>JAVJGJ010000060.1:70293413-70316917 GCA_035590215.1 Microhierax caerulescens | reverse complement strand
GATGTCTGTGATGGGCTTTGTGGCTATGATTTACCCGTTAGAGTACATGTTCCCAGTGATCCCTCTGCTTCCCACCTGCATGGCCTCTGCAGAACAGGTACGTATTTTTTTACTTTATTGCTCTTTTACAAAGGCTGTTTCTGTGATGTCTGAAACATATAGGAGTAGCCCTTGTTTCCTTCCCCGCTGTTTTTGCAGGGATTGTAGCAAATTCTGCCTTGCAAAGAACGTTCTTTGTGCACCACTAACTATTTAAATCAGAGGTAACGCCACTTATTTAGGATATCTTCAAAGCATGCTTAGTGAATAGTATGACTCTAAGCAGTAGTTCACAAGCAATGGACTGAAAGACCATAGATCCACAATATTATGATGAGTATTTACCCCTCCCCCTCCCCCCAACTGAGTATTAAGGTTTGTTGGGGAGAGTCCAGCGTAATATTTAAGGATGCTTGAGGGTTCTTGATTCAGGGTTTGGGATCTATTGCCTGCAATGTATTCTTCTCAGAAATATGAACTGTTTTGTTACTTCAGCTGGGACCCTGGGTTTTGCCAGTAGTTGGCTCTCAGCAGGAGCTCATTGTTTTGCTTGGAAAGATAGAATTCAGGCCAGCTTACTGCTTCAGTGCTCTCTTGCAACTGATGCTGCAGGTTTGTTCTCATAGCACCCTTGGAGGTGACCAACTGTTCTAGATTTAAAGAATAAATTAAAGCCACTGGTCTCAAGCTGCTACATGCCTTATTGATGTAAGCTTTTCCCTCTGCTGATTCCCTTATCAGAAACAACCTAAATTTTTCCATAGGTTTTTCATGTGCATTTGAAAAAATGTGTTAATTTCTTCTGCTTCCTAGAGATGATGTTGTTTTGAAACCGAAATGCCATTACAAGGGTAAGGATAAAGCCCTTGCATGGGTAGAGCCATATTTACAATGGCACAGACTCAGTTTGAGCTGAGGGTGTATTCAGCTGTGCTCACTGCATCTCTAGTTAGGCTTTTACTCTGAACATCTTTTTTTCTTGGTCCTTGACAGATGTGGTAAGCTGTTAGATTAGCTAAGTTTTTTTCCAAAGAGCCATGCAGCCATATAAATTACATCCCAGGGTAGTGGAAGGCACAGGAGGGGGAAATTCATTTTCTTCCAGATGAAAATTGAAGGTCTCCGAATAGGAGCTTTTATTCTTCCTTTTTTTTTTTTTCCCCTAAATGTTTCTATTGTATGAAATTAATTAGTTATCAGTGCCTTGTGTGGTGTCTCCTTGGCTATAAACATCCTGTAGTTAATAAATAAATAATTGGGAAGAATGTGGTGAATCAAACGCAGATCTTGTCCTTACTGAAGTCTCTCTTTCTCTCAGTTGCTTCTAGCCCCTACACCTTATATCATTGGTGTTCCAGCAAGTTTCTTCCTTTATAAACTGGATTTTAAAATGCCTGACGATGTATGGCTGATTGACCTGGATACCAATAGGGTAAGTGGTATCCTTACGGACTCGTGGCTTTGTTTCCAGGGAACTGTGTGCTTTCATTGGTGTACCCACTGAGAATTTAGGATTCCGTTCCTTGTTGTGTCTCAAGGTCCTCATTTCTTTTGCTCACAAGGCATTGTTTTTCAGTTAATTCATCTGACTGTATCATTAGAAGATAAACCCTCAAACAAATAATAAAGCTGTGTTCTTGAGTAATTGTGACCCTGTCTCTTAAAGCCCTACCTAAGAAACCCAGCCTGCTAAGAGCATTCCAGCAGCATGGTTTGTCATGATTCAAATGGTACTGTGTATCCCACTTTCTGCTGCGGCATGGGCAGGGCTAATTCAAGGGAAATGTGTATAACATCTTCTCCTTGATGGAAATTCCAAAGGGTGAGTGTGGGTTCACTCAAACTTCTCTTCTGTGTGGTAAATGATAAAGTCCATACTTTGTGATATTGTGAACAATAACAACCATAAAGAAGTGAAAATCAAAGTGTTGATGCAGGTGTCTGTGTGTGTGGGTTGTATTGTGTTTTTTTTTAAAATTAATTATTATACATTATGGCTTTTATTCCTCAGTCTCTGGAGTGGTGGAGATTCTGTTTTGAAAAGGACTACAGATGGGGAAATTGTAGTCTGTTGATGTGCTTAATTCCAGGTGATCGTTCCCACAAATGCAGAATCTTTGCCAGCACTGCAAGAACCAGAAGCTTCAGAGCTGAAAAAACATCTGAAACAGGTAATAAGCACTTTGGGGAGGGAAAGGACTCAGACTCAGTAGAACTTAGCAGATGTAGTCTTGCACAGCTCTTCTGCTGTACTGGACAAGAACACAAGTCAGCAAACGTAAAGCAAAATATGTTAAAAGCAGGTGTGTATCCTGGCACATCAGATGGATGTGGAAATGTTTCAGACTCCTAGAGTACTCTTGTTCAAGAAAGTGCCCCTTGGTCACTCATGGAGAGGTCTACTTCTCTGAATGTGGAGGTGGGCTAATCAATAGGGCTGATTAAACGAAGTTGTGGGGGTTTCTTTTGAGGTCCATGAGCTGTATGACTTTCTAACGTTGTCTTCTCCTGACTAAGCTAAATCTGAGACTTTCATCTTGTTTCAGATCTCTCTGTAGTTTCTCCAGAGAACTTCATTGTCATTTTTGTTACCTGTTTCATCTTTTTCTGTCTGTACTGCTTCCACTTTTGTCATTTGTAGGGGAAGCACAGGACTAGGAATTTTCTGTCAACCTGTTTAAGGTGCCTCTTCCACATAGTTGGCCATATATCCCCCATGTTAGAAAACAACAGCATTTTGAGCTTGAAAAGCCGTATCAATTCACACAGATATTAAGTGCTAGGTATCCAATTGCTGCTTTTCTATATTAACGGAGAGAGTTAATTTGGAAAAGTGAGCGGACACTGAGGCTTATAACTGCAGTTCATTTCTTACCCAGGTGAGGGATAATTTGAAATGCTCCTGGACACAACAGATGGTTTCTATTTTTTACTGTTGTTTGGGGCTAACTTGTTTCCAGTTGGTATAGAGAGTTGCAGATTCCTCCTTTACATTTGCCACGTGGGCTTTAAACTGACTTGATCCATCAAGCTGTGGTCATCTCTGTTTCCCCTCCATTCACAGATCTGTGTGTGAGGTCTCAGTCTCTCCTCTCAGGTCCTGCTAAGCCATTAATCAGCTTGGGTCATCCTGGCTGATCGTGTCAAGCAGGTTTTATCTCTTTATTTCTGTTTTCCTTATGCACGCTGCATGCAGTATCTAAAGGTAAAGTGTGTAACTAATGTGATGAGCTCTGCTCTTTCTCTCTCCTTGTAGACCAGGAGAGCAAAGTGTGTAACCTCAGTACCTGCTGTCAGCACAGATGGAAGCGATGTGTTGCTTGGAGTTTTGTTAGATCCACCTTCCCCCCACTTCTGCCTCACCCCCTTGCAATTTCAGGCACTATTCGGCAAAACTCGCTAGGGCAGAGTTGGATATCAGAAGGACAAACTGCAATTTCCTTGAAGACATATTTAAAATTCTGAGAGTGTTCACCTGAATTTGGGTTACATCCCTGTGTATTCCTATAGGCATTATCATGAGGAGTTGACCATTGGCAAAGGAGAAGGAGTGCTACTGGCTGCTGTATGAAGTAGAGAAGATTAAATTGTGGCCCACTTCACTAAGGTTAACAACTTCAGTGTGCCTTTGGGTCTTGGTGACAATGAATAAAATTCAGGTTATCTGCTTTTAAGCTACAATAGAAAATTCTTAGCTGCATCAATAAGGCCAGCAGCCTTTCCACTTTCCAGAGTGGCCAGATGTGAATGTTTGGGGGTGGGGCAGTTAGATCTGTCTCCCAAGATGTGCCTATTTTGTGGTCCCTTTTATTTCCTCTCATTTGTGATATTTTGTAGTAATAGATATTTATTTTTTTTCCTTCCATCTGTTTCTCTGTGGTCATGTGCTCGTCTTGGCTCTGATGGGCTGCTGGTGTTATCATATGATCTTCCATCTTGCCTCCAGTGTCTGGTTAGCATGACTGCAATCACTCAGAAACAGCTGCTCACTCCTGACAAAAAGGTTCTTTATTTTATTCTTTTCCCCTCAATTTTCTGTTTTACCCTTTTCCTTTGGAGTTTTGGTTTTTGTTTTGTTTTATATATTTATTTACTTTTGAAATAAAAAGATGAAGACTCAGTGGGCAAGTGGGAGAAGTGAGGAGGATTTAGGCTAGGTCTGGGTGTCCAGGACCTGTGCTGCTCCAGTGCATATCCCTGAAGATGTTACAAGGGTTGAAGAGGATGGTAGCTTTACGGAGAGATGAAGACCTCATTCAGATGGGAAGCGGAGGTTTTCATGGATGCAGGCAGGTGGCTGTGTAAAGGTGTCTCCACATTGTCCTGGGATATCACACTCACTGGTTGAATGGCCAAGTTGCAAGGCAAGTTTCAAGGCCTCTAGGTCCTGAGATGTATTTGGATTACACATGGGAATACCTCTACAATAAATTGTACACAGTGCCATACTAGTAGTGGTCCAGTTTGGACTATATGTTTTCATGTCATGAATGACCTAGCAGAGAGCATCTGTGCTACCCCTTGGCTGGCTCCAAGACTGTTTCAGCATTGAGGAGATTGTCAGAACAATCCCCATAAAGGAGGGCCTGGAGGTATTTGTTGACTCAGCACAGGAGATGGTTTAAGACAGACTAATGGAGCATGCACAATTGTTGCAATTGCGTAGAGGGCAGGGTAGCTCTTATCTCTCTCTTCTTCCTTGAATCACTTTTCTTGCTGAATGTGTGCATAATGTTGTCCCTCGCTAGGCACTGGCCAGCATGAGTCTGAATACTCAGCCCATTCTTAATCTAGAGAAGTTCCACGAGGGGCAGGAGGTGTCACTGCTGCTGGGAAGACCGCAGAATGATTTGCAGTCTACTCCCTCCACAGAATTCAACCCTCTGATTTATGGAAATGACGTGGACTCTGTGGATGTGGCTACCAGGTGAGGCTGAACAGGAAAGTAGCATTGAGTCTTTGTAAAGTTTGCACTTGGAGGCAGCACAGACACTTCTGGGGGTCCTGTGGTGGAAGCAGCATCTTCCAGGTTCCACTTTACATCATGGGGAAAAAAAGAGCAGAAATTACAGTGTTTATCTCAGATTTATTAACTGCATGAACATAAATGTGTATCTTGAGGGGGGTGTTTTGTTTCTTGTATTTTCCTATAGAATATTCACCTGGACTTGTCAGGCTGATATTGTATCCTCAGCTTAAATCACAAGCCTTGAACTAAAAAAAAAAAAAAGCTGGAGACTTAGTTGTCACTTCAGCTAGCTGATATGAGAACGATATCCCTCATTGAGTGGGTCTTAGTGTTGGGGTGGTGAATTAAAACAAAGTGATTTCTTGGATTTGGGGCTTGTTTGTTTGTTTAAAGGTAACTGTTTTCTAAGAAGACTTAGATTTTCATACTGGGTTACCATTCTTCAGAGGTTTGAAACACTGCCTACTGCATATGTTTCAAAGGCTCTCTGTTTTGCTCTGTGTTTTTATCTAATACATTGTCCTCTGTTTCTTTTTAGGGTTGCTATGGTGAGATTCTTCAACTCGCCCAATGTTTTGCAAGGTTTCCAGATGCATACTCGCACTCTTCGTCTCTTCCCACGACCAGTGGTGGCCTTCCAGGCAAACTCTTTTCTTGCCTCTAGGCCGAAGCAAACACCTTTTGCAGATAAGCTTTCCAGGACGCAGGCAGTAGAATACTTTGGAGAATGGTCACTCAACCCTACTAACTATGCTTTCCAAAGAATTCATAACAGTACGTTTTGGTCTTGCCTTTCCTGGACTTGGATGTCATGCCAGAACTTAAAAAGCAGTTTGATTCTAGGGAAGGACTTTGTTTTACGCCATGTTATTCCTGCTGGGGTGGGAAATCCAGTTCAAGGAACAATTTTTAAATTTTTATGTATACCCTCATGTGCCTCTTCCAAGTTAGCCCTGCTATTAGCAACTCACTCCTCCAGTTAATTTTATCTCTTGTCTTGTTTGGTTACAGAGAAGTCTTGTAGGTGTCTTAAGAGTAGAGATTGTCCCTTTCTTTGTGCAATACTTCGTAGGGGATAGCCTCACTGTGAATGAAGCCTTTGATGCCAATAAATGAGATCAATTAACTCTCTCTTTTTTTTTGTGCAGACATGTTTGACCCAGCACTGATCGGTGACAAACCAAAGTGGTACGCTCACCAGCTGCAGCCCATCCACTACCGTGTCTATGACAGTAATTCACAGCTGGCTGAAGCCCTGAATGTTCCAGCAGAGAAAGAAACAGATTCTGATCCCACTGATGACAGGTTAGTGGGAACCATGACCCTAGTCACGTGATGGTCACTTCAGATGGCTTGGCCTCTCCTCCTAGTTCTCATTTGCAGCCTTCCCTGTAGCCTGCTACACTGCTGTATCATTTCTTCTGTCTGGGCAGAATACTGACACAGAAGTGAATTGTTGCCTTACTGCTTTGTCATCACAGCAACTTCTTAACCCCTTGCTAGTGTCTTCTCAAGCCTTCGTTTAATGTGATCCTCCGCTTGTATTTTCTGGTTTTCTTTTGCTATCTGTATGTCACTTGACATTTGGTGTTTCCTCCCACCCTAATGCTTTTCCCTTCCATGCTGATCTTTCTCTAGTTATTTCTATTACAGTACTACAAGTACACCCACCCATCTTACCACTCCTTCAAATCTCTACTCAGTGTGCATGTAGTTATGCGAAGCTTGTTAGCACTACCCACTGCCTGAGACCTTCTCATGTGTTCAGTAAAATAAGAGTAAACTTTTTTGTTGTAGTAGTTTTGGCCATATTTCCCAGTTTTGCATCTTGTTTTATTGCCCTTCATTGTCTGCTAGCCTGTGAGATCTTTCAGGCTTGGACTTGCACATCTTCAGTGTTCTACACAGCATCAGTGGTCCTGACAGAGTGGGATTTATCGTTACTATAAAAAGGGAATGCATGTACAAATTGTGATTTCCAGTTCCCTTGAGGTCGCCCTACTCACACCCTGAGAGTTAATACCACTCCCTGCTCACTTACGCTTGACCTCATTAATTTTGCTGAGAGCCTTTAAATGTCTTCCCATATTGTCTCTTCATGTACCACAGAGTTAGTTCATTTGCTCTGACCTTTCATGAAGCTGGCTTCTGACTTTTGCCAGAAATTTGTGGCAAAAATCATGAGATTTTTGAGAGGCTCATGCAAACAATGCTGATTCACATCTTTGAAGCATCAGGCCCCGCTGTTGCTGTTACACTGTTATGCTGCCACTCATCTCTCTCTCTCACCTGTTGTGGCAGTGGCAGTGACAGTGTCGACTATGATGACTCAAGCTCTTCCTACTCCTCCCTCGGGGACTTTGTCAGTGAGATGATGAAATGTGACATTAATGGCGATACCCCAAGTGAGTAACTTTTGAGCTTTACTTTCGTGAGGTCCACACAGGTTCCTCTTCCCCATTCATCTGCACGGTAGGAAAAACGCCTCCCCTAAGTCTCCCTGAATCAGAGCAAAGTATTGTTCATTGTAGTCTTGCTCTGAGGTAAAAGTGCATTCTGTGCTCCTTCTTCAATACCCAGGGGTAGGCTGAAAAAAGACATTTCTCCTGTTTATAAACAATGCCCTCCAAAGGACACTGGAAGGAGGAGGAACAGAAATAGGTGCTGCTGAACAAAACTGGCTCGCTAGATCTGGAAACAACCTGCTGCTGCGAGTAGATACTGTGCAATATGGGCGGCAGAGTATGAGCTTTCCCCTGCCCCCATATATCTTAGTGCTGGCTTTAAGGGGTCACTCTGTCCTAGTGGAGACACAAAAATGCAGCTTATGTGGAGGCTGCAGCAATGAAACTCTCTCCGATAAACTAAATCTAGGAGTGCCAACACATTTCCAGTGTCCCAAGGGCAAGAGGTAATAATCGTAAGGTGCAACAAAAGGAAATCTGCTCGGTCATAAGGACAAGATCTTCATGGTTGGTGTAGTCAAACAGGTTCCCAGGATCACAGTAGAATGTCAAGCCGGGGAGACTTTCAGAAGTCAGTGGGACAAGGCCCTGAACAACCTGCTTTAACTTTGGAGTTACCCCTGCTCTGAGCAGAGAGTTGGAATAGATGACCTCTGAAAGCCCTTTACAACCCAGATTTTTATGCAGGTTTATTGTACTGAGCAGTCTTCATCTGCTAAGGGGTCTTTAGTTAGATGGGCAGAAGGCTGAGGAAGGCAGTGTTCTTTAATGCAAAATGATGTGTTTGCAGATGTTGACCCCCTGACTCACGCAGCCCTTGGTGATGCTAGTGAAGTGGAGTTTGATGATTTTCAAGAATATTCAGGGGATCTGGATGAACAGGCCATGGACAGTGAAAACTCCCAAGAAAACAACCAGCCTCGTTCAAGTTCCAGTACTACAGCCAGTAGCAGCCCCAGCACTGTCATCCATGGAGTGAATCATGTGTGTACTGAGATGAGTTCAGCCCCAAGATCAGTGTGTTAGGATATAAAGAATGGGAGAATGCACGTGGTTCTTTCTGAGAAGGGCAAAAGCTAATAGGCCTGTGAAACCATGCACAAATTAAATTGCATGTGCTTTCTGGACTTGCTGAGCAAGGTGGAGTTTACTCATACCCTCTTATGCTGTGATAGAGCATTCCTGTACATAAGAGCTCCCATGCACTGGAAAATGCAACTTTAACAGAGAGCAGCAGTCCAGGTTGTGACTGCAGGAATTGCTTTTACAGTCTGGAAGGACTCAGTGCATTAGAGGAACAGGGAGTAGGGTGGGGAAACTCGTTAATAATCTGTGGTCATTTAGGAAGAAAGGGAGTTGCTTGCGTAACCAAAAAACAGGGTAATGGAGAACCGTTATCCTGAGCTAACACTCACCAGTAAGATCTGTTTTACAGGGGATTAAGTCCCTAGAGCAATGCACAAATACTGCAGCCTGGATAAAATCCTAGGTTAAAGCCATGGATAGGGGGGGCTGGGGGGTGGGGTGGGGGTGGGGGGTAGTAACAAACAGCGAGGACCCTGCAGACTTCCCAGTTTGAAATAATTGTTCTTGTCCTGCCCTTCAGTTGTATGTAACGCAAATTAGCGAGCAGATCAATGATTTGACTGGTCCACAGGAGTCAGCAGATACAGCAGAAATTGAAGAGAAGTTGGTTGCTGGATTTTCAAACCACCTCCCCTCCTTGCCGCTGCAACCAAGCTTTCCCAAGATAAGCCTGGATCGCGGTGAGGGCGACGGTGCAGCTGGCAGCATGAGCTCCTCAGAAGGGGTGCTGAGGAAGCGGGAGTATGACAATCCGTACTTCGAACCACAGTATGGTTTTCCGACGGAAGATGAAGATGATGAGCAGGAAGAGAGCTACACCCCAAGATTTAACCAGAATCTCAATGGAAGCAGGCGAGTCCTCCTTGTCTCCTGCCCTTCTGTACAGCATTGTTGGGGTTTCTGTCTGCTCCGTGTAGTTTAATGCTCATTCGTTCAAACGCCTTTCGCACCTGAAATGTGTTGTTGATCACTTCCATTTAATACTGAAATTCTGTAAACCCTTCTGGTTTGAGTACAGGCACTTGCTCAGTTCCCTCAGTTCCTTGCTGTTGTGTAAGCAGTGGGAGGTAACAGAATTACTAGTTCTTCCTAGAAATATTCTAGTTTATCACCTACTGATTTCTGGAAACCTTTAAGTGATTTTTTTTTTTTTTCTATTGGTGAAGCTTTATCTTTTGGGAGAAAAGATGCTATAGTGATGGATGTCATTGGGTGTCCTTGTTACTCTTCTCAAAGAAGAACCCTTTCATCCCCAAATCCACCCATGCCCTTTTTCAGACAAGTTTTCAGCATGCCCTAAAATGTAATAAAAGCCTGAATGCAAAGATACTTCAATTCTCTCGGTTTTTCTTTTACTTTTTTTCTCTTTCTCACAAGGTAAGGGTAGTGTGGTGAAAGCTGATGAGGAATGAAACCAGCATTGATCTCCCACAGTCATACAATGTGTTGATTTGGGGAGGAAAGGGGGAAGGCTAATAACAGTTGTACTTAATTTCTTTAAAGGTCTCAGAAGTTACTTCGTCCAAACAGTTTAAAACTGGCCAATGATTCTGATGCAGATTCAGATTCCAGGGCCAGCTCCCCAAACTCTACTGTCTCCAACAACAGCAGTGAAGGTTTTGGGGGCATCATGTCTTTTGCAAGTATGTACTAATGCGTTCATTCAGCTGGTTTTATTTATTGTATTAGAGTTCACAGAGAGGTGGAATAGAGGGATGACTAGTAGGAGAATGACTTGGTTGTCAAATTGTTACCAGCTCTCCAGAAGTCATGTTGGGAGCCACAGGACCTGTTTAACTTACACTGCTGATAACTACCGCTTTATGTATTTTTCCGTAAGGACTTTGATTATGTGGTTAGGCCCTGGAGTTATATGGCACTTTAGGGCACAAATAGAAATTCTTTTTGATTTAAGCAAAAAAATTGTGCAAGTTCATGAAGTTGATAACAAATCTTACCAGTAGTATGCCCTCCATGCTACCATGTTGTGTGTTTAGGTGCTAAATTTGATTTCTTGACTGTGCTCATCTACTTTCAATTACTTTTTAATAATGAAATCCACAACTAATAAATAATAATAATCCACAACTAATGAATTGATCTGGAGTTTTCTAATGAGTGAAAGAAGATATGGCCAGTTGAGTCTCCACTTATAGGGGGGAGCAGTGCAAGAAGTTTGCAGCAGTGGGGAAATTATATTGGATGTTTCTGGTAAAAAGATTGTAACTAAAATAAGGCTGCAATAAAAGAACCAAAGCAAATTGAAATAGTACGCTGGCATTTTAAATTAACGTCTTGAAGTGTTAATCAGCTCATTGGTCTACATGAGATGCTTTCAGGCTTAACCAGGTGACTATGCATTATTGTGTGCTTAAGGCCTGTCTGTACTAGGAAGAACTTTCGTTTTCTCTTAATAAGTGGAAAGTTTCTATTGTAAAGCATACTTCTGTGGCAGATTTACAGTGTTTTACAAGGCACAGTGCACAATCCCCACTTCAGAATTACATGTTTTGGACATCGCCCATCATTCTGTTTTCTGATGTGGCCTCTGCCGTTCATTTGCTTCTAAAAAAAGAGGAACAATCTAGAAGACACAGCTGACGAGGTTGCCTGTGTAAGTGCAGGCAGACAGGTGGATGATGCTGTTACATTTAAGTCTCAAAAGATGCAACAGCGATGATTGTAACATAAAAGCTAAGAATTATGTTTTTGTACAATTTAGAATAACCTGATTACAGGTGTGGTTGCAGTGTATATGATACAATGTCATGCTTGTAAGACTTTCGGGTAATGAACTTTAATCATTAAGGATCTGGAATAAGAAAGTGAATTACAGGAACTTTAGGAAGTTTGGGTGTGTGCAGTGAGCATTAGGCATTTAATTGTTTTCTTCTTCCATCACAGGCAGCCTGTACAGAAACCACAGCACAAGTTTCAGTCTGTCCAACTTAGCCCTACCAACCAAAGTTGGGAGAGACAAGAGTACTCCCTTTCCCAGCCTGAAAGGTAACCATTTTTCCCTTTGTTTTCTACAGACTTTACAGTTCTTGTGACCTGGCAGCCTGAGGTACTTAGCCCCACCAGGAGTCCTGGTGGGTGATGCATTTTGGTAGTTCGGGTAGTACCTGTCTCGAATATCGAGACAGTAAATCGTCTTGATATTTCTCAGACTTCTTCCCAACAACTGGGCTGTGTTGGGATGGGAGGCTGGCTGGTCTAGCCTGTGTTAACAGATACACCGTGAATGTTGGTTTTGTTTTGTGTTTTGTTTTGGTTTATTTTAAAGTATTTAAGTACTTAGTGTAAAGAATGGGAACCAAGAGGTAGGTCCTGCTTTTGTTGTACTGCCGCTATCTTCATGATTAGCCTTAGGTAACCTGTAAAAGCAATGATGTTGCATTTATAAGTGGTGATAATGCCAGCCTCCCATGGACACACTGCAGTTTACGTGGGTTTTGAAAATGTTTATAGTCTTTTCAGTTCACTGAATAGAAACTTTCTGATCAAAAGCAAGTTATAACCATGCTTCAGCTCATTCAAGGTGAAAATCGATCCCTAACTTATGTCCACAATCTTTTCTTTGGAACATCTCTTGTTTGCCTGCAGTCTCATTAGACAACATGCCTGAATGGCACTAGAGAAATGACCCTCTTACCGTGGGGAGCCAGACAGCCTGGTTGGCCTTGTACCAGACATAGTGGCAAAAGAGCATGTGCTGCTCTTTTAGTGTTGAGAGCTTTTCAGTGGCTAAACTGGGGGAAGGTTTTATTTTACCTTTTGAGTTACTCTATCTGATTAGAAGTTACTGCTTTTGCTCTAATATGCTGATTTTTTTCATTTATTTTTTCCTCCTCATCATTTTAATCGGTAAAGATTACTTTAATCTGGAAGTGGGAAGGGATGTGAATGAAGGTTGGTATGATGTTTGGCTGACCTTTGACCTTGTAGAAACAAAGACCAAAGGCTGTTTTTTGTGTTTCTGCTTTGGACTTTGTTTTTGAGACGAGTGATTGTTCCCTGTGTGTGAAGTGAGGAGGAACAGGACTGGTAGGGTGAAAACACTAGCAGAAACTCTGCACAGCTGTTTTTGATAACCTTTTACCAGTTGGTTATGTTCTCGTGTCCAGTTGTACTGGATAAGAAACATGCTTCATGTCAGGGGTATTTCCGTGGGTAAACTTAATGACCGATTCCATGCATTGGAAGAAAACAGTGATGGGGTTTGCCATCCCACGTTCATGCTTTGTGCCTCATCTTCTGCACTTTGGTGTTCTTGACTATTGCAATCCTGCAGGGCCTTTAACGTTACTATGCAGATATGAGGATGGGGTTTCCATGGAGTAGCTCAGTCTCTTTATGCATGTGCAAGTGTGTGTGTGTGTATTCACGTTCATTTACGTGTGCATGCTGGCTCACTGGGATTCCCACTGGGCACTTCACTGTTTTTTAAATGTTTTTGTCTCTGTTGTACAGGTATAAAATTGCTGCATTAATTTGTTCTTACCAAGTGTGTGTGGTACCTTGTGTTTCTAACTGTAATGGGAAATGATGCTGGGACTCCATCTCATTGCTGCTGTTTGACCACTTTCCATCTTCCTTTTTAATTTTTATTTCATGCACATCCATTGATATTTTTTCCGCAGTGATGCAGATGTTTTTGATAGTGCCCTTGAAATACAGTGTGTGCAATAATGTCCTTGAAGATGCGATACATTGGTTCCACGGTGCCAAATTTCAAGTCAAGCACTATCTCTAAGATTAATTGTGCTGGCCCTTGTTGCCTTGGGCTTCTGAGCATCCTTCCTGCTCTAGCGTCATTTGGGTTTTGTTTTGAGGGAGGGCTGGGAAGAAGCTGGTAGTTGGATTCTTTTGATGCTGATGGTGGGGAGTGTAGATATTGTAGTACACTACTAATTGTATATTTTGTGTCCCAGTATTTGGGTTAAATACTATAATGGAGATTATTACTGAAGCTGGCCCAGTAAGCAATGAAGGTGGGTTCCCTACAGCATGAGCTGTGCATGATATAACAATTTCCAGCATTCCCTATGCCTGACTTTGGGCTACCTTTCTCACTGGGTAACCAGTACCACATGATCTATACTAGTCACCCCCAATGCATTATGCTTTTACATATAGTGACTAATTTGAAGATGGTTCTTGTTGTGGAACTGCATGCAGAGCAGCTGAACTTTTCCTGCCTTTCACCTCCTGCTCTCATTACCATCTTCTCTTTTTCTCTCTGCATTACTCCCATTACTGTTTTCTGCCGATGTGTGATGCTAGAATATGATATACGCTGCTGCTTTTTTGGAGTTTCCATTTTGTTTGAAGTCTGTTACCTGTAATCTGAATAGGTGTGTTAGCCAGCCTTAGCGTTGCTTGTTACTGTCCTGGGATCAGATTGTTTTCCTCCCACCCCTTCCTTTCATCCTGTTTCCTCTCCATTTAGGAAACAGGCGAGCCCTTGTCGATCAAAAGTCTTCAGTCATTAAGCACAGCCCAACGGTGAAGAGAGAATCTCCATCACCTCAGGGACGAACTAGCAATTCCAGGTAATATGTTTCATTGCTTTTGGAGTATAAAGTGTGGTTAGAGTGGCTCCATACTTGGCCAATGTTTCCTCAGAAGTCTAGCTGTCGAAAACTAAATAATACTTTTCTGTGGCTCTAAGCCTGCACGTATTATTGTCCAAGAAGATTTGGTATGGGTGGTTTTACAGTTACTTGTGCACATACGTATTTTTCTGTGCTCCGAAAGGTGTCCTTTTTCTGTCTGAGATCAAAAAAATTCTAGGTCCCTACTTTAACTGAGTGTTTATTCTTCGTGACAGTCTGTTCTGAACAAGGTAGTCTAGCCAGGGGAGTTGTGACACACCATGCAGGGGATCAGCTGACTCATTATGAAGCAGCTTGATTCCATGAATTCACACGAAACTGCTTTCTCAGCCTTGAGAAAGTGCAGGTAAACACTACCTGACCTGTGCCTGTACTTTCTCCTCCTTTCTTATGTAGCAGTTATGGGTAGAGAGAAATTTGCTTTGAGCTTCTGGAGTTGGAGACAAGGAAGAACAGTAGCTGCAGTTCAGACCGGGGAATGCAGCAGGCTGCGCAGGAGTTTCCTCCTTCTTACCATTCCCTCCCCTGTGGCAAACCAAACTGAAACAGTACACGTGCCAGGGCTGCTGCACTAGTGCTCACAGTAGCGCTGTGCTCCCTCTTTTTGGGAAAACCTACACGCCAGACAAGGTGGCTGTGGGAGAAGGTTGTGGCACAGAGGATTCCTATGGATTCTGAGGAGTGCTGCGAAGGCAAGGTGTAGAGTGGTAGCTAGAGGGACTAGAGGAAAATCTGGTTACGGGTTATTACAGGAAATAAGGGACAAAATAAAATATTTGCTACTACACCTGTAGAACAGAGCTTGGGCTGTGTGCGCTAGCAGCAGGCATAGCTAGATTTGAACTTCTTTTCTCGTAACCTGTGCTTTGAGAGGAAAAGCATTTCTGTGTGTGTCCTGGCCATGTGTGTCTTCCCGTGCAAGCCAAGGGAAGCAGAGGGCTAATTTTTGCCTGCTTCCTCTTAAATCCATCAGTGAGAACCAGCAGTTCCTGAAGGAGGTGGTACACAACGTTCTCGATGGGCAAGGTGTTGGCTGGCTGAACATGAAGAGAGTTCGACGTCTGCTGGAGAGTGAGCAGCTCCGTGTCTTTGTACTAAGCAAGCTGAATCGCACAATCCAGTCAGAAGAAGATGCTCGACAGGATGTCATTCAGGATGTGGTCAGTGCTGAACCCGGCAGGGTCCTCATACCTCGTGGCGGCTGAGGCTCCATTTGTAGAACGTTTTTGTTAAACGGCCTCCTAAAAGCTGATGTTACAGCAGTTTTGGAATGTATGTTCTTTAATTACTTTCTCACTCCTGAAATCATGACACTAATGGGATTTTCATTGCAGGAGATCAGCCGCAAGGTTTATAAAGGCATGCTGGACTTGCTGAAGTGCACCGTGTTGAGCCTGGAGCAGTCTTACGCAAATGCTGGCCTGGGAGGCATGGCCAGTGTTTTTGGCCTGCTCGAGATAGCACATACGCACTATTACAACAAAGGTAAGAGAACCCTTGTGAGAATACAGTGTTCACGATCCTTATTGTGAAGGTAGCTGTTTTGTGGTTTCTGATATTTCAGGAGTTTCATGACACTTTCAAAATAGGTGAGAACTGTCCCATTGTTGTGAGAGCTTACAAAGCTTGAGACCGTTTCCTGCACACATGTAACTGGACCAGAGCAGAATAACGGCCATAACTGATATTTGATTGAAAATGGAAACTGTGCAATGAGACATAAAACTTGGGACTTTTACAGATAAAGTGGAAATTCTGAGAGTGGGGACCGTCAGCTAACACTGTCTCCACTACAGTCTTGGAAAATTATACCAACCAGCCTTGAACGGGGAGGGAGGTATTTCTAATGTGGAACCATACAAGACACATATCTCACCAACCACCTTGCATTCCATAACAATTCTTATATCACTAAGTACTCTTGGAGAGGACAGTCTGAAAATACCTCTTTATTTTTCATCTTTTTCTTAAAGTCTGATTCTTAATGCAAAATAAGAAAATGCATGTGTAAGGAAAAAGACCAAAAGATGACAAAAAGCTTCCTCTCTGCTTAGTATCTGATTCAGCTGCTCAAATGATGAAAAGCTATTTATTTCATTGTAGCAGAGGAGTAATATCTACTAAACACTTTACAGTTGTTTTCTGGGTGGCTTGCATCAGGGATATTTTGAGTTGGCTTAGTTGTCCTGTGGGTTACAGGCGTCCATTTGCACTTGTTAGAATGCTGGGGAGGGTAAGGAAGTCCTGAACATGGGGAATAGGTTCATCTCGGGAATTACAAGTCTGTTAGTCTGACACTGATACTAAGCAAAATTATAGAGTGACTGATGTGCAGTGGCTTTAGAGTAAAGGCTTGCTAATGTAAAATCAGATACCATAATTTGATGGTAAGTAGAGTTTACCCAGTAAATTAATTGTGGTCACAATAGACGAAATTTGTTAGAAGCTTTTAAAGCCTTCATACATCTTTAAAGGACTTCTCTTCTTATTGCATGACACCTTGGTTTATAGTAAAATTTTAGCTGTTTAGTATGTTTTACCCCTTTTCAAAGAGTTGATACTTCTAGAAATGTTTTGTAGAAATTAGTGCTTATCTTGATGTTATTTAACTTACAGTATTTATCTAGTAATCCTAAAACTTTTCAGTTTGCATATGATACATACTGTTTGAATGGGATGTGATAGATATGGATTCTTTGTCTAGAGGAAGCTGAATCTTAAGAAAGCATGGCTGTGATTAGTTAATTTTTATATGGCCAAACAAAGGGCTTGTGTTCAGGAACAAGGACAGCTGGCAATAATAGCAGGACTGGGAACTGTGTCCTAGGAAGCAGTGTCTCTGAGAATGGCAGCTATGTGTGAACATCCCACTGTTTGCCGTGTCTGTAAAAACTGGGGGGTGTGTGTGCACTGTGTAAACCTGGGAATATTGGTTTGGAATGCAGCTGCTGCAGTGTCTCTGGATATGTCACTAACAAGACCCGCAGCTGAGGTAGCGCTTCCAGTTCTGTTCATCGCAGCTTGAAAAAATGAGGGGGTTTCTGAAAAAGCCTGCAAGGAATTAGGAAAACACTTCTTCTCTGAAAGATGGAGATACCAAGTCTGTTGAATGTTAAGTGTTGATTGTTTTCAATTATTGTCTAAATGGAAAGGTGTTGCTGATAGCAGAATCTTTAATCTACTGGAAAAGGTGTCACAAGGTCTAGTGGTACAACAAATTTAGATGTTAAGATATGAAATTTTTACTATTAGCCTCATCAGCTATTGGAACAGTTTGTGCAGGTTTGCAGGAGGTTCTTTGCAGAAAACCTGATTTTAATTATTCTATTCTGGAAGTTTTGGTGTAATTCAAACCGTGGAGTTGGATACAGAGAAATAATCCAAACTGCCTTGGGGAATGTATGATTATGGGAAGTCTTGGAGAATGATGGAAGAGCTTTAGCTGATTGTTTTTTGAATTTTTTCCTACCTGAAGTTTCATTTAGTGTAACCTTTGCACTGCGAGAGGAGCTTGTTTTTATTCTAGAAGTGATATTCATAGTAGTTCAGGCAGAGTTGTTTAACTTTGCACAGCTCGGCAGAGGAGATACTACAGTTACTGTGTCAGAGAAGATTCCTAGGTTTCAGATATACAGGAAGGAGATAATTTGAGTCTCCCGAAACCAGCGCACTGGCTTTCTCCTCTACTGTTTCCACCAGTGCGTCAGTCAGTCTGTCTGCAAGTCGTGGTGACCTATGGGAACAAATGTGGGACTGAGCTGTTTCAGTGCCAGGCTTAGTGAGACCATCTGTCTGATCTTCCTTCTCCTGTTCTCATTTCCTTTTTCTTTATGTTTTTTTTTTTTCTTTTCCCAACACTTTGGTTTTTTTCTTTAAAGAACCAGAAAAAAGAAAACGAAGTCCAACGGATGGATCTGTCACTCCAGTTGGCAAGGATCCTGCATCATCCCCAAGAGTGGAGCCAAAACCTGCGATGCAGCTGCCGGTACCTCAGCTAATGCCAAAGGCACCAAGCCCTGCAGGCAAAGGGCCAAGGGAGTTTGACACAAGGAGTCTAAAGGAAGAAAATTTTATTGCTTCCATTGGTGTGTATTGAGGTGCATGTGAAGTGCAGGAGGGACTATTTTGGCTTTAGGTTCTACTTGCATTCTCTCCATTTTAACACACTACATTGCTGCTGTAACATGCTTCATTTACACCTTGGATCACAACGAACAATCATACGTGTTTTCACTCTACTCTTGGATTAACTATCCAGGGCAGTTTTCTCCCAGAAGTTTTCTAATCTTAATTGTTTCTGAATTTCATTACACTTTAGGCAACTTCGTTTGCTTTGTGATTGATGTTTTCAAACAACAGGAAATGGCAAAGGGGAAACGGGGCAGCAGGACTTGGAAAGGGCAACATGTGTGACTACATGAAACAAAAGTTTTGTAGTCATTGCTGACTACCTGTGGATTATCTAGATTGTATCCTGATAGAAGTGGGACCCATGATCTGTGGATTGTTAAGAATAAAAACTGCCAGAAAGATTTTAGTTATAGTGTTACAGTTTCAGGGAGCAGGACTGATGGATCTTCCTTCTATGCAACAGCAAATGGAATGCGTGTCCTTCTAAACAGCATCTGCTAGGCTGGTCACTGGAAATTTTCCCAATCTAATTTCCTAGCTGGTGTAGCTTTTCTCTATGTCAGGGGAAAAAGTTAGAGGTAGGCTTTAAACTATTTTACCTGAAAAGGGCTTTAGAGATTTTCTGGGGAGGGGCGGGGGGAAAAAAAAAAAAAAAGTTTTGGTTGGATCCAACCTGCTGTGGATTGTAAACAACAGGAAAATACCATCAGCATATGAGAGAGATTCTTTGTCAACTCCAAAAATATGTCATGTTAAATTTTAGCTATTGCTTCTTACAGGCTGTTTAAAATAACTTTTTAATGGAATCACCATATGAAAGATTAATCTTCTGAGAGCAGCGTGGTGCTGTGAGGCTGTACCTGCAGTATGTGGCGCAAGGCAGGGGAATGTGTGTATCGGGCAGTTACATGGCAGGAGTGCAGACGTTCATTCTTGCACCCACGTCACAGCTGCAGGCTGAGTGGTGCTGAGTCCTCGGAACTGATCCTGAGCCCTTCTGGCTTGATTTGGTTTCTTGTGTTAAGAGGTAACCTGTGGAGGTAGTTGCTCAGAAACTAGTCTTGCACTCTATTTGGAAATCTGTCAGGGAGTTAAAAGATGCAGATTTCCAGCATTTCAGGTCAGCGGTTTGGTTTGCTCTGGGTACTTAATTTCTGTTCTGTAGAAAAAGCAAAAAGGAAAGTGTGCTTTTGGCACAACTAAGAATAAAACAGAAGCTAGGACAGAGTTCTTTTGAGGAATGAAGAGACAGCTTTTGAGTGGATTGCTGAGACTGCTCCTTTCCCTCAGATGAAATGAAAGCCTCATGGAAATGGAAATCATGGAGATCAGAGAGTCCACGTTTGTGAAGCATCGATGGAAGTGCTTTTCAAAAGAAGCGATACTTAATATGTTATGTTAACTACTGCTGCCAGAATATTAGCCTTAAACAATTCACAGTCTTCAAGGACGAGCAACAGATAAATTCCCGTTGGTGGTTCTGATGCTCTAATGATTTCCATTTCTCTTCTGTGGAACTAAGTTAGGAGAAGGATATGGTTTCACCAAAACCGATCAGAGTTTGAAAGACTTTCGTGCTTTTTCTGAAGCCTTTTTTTCTAGCTGGTTTTGTCAGTCACCAAGTACCATGAGCTAGTGTGCAAGTCAGACTTGAAGGAACTGCCCTAAAAACAATGTAGTGTCCATGTTCATCTGACTCTTGAGAACTTGAAGTAAAGGGAATTTCTCTTTCTTTGTTGCTGGGAGGTAATTTAAAGTTACTTGGCTGTTATACTTCCTTTATGTTCTGTTATGGAGGCTTCAGTATAAGACAATGCTGGGACCAGCGTTGGTCATGGCTGGGCTGAAATTCCTTCTGTAGTGAAACGCAGGCTTTCTCATTCAAAGTAACTTCTTAAGGGAAGGAGATAAACATCTACGTGCTGCTGAAATAAAGTATTTGTAAGTAATTCCATTTAAACATAAGAAAAAAAAAATTATGTGAGGATGATCCAACACTAGAACAGGTTGCCAGGAGAGGTTGTGGATTCTCTGTCTGTGGAGACAGTGAACGCCTGACTGGACGTGGTCCTGTGGCAGCCTTACCTAGGTGACCCTGCTTGGAGCAGGGAGCTTTGACTAGATGATCTCCAGAGGTCCCTTTGAAACTCAGCAGTTCCTTGATTCTGTGAAGTTTGGAAGGTTCTTACGGCCTTGGGTCGCAGATATGTAAATAAAACTCTCGATGAATCTGTGGGTACTGTATGGGCAAAATACAAATTGGGCTGCTAACCTTTTGACCTAGTTACAAGAGGAAATGCTAGAATGAGAAGTCAGTCATTGGCATGATGGACTAAAATTGTAACATGAAGTGTATGTTACTGTGGTGGTTGAACTGCATCTCTGAGATCTAGAGGTACGCTAGCTGAATGTTGTGTGAATTTTTCTTGTGCTACAGGAGCAACGGCCAGGAGGTTCACAGGTTTCCGAAGTTCAGGGTGGGTATGTTCCTGCTTGAGCGCCTTTTCTTGTTCATTTCTCAGAAAGTTTATGGTTTCTTGTGTACCTCCTGAAGTATGTAGGATGCTCCCATGTAACAGGGAGCGCTGTTGGTGTTCAAAATTCTTTGAAGAGTGGTGGATTTTTATCAGTTGAGGACTGATCTTCGCTGTGCTTTAATACCTAATGGTTTAGATAGGAAATTCATTGTGAAGATGGTGCTTCTGATATATCACTTCCTAAAAGGTCATCAATTATTTGCTTACTTCTGGAGTTCTTGTCTTCCAGGGTCCATGGTCGTCACCTGTAGTGTTGGTCTTTTCGTTAGGACACCGGTGGCTTTAAAGTTGATAGTTAATAGTTTCCCTCTTTATGTTAGTTATTAGTTTAGTTTATTGCATACTTGCAGTAACTGTCAATGAAGCGTCAGTACTTACTGAAGTTTCCATTACTGCTTCTTAAATAATTGCTTAATGCTGGTGGATCACTTTATATTGACAGTTTTTTAAACAGAAAAGATTGTGCTACCAATGCATTTTTGCATCAGATCCTTTCTGGACCTGCTGTCCCGTTTAGTTCAGGCTCATGTAACAAAGCCGTAAGCATACTATTTTATACCCCTTGAGTTTATCTGAGGTTTTCCTTTTCTTCTTTGACAAAATAGTTGAGAGTAAAACCTAGACTGTTTTTAATGCACTGGGATATACCCTACCTGGAATTAACAGGCAAGTCAGCTGGAAGTAATCTAATGGCAGGTATTGTAGCTTTCAGCCTGGTGGGTTTTAAAGTGAAGCCATATAGACTGGGCACTTAAAGAGACCAGATGTTTTCAAAGCCCTTTAACAAACAAACTCAGTACATCTTGAAGAGAACGTTATCTGTGTCGGTGTGTGCTCAGCTAGATAAGCCTATAGGATGCTGTTTGGATCCATAAGCAATTTTATCTTATCCATCTGTGCACTTATGAAAGTTGAAGGAACATCCATCAATCATGAAGCAGATACAGAAATCAGTTGGCTAGCAGCTATATTCCTAGCTTTTCCTCCCTTGCTACATTCGCCTTGCTCCTAAAACATTTAATGATAGTACTTTGGAGCCTTCCTACACAATCATAATACTACGCTTTTTTAATTTTTCTTTTTTTTAAGATATGTTTTGTGAAAGAAAACTTTTTTGGAGCCTTTCTTGCCCTGATTTCTGCCATTTGTGGGGTGGGATGCGTTTCTGACACACTTCTAGGGACTTTTTAGTTGCCTGGCAAGCTTCCTTGAAGAGCAATAAAAGAAGGTTGTACTTTTTCCTTCCCTTTGCTGCTTTTCTGAGGGTGTCTTCCTCTGTAGCATCCCCAGCTTTAACGGTGCTAGTGAGAGAGGACAGTGCCCAGAATTCTGTCACTTCAGCATGTCAGCTTGTACCGTCTCCCTTGGCCAGCAGGCCAGCACCTGGAATGATCTGATGTTTCTGCGCAGAAAAGATGGCTGCATTTTGGAGGGTTGAGGAATGTGATGATAGAGAAGTGCAAGTGCCTCATCACTGTTTCTTCTCAGGGCTAAGCTTCAAATGAAAAGAGTGCATGCAGATGTCAGACTTTTTTTTTTTCCTTTTCTCTGCGTTGTATCCTCTTATGGCATTCCTTGCCTTGATTGGAATACTGTCACCTAATTGAATTTTGGAAATTAGCATTAAGCATGACTAATATCTTGCTTGTTTTTGTTCTTCCCTATTTTTCATTCTTTATACCCCGATAGGAACAAGTGGATGCAGAGGTCAGCTTTTTGCATGTAGGACTGGTTGATAGGCAGAGCCAGGCATTTATTGAGAATGCTGTCAGGTCAAAAATAACTTGTTTTGTTTGTAAATTTTGTGATATTTTAAAAGATACAATATTGGTTAAATATTGTGTTAACCTACTGTTTAAATTTTCTTGGAATTGCTGCTGCTGTTTTTGTGCCTTTTCCTTTCATGATTTAAACTAGAGACATTAAAATGTTTCTGTTGATTAGAGCTCTTGTGGTGCCTACATTTTGGAGGAATAAATATGTGACAATCTTAAAGGCCTTTCTCAGGAAAGGTGATTAATTGCATTATATGTGTTTGTAATAGCTGGTTTTGCTTAATTGGTTCATGGTGTGAAGTCATCTCCAACATTTGAAGTCTATAAATGAGAGATGATGCAGTGCTCAATTTCTAACATTGATTTCTTGCAAAATGGCTTTAATTGACCCTTCACTCAGTAGTTGTTGTAAATTTCTGCCTTTTTTTGGTTTTTCTTTTTTTGGTTGTTTTTTTTTGAGCTGAAGGGGTGGGGTTTTGTTTCAGATTTTTGTCCCCATTTTCATCTGTCTGACCAGCCACTGACTCTTTCTCTTTCTCTCCTGCTTTCACTGCATCTTGAGTAGAGTTGTGGAACAAGCACCAGGAAGTGAAAAAGCAAAAATCTTTGGAAAAACCGAGTAAGGAAATCAAAAAACATAGAAACTGACTCCTACAGCCTCCCCATAACTGCCAACTCCCCAGGTGCAGGGTGAGCTTGCATCTATGGCACACAGTTTTTATACCCACAGAAGCCTGCATTATAGAGCAGACCAAACAGATCAGTTTGCCCTGGGGAAATTGTGTTCAAATGTCTCTTCCTTTTTTTTTTTTGTCCCCATTTTCATCTGTCTGACCAGCCACTGACTCTTTCTCTTTCTCTCCTGCTTTCACTGCATCTTGAGT
>JAVJGJ010000060.1:70273034-70293313 GCA_035590215.1 Microhierax caerulescens | reverse complement strand
TTCCTTTTTTTTTTTTTTTTTTTTTTTTTTTCTTTCTTTTTTTTCTCCCCTGAATGTTGCCTTCTTCAAAGAAGGGGAAGCAGATATTCTGCATCCTCACCATATCAGATATGTATGGAAGGATTTTAAGATATTCAATCTCCTTTCTTAAAAGTTAAAGACCAGTTTTGCTTAACAAGTCTTTGACATGAATCTATTGATTAAATGTTACTGAACAAAGAATTCTCTGTGCTTTCAAGCTGTGGGATGGCAAATTGTGTTACCTGGCATCAGCCACAAACAGTTTATGACCACAGTCAGTCTGCAACAAGAAATACCTTTGAGGGGGAGAGAGAAGGTATATGTGAAGAATTGTATTTAGAGATGGCTGTTCGAGAATAGCCGCATAATAAGGAATTAATCTGATTTTGTTTTTTTATATCCCATGTTAAAGGAGTGAAATAGTCTGAGGTTGTTTGCAGGATCTAAATAGTAGTCTAAATCTACACAATTCTTAACACCTATTGAAATATGATATTGAATAAAATACGGAATACGTATTATCTGCAGGTGTAGCACCAGGTTTTGCTCTTTTGGCTGTCACTGTTGTAAATAAGGACATATGACACAAGGACAATAATTAGTCTATAATAACCGTGATGTGATAGGTGGTTCCTAACGGTAAATGTAGTTTCTACTTTGCAGAGCTGGTGCCCCTTTTACAGACTGAAGACTGGGGAGGATGAATAGCTGAGATGAATGGGTGATAATTCCTGACATTCTGACTAGGCCTGGAGTTGCTGTTAGTAATATTATTAGTTTTAGGCTTCTCAGTTAAGTGCTTCGGTTAAGTACAAGTGAGCATTTGGAGTTAGATCAGAGAGATTGGGGCACCTACATTTAAGGTCTGACTTGCCTTCTGCTGCGGTGGGAGTGCGTGAGGCAGGCACACAGCACGTGCACACACCTCCTGTCCCAAACTGGGCCTTTCAGGTAGGTGCCTACACTGGGAGGTATAAATCGATGTTTTAGTGTTCTATGTGTATCGGACATACAACTCCATTAAGAAGAGAAGGAGAGGTTTGCAAGGGCCTGTAAACTGATAGTGACAACAGTGTGATTGTGGTTATTGTTCTCCTTAAACTCAGTTATGGCTGTTGCCCTCAGCTGTCAAATACCTGAAATGCTTCAGTCAGTTTTACTTCCTTTAAAATTGGAATTACCAGAAATATATCTGAATTATGTGTTGGGACAAGGAACTCTCAAATTGCTTAAAACACACAGATGAAGTTTAGTATTCTCGTTGTAGCAATGAGATACAAAACTTTTTGCTGCATCATTACTCAAAACTAGAAATAGTGGCTGTTGGAATGAGTGGAAGTAGACTGTAGAAGTGAGCACTGTATATTCCAGTGGAAAATAAGGTTCTAAATTCTTAGGATATTTTTAGGGTTTTTTTTTTTCTCTGCTATAAAATTTGTTCATGCTGTCTCTTTGTTAGAATCTTTGATGATTTGATTTACAGTAACTAAGGCATATGGATTCAGAGGCAGAATGCTATAACAAATGAAGAACACTTTCTGTAAAACGTCTCACATGGAGAATTGGTGGTTGAATAGTAAGCTAGTATGGTCTGCACAGCCCACTTACGGCTTTGCTATTCATGAGTTTACATACCATCTCAAACTCACTCCCACAAATCTTTGTATATTATCCTTCTCTCTCTCTCTCCTCCCTTCCCTTTTTCTTTCCTTTTCACTGTCTTACCCTCTCTAATATTACATATAATACAAACATGTTCATAATTCCCAAGTGGTTGTGATCAGTGGTTATAAGAGATAGTGGCATTGTTTGCTTAGAGATACTGGGTGTAGTCACGGGTACAGAATACAAATATTCCAGCTGCTGATCATGTCTTCCTGTTACTGAATAGTTGGCAGATATGGATATGGCAGAAGTGTTGCATTCAGTCTCTTGCCCTTTCTGAGAGTAGTGACTTTGTGTGTACAGTCTATAAGACATTGTTTTCTTGCCTCGTTATTTACTTTGTTCAGTGCTTATCCAAGTTTCTTTTCAGGCTCTACCTCTCCATCATTCTCTTTTCCTTCTGCCATCCCATCAGAGGACAATAGATGATATGATTCTAGAGCTGCATGGGAAATCGAACATAAAGTTCTTTATCCTTTTTTTCCCCTTCTTTGTTTTTGGGTCGGCGAGTTAATGAATGCATGACTTAAAGCTTGCTGATTCCCTCTCTCACTAATGACCTATGTGATTGCCAACTCTGGAGAGCCATTTGTTCATGTAATTGGGGAATGTTGTGAAGTACAGCATCGTACAAGCTTCCTCCTTGAAATTCTTACTGGTGTAACACCAGGTGTTGTTCATGTTCTTGTCATGCGTTGCCTGATTTTTGCCTAGATAGTTGCTGCAGGCAACCTAACAAACTCAGTCCAAGACTTTAAGCAAATTAGCAGTTCAAAAATGGATTCTGACTTTAAGTAGGTGTCCTTTATTTTGCCAAGAATAAAGGAAGTGGCTTCCTGGAGTTGAATGGCAACTGCTCTGCATGTGTTATTGTAACTGGAAGCTACTTGACCATTGTGTGTCCTCCTTTTTCTCTTGAATGGCTAACAAAGTTACTGTTTAGTGATAGTCACTCCTGGACTATGCCTTTGGAGTATTTGAAATTCACAATAATGTTTGAAGAATGGCAGATGTGTCCTGCTGGCCTTGTTGTTTACAGTACCAAGGAATAAAAAAAAGTAATCAAAGGAATGAGAAAGCAAATTTGTTTTCTTGGTACTGTTCCTGCTTTCAAGCCTGCCATCTGTTTTCTGCTGTACTGTTTGTTCTTGGTGCAGTAATGATTTACTTCTTCCTTTGTTCAGGGCCAGAAGGTGCAAAACACTTTGATTTGGGAGAAACAGATGAGAAGAAATCCCAGATCAGTGCAGACAGTGGCCTCAGTTTGGCCTCAGGTTCTCAGGTCAGTGGCTTCTATGCTTGCTTTATTTATGTGGTGAGGGAGAGGATTCTTCTATTCACTATTTAATTGTGGGAAGAATTCTAGGGTTTGAGCATTCTTGAAAGGCTTGTTCAGTAAAATGTCTTCCTCCCTTTCTGTTGGGAGGAATGAATGTTGTGAACTTGTCAATTGTAAGACCCTGTGATCTTTTTGACATGCAGGAAGTAGTTTCTGTTTGGCCATCTAAATAAACCAAGGAAGTGTAAGGCGTGTCATTCAAGACCCCGGAGGAATGGGGTGATGTTCTCGCCCTATGATAAAAACTAATGTGACTTTTCTTCGTGACCTTTTCATGTTTTGATTGCAGAAGAGTGATTTCGACTCTGTTCCCACTGGAGGACCGGCAGTTATGGTCCGGAGTACAAGCCAGGATTCTGAAGTTAGCACAGTGGTAGGATATGCCCAAAGTGCAATCTTGATGTGATTCACTGCGTGTTGAAGTGGGGGAGGGCATTTCATGCCTGCATTTTGTGTGGTATAGCTGCATACTGTCACACATGCATAATGTATGTCTGAGTGCTCTCTCCAGAGCCTCTGAGTGGGTGGCAAGTGTGTGCCTGACAGGACATACACAGCGCTTCGTTAGCAGATTGCGTCCTTCATATACGGTGGTTGTTGCTGTTACGTATTCCTGTGTATTTATGGAACTGGTGGTTTGCAATAATTTTATAAATACACCTTAGTTGTGTATAAACCATCTATAAAGAACAGAAGTGACCTGAGAACAAAATGGGCAGATTGTTTGATGCATTAAAAACAAGAATAAACTTTCTAATGTGTTACCTTAAAGCACTTGAATCATATCAAAATACGTCTGCTTGCTTTCCAATCAACTATAGGGCCTAGAGGGAAAAGGTTACAGGAATGCACTGAGTAAAAAGTGAGTCTTCTCCCTACCACATGCTACCTGATACGGCATGTTTCAGGGATAAAACCCAGGGAACTTTACTTTTTGCTGTTGTTAGATTTTCTTCTCTCTACACTGCCGCATTCCTGTGAATATCTGGCTTTCCATGATCTTTTCCCAGCCTGTAAGAAGAAAAATAGTCTGATTGTCTTTCTCTAATGGACACAGAAATTGTATTCTATGGGGTACTGCCCCAGAGAGAAGACATACTTGAACATCAACCAGCTCTTCTAGACTTATGTCCTTCTCCAAGCTCAGGAAAGGTCCATCCTGACAAGCAGGTAACCAAGCAAAGGCAGCAGGAGGCCTGTATGGATGGCCAAAGAGATCCTAACTGAAATCAGACATGGAAAGGAAGTATACAAGAGGTGGTAGGCAGGGGCAGGTGACCCAGGAGGAGTATATTTGCTGTCTCATCCTGCAGGGATAGGGTTAGGAAAGCCAATATGGACCTGGAGCTGAATCTGGCACGGAATGTGAATGGAAACAGGAAAAAAGGATTCTACAAGCACATAAGCAGCAAGGGAAAGGACTGGGGAAGACGTGGGCCTGGTGCTGAATGGGGCAGGGGAGCTGGTGGGAGATGGAAAAGACTGAGGTACTTGGAGCATTCTTTGCCTTAGTCTTTACCAGTAAAACTAGTCTTCAGGAATCCCAGCCCCCTCAGACCGGAGGAAAAGTCTGCAACGAGAAAGACTTACCCTTGGTGGAGGATGACCAGGCTGGGGAGCGCTTCAACAAACTGGATATACATAAATTTGTGGTTTCTGAGGGGCTGCAGCCACAAGCACCGAGAGAGCTGGCTGGTGCCAGTGCGAGGCCGCTCTCGATTGTCTCTGAACAGTCATGGTGGTTAGAAGAGGTTCCTGAAGACTGGAAGACAGCAAATACCACTCTTATTTTCATGGAGGACAACAAGAAACATCTGGGCACCTAGCCTCACCTCAGTCCTTGGGAAAGGTGGTGGAAAAAGTCTTCCTGGAAAATGTTTCCAGACGCATGCAGTACAGGAAGGTGGTTGGGACTGGTCACCGTAGATGCCCAGAGGCAGGCTTGCTTAACCAACCTGGTGGCCTTCTACCCTGAGGTGGCTAGCTTGGAGGGTGAGGGGAGAGCAGCGGTTGTGTACCTCAGCTTCTGTAAAGCTTTTGACACTGTCTTCTGTAACAGCGCTGAGCTGACAGAGTATGGGTTAGCTAAGTGGGCAGGGAGGTGGACAGAAAACTGGCTCAGCCACTGGGCCCAGAGGCTTGTGGTCAGTGGCCCAAAGGCCAGCTGGAGACAAGTCACTAGTGGTGTACCCCCGGGCTCAGTACTGGGGCCAGTGCTGTTCTGCAGCTTCACTGGTGACCTGGGTGACGGTACAGAGCAAGTTTGCAGGTGATGCAAAGCTGGGAGGGGTGACCAACATACTTAGGTGCTTGTGCCAGCGTTCAGATCGGCCTCCGCAGGCTGGAGGACAGGGAGGAATTCATGAAGTTCAACAAGGGGAAAACTGCCAAGTCCAGCATCTGGGGAGGAATAACGCCAGCCACCAGTACACACTGGGGGCTGACCAGCTGGAAAGCAGCTTTGCTGGGAAGGGCCTTGGGATTCTGCTGGACAACAAGGTGAGCCAGCAGTGAGCCCTTGGCGCAGAAAGGCCGGCGCTGTTCTGGGCGGTATTAGGAAGAGCATTGTCAGCAGGTCGAGGGAGGTGATCCGTCTGCTTTACTCAACGTGGTCCTCGCCAACATACTCTAGCTGACCCCGCTTGAGCAGGGGGGCTCGTCTGTAGATGATCTTAACAGATCCCTTTCAACCTAAACAGTCCCGTGGTTTCACGGACGGGCTTTTTGAGTCTCTCTTCATCTTTTACTGCAGAGTAGGATTCGATTAAAAGATGTTACTGAAGGGGAAAAGGCAAACGTAGCCTTTAGTTATACTGCTGCTTGTTCTGTGCCTTAAGAAGAAACATTTTACAACTGTTCTCTCTTTGTGTACTGAAGGTAACTATTTTTCTCCACAGGTTAGTAACAGTTCCGGAGAGACATTAGGAGCAGACAGTGACTTGAGTAGCAACGCTGGTGATGGCCCGAGTGTGGAGAACGGTGGCAATCTGGCAGGATCCAGAGGCACTGTGTCAGACAGTGAAATTGAGACAAACTCTGCTACTAGCTCTATCTTTGTAAGGGCATTGCAGACTTCCCTTTTTTATTTTTCTTTTCTTTTTTTTTGAAACTAAATCTTGTACAGTAATCATTTCAACGTGTGGGCATGCATGGAAAATGATCTCTAATTCTAAGGGTTATACAGCAGTGACTTCTTTAATATTTTAATATTATAATGTTGTATGGATCCACGTACCTTTCTTCATTTCCTGTGCAAAACACGGTTCTTTAAAAACAGTAGATTTACATCTCACACCATGTTACAGGCTCTGTCAATGTTTAATTCCCTCTCATTCATCATTTCTCCCAACCAAATGGACATTTAGTTGCCCCTCAGACCAAAACAACATCGATGGGTGCCATTCACCCTTCCTAAGAGGAACACTCTCTCTTAGGAACAGCAGTTTGATACAAGAAAGGGATGACCCACTGAAGGTTTCGCAGCTGTTCTGTTTCTTTAAAACATTAATTCTGTTTGAAGTGTAATGATAATTTTAAAATACTTTTTTCTAGTTGAGGGATCTGTATGCAGCAAAATTCAAATGATCTGGGAGCACTTCTTGTTCATTTTGGTTTTTAAAGTCCTTGATTATTGGGTGTAGCCTCTAATGTCCATCTTACCAAGAAAATAATTGTGTACTCAATTCGGCTAAATCAAGCTGTCAGCCAAATATGAAGGGAACTTGCAATGCCTTAAGATTGGTCTCACTGTTCATTATTTTATAATTCTGATAAGATTGTAAAAGCCTTTACAGGACTTCTAACTTTAAGCAACAAACAAAATCATTGTGCTCCATTGCAGATTTCTTCTGAAAGCATGAAAATTATGTAACCGTGTTCACTTATTTAGCTACAAGAGGGTGTCTTCTCAGTTACTAAAGAGTTAGACTATTTTTTTAAAACCTTAGGTTTTTGTGGTTTTCTACTCGATTAATGAAACTAAATGGAATTCTGAGAACCCTTGCAACAGCTAGAACAAAGATGATGGGTGTACATGGTGTATGATGAACGTCAAGTATCGCACCATAGTTTGCCTGGTGGTAGAGAAATAGATGGGCCAGCTATATTGTAACAGTTCCTGCTGGCTGATAGTCCCAGCACACAGTTCTTCAGAACAGATGATATGTAATCATTTGTGTAATGTCATATGTTTATGAATGGTAAATGAAAGAAAAACCTGTAAAATCTGAATAGGTGATAGAGCTCAGGTAATCTTACCCTGCTTGTGAACATTTATTTTCTGTGTAGTCCTGAGCAGGCTGTGTATTTCTTCCTCTGTGCCTCACAGTCTGTACAATGACAGTGTTATTCAGCCATTTCCTAAACAGTGGGAAAGATTTACTGTTAGAATTTGGGCAAACGTACGGCATCGGCATGAAATGTGGAGGATGACAGAAGAGGTGTAACTGTGCTTCCCTTTAACCTGGGATTTGCATTTTTCATTTTGCCTGTTTTCCTTCAGGGAAGCATTTTGCTTCCTCTGTGATTTGATTTCTCTATCTGTCTCTTAGTTTTTCCTTTGACTCTGGGCTTATTACCTTGCTCTTTGAACAGAGTAATTTATTTGTTTTGTGAGCAGTTGTGGGAGAAGCATCTATGAAGTACAGATCTGCTAAGCACAACGGTGCAAGTAGCCCCGCAGGGCGCAGAAGTCAATTGTCTGACACCTCTTGTGTTATTTTCAGGCGAAGTCTCACAACCTGAAGCAGAGTGCGAAGGACAGCAAAGGCAGTACTCCAGGGAGAGGTCCAGAGGATGGGAACCAACGTGTCTATCTCTATGAAGGACTTTTGGGTAAACTATTTTTTTTGTAGGGAGGGGATCTTTTAGACTGAAGTTCAGGTGGAGTCATCTCTGGGGCAGACAGACATCTCTGGGAATTTTTACATTCCCAGAGACCGTTTTAACCACTTAATGTCGTCCATACTGGTAGAATAGGAGGGTGCATCAGGCCATTCAGATTAAAGCCAAAAATTTGCTGGGAAGGTTAAATAAGAGTAAGAAGAAAGGGCTGTGAGTGGTGTAGTTTACATAAAATGTAGTTTGTCCAAGTCTCTTGATGTTCTTGAATATGAATTCTTTAAACCATTGGAGAAGGGAGAGAAGGAACTTAGCTGTGCTTGGAAGGCTAAAATCTATCACTGATGTTGAAAAAAAGATCCTTCAGCTTAAGTCAGTGAACAGCGTGCTACTAAACTCAGAATACTCATGGCCTTTGAGTGTATCCTTGAATTAGGAGTATATTGGCTTTTTTGAAATGTATTTCATCTGGACTTGCTGTTAATCGAGAGCTCTCTCTTCCTGTGTTTTTCATCCTTTCCATTTGTCGTTTCTACCTGCTGGGAATGGTGCAGGTAGGGATAAAGGATCTGTCTGGGACCAGTTAGAGGATGCTGCAATGGAAACCTTCTCTATGAGTAATAATCTTACCTTTCCACTTCTCTGTGTGTTTGCCATGATCTGTGTTTGTGTGAGATATTCCTGTCTCTTTTGGGCAGTGTTAAGAGTCTGTGGAAGAAGATACACTCCTTAAAGAATAGAGATGAGAGGTACTTTTGTGTAAGCGTTTGAAAAGATTATGCTGTGAATTAGTGTGAGAGCTGTGTCTTGTCTTCTCTTTTACACTTCTGCTCAGTCGTGATATTGCTTGTGGTTTAAAAGTAACGGTTTATTTTTTTTTCTTTAATAATATGGATTGTGTGTTGGCTTATGGCATTTTCAAGGAGTGGGAAGGAACAGGGATTGATCAAAGCATTTGGCTGGAGTAAATGGAATAAATGCTCAATTTTTGTATACGTTGCATAGGCAAAGAGCGTTCAACTTTGTGGGACCAGATGCAGTTCTGGGAGGATGCTTTTTTGGATGCTGTGATGCTAGAGAGAGAAGGAATGGGGATGGACCAGGGACCTCAGGAGATGATTGACAGGTAAAGTTCTTTACTAGACCTCTTTCTTCATTGTTTCACCTGGGGCTGAAATAGTAAAAAAGGGAAAAAAAAAATCTACTGAACATGCTGTTGTCACTTTGTAAACCTTGTTGCTATAGCTGACTATTCAAAAGTGTTCCTCTGTGCTGGCCAGCATCTCCTGATACCGAAATACTGTCTTCAGTGCAGCCTACATTGTTTTATGTCTTGTGGACAGGGGGTGTTTCCAGAGTAAGTGGTAATGTAAGCATAATCACAGTACGAATAGATGGAATAGACTAGATCAGTAGTAAAGCAAGAGATTTCTGTGGAAAGATGACTATATTCTGGAATAAAGGAAGATATCATTGTGCTGATGTGAAGTGAAATAATTAAATGTCCTCAGAAACTGCATTTTGAGCCTTCTCAAAACGCAATGTCACTTACAGGTATTTTTGCTTTACACTTTGTAGTAAAAGAAACAAACAAAAACCCGTGAGGCAACCACTCTCTGGAAACACCTGTGTTGTTGTGTAAAGCTAGACTACTTCTAAGATGTCACCCTTCACTACCTGCTTGCTTTTTTCTTTATTCTCTGTCAGCTCCATTAACATCTGGTCGTTCTCTGCTCTGCCCACCACCTACATGCGTGCTATCACGTGACGTGGGATCTGGTAGCCAAAAGAACTAGTTTGTGGGGGTGCTAGTTTGAAAACTGTTTCTTTTTCCACAAACTATCTACTGTACTGAAGAAGAGACTGCCTGTGTACTTCCTTCATCAGCTTACTTCTGCCTTGGAGCTGCATTTCAGCGCCGAAGGCAGGTAGCTCTGGCACTGAGTGCTGCGCTCCTCTGCTGGCAGCGGCAGCTGCTGTGGAGCTGCAGCTGCAGGAAAGAGAAAATGCATAAGCCCAGCAAACCACTGAGAACTTGCCCATGCCCAGATCTTACTTACTTCGACTAGTTAATAATTAATGGGCATGTTTAATTAGCGATCATAGTGTTTGACTGGAAAATGCCCATTTGGCTTAGTGTTTTTGGAGGTTTTGTCTGCCATACACTTTACAAATGGTGCTCTGTCCTCTGCCAGTGCTGTAATGAATTGGACGAAGGATGCCTGTGAGTCTGCTTCAGATCTAGCTCTTCTTGCAGGTATCTTTCCTTGGGAGAACATGATCGAAAGCGTTTGGAGGATGATGAGGACCGCTTGTTGGCTACGCTGCTGCATAATATGATTGCTTACATGCTTATGATAAAGGTGACTTCTTTTTAATAGATCACTGCTCAGATTTAAGGAGTATATTTTATGGGGTTTCCTTGAAACCATACATCTCTGTTCACAGCGCTCAGAACAGTGAAGTATAAAAGAATGTTATAAAACATCTCCTAATCTTAATGAAAAAATTGCTTAAGTACCTGGGGGTTCTTTTAGATACGTTGTGCGAGTTTACGCAGTTCTATGCCATGGGTATGCATATACATTGCCATTTAAAATAGAAATGTACTGTTTCTGCTTTTAACTTTAGAGAACGTTCTTATTTTTAAGACTATGGGTTGTAAATTCAGTAGAGAGCATCTTCTAATGATTTCCTCACAACTGAAAATTCTAAACGTGGGCAGACCGTGAATATGCCTGCCAATACCTTTACATGAAATTTGCTGTTGCTAGTAAGCAACCCTTTCTGTCTCATTCAGTGGGCAGTCTGTACGCACCTTAATGCTGCAGGTAGCTACCAGCAATATCTGTTAGTCTGAATAATTTCTCAGGTCGTCCAAATCCTCCTTCAAATTCACTGGAAAATCAGTCTTTAAATTTTTTTGTCATGTTTAGAACCAGCTTAGGTGTGTGGTTTTACCTGTAACAGTTTTGATGCACTGTGCTGTCCAGTGAAACAGCCTGACAGTGAGAACAGGTGCCAGTTTGGTAACTTCCAGTTTTGAATGAGGAGGTGAGAGACAATTCCCTAGATGACAAATGTGTGATACCCAACAGCTGGAAGAAGTAGTAATTTTTTATGGGTTGGGAGGAGTCAGGGGAATAGGAAGAGAGAATGAAGGTATCGATTTTTTCTGACATAAATGGAATGTGAAGGTAAGTTTTAAGATGGGATTTGAGTATATTTGGAATTAGTTTATTTCAGGAGAAGACCGAGGGATTTGGCCATTACAACTTGCATGGCTGCAACACTTAAAGTAGAGTTAATAATAACCAGTGCAGCTACTTTCATCAAAGGATGCAAAAGAGGAGGGCGAATAATACTGGTTTCAAAAGGCTGTCTCATGAGAGATGTTGATAGAGTTAGTCCCAGAGGGGAAGAGTGTCTTTTGATGTGAAAATAATCAGATCCCCAAGAAAGCAGTTTCATGGGGGAAAGGGACGAGCAGGATATTATGCCTTTGAAAATTATATCACTCTGGCCTATCAATTATAGAAGAGAAGGGAATAAAGGGGATCTGAGAGTTGTGATGAAAATATTGTTTCAGTGCATCTTCAGAGCTGCTCAGGAGTGAGGATGGGATGAAGAACTGAGCAAAAGCAGGGTTGTTGAGGGTTGGGTTTTTTGTTGTCATTGTGGTTACTTTTTTTTCCCGATTATCAGTTTTGGGATGAAAGATGGTGGATCTAGAATTTGTTATATATTATTTTTATGTAGTATTTTTTTCAAGCAGTTAAGAGTGAAGGCTTTAAGAGACTAAAGGCTGTCCCAAGGTATCTCATCTTAGGACAGCTTCTAGTAGAAACTGCAAAGCTGGAAGGTTTTCTGTTTCTGGAGAGGTGAATTCCCTGGAACTAACAAGGGAAACATAATGCTTCAAACCCAACATCTTGGTATTTTAATTGATTTTCTTGTTTTGGGATAGCAGACCCTGGTAGTTTTTACCTAAATTATTATTGAAAAATACAATGCTTTTGTTTAAGTGCAAAGAATTCTTGCTAAAGGAAGGAAGCAAGCTTGAGTTTGGTTTGTATGCTCCGCAGCCTTAAGGTCATAATCGCAGTACGATTAAAAAGAATATCCAGTGTAGCTTGAAGTCAGTGCTCAGGGGTGAGTGTGCTGTCTTGAAGCCTTTAGTGTCAGTGGCTGGCATTCTTGAAATGGCACCTGAGGCAGAAATGGTTTTGCTTCTGATCTTCCCTACAGCTTGTCTTCAGGAGCAACCGGCTGCTGTTGGAGGACTATCTGGAAATGTTTGTTAGAGCCCTGGCCTACTGACCAGGGAACAGACTGTGAAAGAGTGAGAATTCTCAAAGATACCATGCTTTTGTGTTAGTATTTCTTGTGTTGAGGGCTCCACAGCTGACTAAATCAGCTCTTTGCAGAGGAAGAGGTGGAGAAGCTATCCTGGCAGATGAGACTCATCACATAAGTGTCAACATGGAGAACTGAGGCTTCTGATGTCAGTATTTGGAAGTGGAGGGTAGTGGAATTGCTGCTCTTGTCCAAGAGTAGGCAGGAAATCTGTTGTGCCCAGTATCACTTGCCCAGTAGCTGGGAGAAGTGGTGTACGTGCAACTTCTGCTTGTACTGCTGGTGCTGGGCTAAGGAGGCCCCAGCATGGCTGAGCTGGAGATCAGTTGTTTTGCTGTCTGAGCAACAGAAACCAAGATAATGTTGATGCCGGGAGATAGGAGTTGCTGCCTGTGAACAGAGAAGAGTAACTGCCTTTATATCTGCCTTCTAGGTGAATAAGAATGATATCAGGAAAAAGGTGCGTCGTTTAATGGGAAAATCACATATTGGATTGGTGCACAGCCAGCAAATAAATGATATTCTAGACAAACTTGCCAATCTGGTAAGTAAAACAGTGATGAGTGATGTATCTGTGGGAGCTACAGTGGAGGAAAATACTTATCTGAAAATTCTTCTGTAAATGCCCTGCAACACTAATTTAAAAATAATTAAATTGAATTATTAAATACTGCCTTCACATGTACAGAATAAAGCCTGTGACTGTATGACCCTGTTCGTAATATTGTGATGTTACACAGTTATCAATTAGAAGTGCAATACAAATATGTGTAAACAAGACACTTCGGTAACACAGTTCTTGTCAACCTTGCTGGTCTTTTAATATCGCCTTTGTGGGTGGGAACCTTTATTCTTACTACAACTGTAACAAACGTTTAGTATTTCATCAGTTCCAGGTCATTGGAAGACTTGCAGCAACTTTCTGTACAAAACTGGTTCTTTCAGCTGCCAAGCAGAATATAAACCTTACAGCCTGTAATACTCACTAAGAATTTATGCTAATGCTTAAGTTAATAAATCTAGCCTGCTTTTAACACAGCCATCACCCGGGTGGATGCAAGTTAGGGCCTTTGAAAGCTAATTTTTCAGAGCATTTTTACATTTGGAACTTAGTTTTATGTGCAGAAAGGACACAAAATTATCTTTCAGTTAACTGGGAAAAAGCAGACTGGGTTTTTACTGCAGTGCTGCCAGAACACAGACACCTCGGTGTCCCACACTGAGTGTGGTACCAGCATCAGTGTAGAACACTGGTAACTCTCCTAGTCATGCTTGTTGAAACTAAACTTGTCACACATGTTGAAACTAAACTTATTAGAGTATCTTGCTTAAGACTTTGTCTAAAATTGCCTCCGATCAGCTGTGTTAAAAATACTTCTTTTTCTTTCATTTGTTGCAAATGCTTCTAGTGTCGCCTAATGGACTTTTTTTCAACAGGTCAGGAGAAATTGGTTTCAGAGTTGATTAATGATTATGGTTTTTTGTCCTAGAATGGACGGGAGCTCCCTGTAAGACCCAGTGGCAGCCGCCACATCAAGAAGCAGACTTTTGTAGTACATGCTGGGACAGACACAACGGGAGACATATTTTTCATGGAGGTAGAGAGAAGAATAATATTAATGCAGTTAGTAGCATTCAGTAAATAATATTGGAAATCTTATGTAGTATTTCACACCCCCAGGTATGTGATGATTGCATTGTGCTGAGAAGCAACATTGGAACTGTGTATGAGCGTTGGTGGTATGAGAAACTCATCAACATGACTTACTGTCCCAAAACAAAAGTGCTGTGCCTCTGGCGGAGGAACGGTCAGGAGACACAACTGAACAAGTTCTACACCAAGAAGGTACGCAGCGCGTTGCATACACACAATACTGCGGGAAAACTGCATAGAACAAACAAATCCTTGGCCTGTCGTACTCCATGTTCAATCAAAAAATAACCTTCTCTCCCCGGCACTGGTTGCCGAACAGCAGTGGCTGTTTAACAGCACAGGCACCTGACAATGACATTATGCCTTGTCGCTTTCTTGAAGACAGCGGTACAGCAGGATGTAATTTAAGAAATTACATGTGTAGCTTTTATTTGGGTTTTGTGGTGAGAAGAAGGAAAGCATTAGTATTACTAAATACTGAGTGAGCGTGCAGGCTTATAAAGGTAGTAAAAATATGGTCGTAGATTCATGGGGAAAAAGCTAAATAAAACAATGTCGTTGTAATTGAGTTAATTGTGTCATTCTTTTAATGCCAAACCCAAACTGACAAAATCGATAAAAACTTTTCTCCATGGGCCCGTGTTTGACTTTTATTTCACATATACCTACATTCCCCACTAATGTGAAAGCCCTTCTCCTTATGATTAATAGCAAATATAAAGAAATAGCTTAAACCTACTAGGAAAACTCCAGTAACTCCTACACAATGACCAGTAAACAAAAGGTAAAGGTTTGTAAATGCAAGTAATATATTGTAAGGTTATTATCTTTGAGACGTATAAAGGGATGAGATTTCTGCTTCAAAAAATTCATTTTATGCAGATCAGGATTTCATAACGCAGGTGTGAATACAAAGGGAAGGAAGACAAAAGCAATGTGCTACAGAAGTTACTTGCATGTATCTTGGGCTTTGGATAGAAAATTTTCTTACATTTTACTCTGATAATTATGGCTTAACTATTATTTGATACTACAGAGGGGTGTTAGAGGAAGATGAATAGAAGAATACGGCATAAGGAAATTGATAGGAATAACAAAAAAGATAGAACGTAGGAGCATGACCAGTAACATTGACTGCTGGAAACTGAAAGAGAGGGATTGTGATATTGTTTTGAGGCTTTTTCTACACTAGGAAAATGAGTAGACTTGATTAGATTGCTCATGAGCTTGAGCCAAGCCATGAACTCTTCACTAGCTCGTGCTATGAAATGATATGAAATAGTTTCTCTGACAACTTGAAAAGTAAATATAAATACCATCTAGTAATTAGCTGTGGTTGAACTTCTGTAGGCCTGTTGTCTTTATGCACCACACGGGGCTTGTTCTTTTTGTAGAATCTTAGAATCTTGCTGTTCTTTTCCATTAGTAATTTAGAAAAATAACATTTCGTTCTTCTTCTTTTATATGTTAGTGTCGGGAATTATACTACTGTGTGAAAGACAGTATGGAGCGAGCAGCAGCAAGACAGCAAAGCATTAAACCAGGTACAAGATTTTGCTTGTTGGATATGCTTGTTGTTTAATCTGCAGGCAGCATTTTTTTTTTTATATTAATAACTTCTTTTAACATAATCTCCTTTTACTTGGAAATCTTAGGGTAGCTTTGTACATCTGTGTGTACGTAGCAGACTTAGTGTTATCATTAGCGTGCCCCCATATACCTCACTCGAAATACAAACAAAACTGAAACACCTGTATGAAGGAGAGTTGCATGTAAGGAGGACTGGATGCCAGTAAAATGATAACTAGAAAAGACTGTGAACCTTCAGCTTCACTGTGAACTTTCTCTTCACGCTGGCTACTCCTTATCGTCCTGACTGAGACTCAGAACTACTTTGTGTTGAGAATGGAGGCTAATAAATACGCTTGTTTGTTAATGAATCTACAGTGATGAATCTGCGGCTTTCCGCAGGCTTCCCACGCACCGGCCTTTCCTGCACGGGGACGTCTGGTGCCGCCGGTGCGGGCTGGAGGGCGCAATTCATGTCCCCGTGTCCCTCTATCAGTGTACCTTCTCCAGCGTACACGTGCTTCTTAGTTTTGCATCGGCATCCAGGACAGGATAGCATAATTATACCAGTGAAACTTTTCTTGGCAAACACTCCCTTTCCCTTGATTCAAAAAACACCAGAAAAGTGGATTTGCAGTTTTGGGAGACTGAGGTCTTGGGAAGGCAATTTTCTGGTTTTCTAGGTCCCCAGAGAGCAGCAGGTGCTGTACCAGGTAACAGATGTGAAGGTGGCTTCTATAGCTTCATAAGGTGGTTGTTTCTCCTGTGCTGGAGTTTGTAGGTTCAGGATAACATCACTGTGGTTTCACGTTTTCAAGTTTGATTTTTGTTGCAACTGTTCTTGTATTTTCAAGTGGATGCTAGGGCTCTGGGGGCCATGCTCGGAGGCAAAGACCCGTTTTAGATGTGTCTTAATGCCAGATCTAAGGGATCTGCATTCTATACTCATAACTGGCACCAGCATGACTGGGAAAATCACTCGTGTTTAAATCTAGCGTCCTAGGTGTTCAGCCCTCGGCTAGCTGCTGGGGCTTGGTAGAAGCTACCGTTTTCTTCCTCCTACCATTAGTCCAGCTTAATTTGAGGAGGGAGGAAGGACTGGACAATCACTGAGGGCAGGGGACACAAAAGTGCCTTTGAAAACTATTTTAAGAATTGGGCAATAATGTAGTGTTAAAAATGTGTTTGAGAGCCATTCTATAGAGTTCACTTGTTCTGCACAAAAGATAATTTTTCACATTTTCTAGCCAAACTGAATGACACAAAAGAAACTAGATTAAAATGCCTAGATGGTCATCTATTAATGCCCTCTATTAACTTGTCGTTGTGTTAACCGTGTTGATACTTTCATTGCTGAAAGCATGAAGCAATGCCGCCTGAAATCATCAGGCTCACAAACGCAAACCTAGTTTGTGCTTCCTTAGGTGTTCGTGCTTAAGACTACGCTGTCTGTGGTATTATGGGATTGCAACGTCTTAACATGCAGAAATGAAACATGGCATTTTAAACAAAGCAAACAAAACCCCAGTATGAACTACAATACATACATCGATGACATCTATGTCCCTTCATGTAACCAGGATGAAATTTGTTATCATTACTAAAACCAGTGGTTCTCAGGCGGCTGTCATTAGTGAGTGGGCTGTGTTGAACTGCCCCCTACTGCTCCTAGTAGTGTCGTCTTGCTATGCACATCAAATGGAAATTATGTTTGTATTGTTTGATATTTCCCTTCCACGTATCATTACTTGGCTGACTGATTTCTGTTCTCCCCCCCCCTCCCCCGGATATTTTTGTTTGTTTCTTTGAATTTTTTTTCATTAATGTATCACAGGCCCTGAGTTGGGTGGTGAGTTCCCTGTGCAGGATATGAAAACTGGTGAAGGAGGTCTTCTTCAGGTCACGCTGGAAGGAATTAACCTGAAATTTATGCACAGTCAGGTATGAGGGAAATCTGTGAGAAGCCTGTGAGCATGAAGCTTTTTGCAGCACGCCTGTGTATGTGTTTCCTCTTCCCAGAGTATCAACAAGGACAAGGGATAGCCTGAGGGGGGTAAAAAAGCATATGGATATTCACTCAAACACACCTATCTATAAAAAAACCCATATAAAAATATAAACACAAATATGTATGTATGTAAAAATACACAGAAAATAAATATCCTCAGGAAAACTGTAATCAACTGAAGAAAATTGTTGATACAGGTTTCAAGTTCTTGTTTCTGGTGGTCTGAATTGTCTAAGCATGAAACGATGGTAGCCAGGATACTGAGGGACAGAAGATCAGTAGTAATCCAGACTGCCATAATGCCCGACACTGTGAACATATCAAATGGCATAAGCAGTCAGCTGTGAAGTGTTTGAATATTGCAGGTGCAGAGGGCAACCTTCTGCATCGTTTTTAATCTGTCTTGCTTTAAAATTTGAGAAGTAACCTGTAGAATTCAGTATGAAAAAAAAATGGCGAAGTGGCTCTTGCTGTAATTCACAAAAATAAAAAAAAAAAATTGATTCTTTTTTCTTTCCAAATAGCAGATCTTGTGGGTATAGAGGAAACACAACTAGAATTGTCATTTCTTCCTTTCTCTGGATGTTGTTTCTGTTGCTTCCTTTGATCCTTGTTTTTCTTTTGCTTTGTGTTTTTTTGTTTTGCATATGATATTAAATGCATGCTATGCTAGACAGTAGAATCACTTTTTAGGGGAGAGAGAGTGTGTGCGTGAGAGAGAGAGAGAAAGAACAGCTTCTGTCAGTCCTCAGTGGAGTGTTTTTTCCTTTCCTCCTGACTAGACTTTTCTCCCCACACAAGCTTTGTTCTTCTTTGAGGATACATCAGTATAGATCCCACTGGAAGTGCACGTGCATCTCAAACACACAAGCTCAGAATCTTTAACACTTCTCCCAAGGTCACAGCAGCACCATGCGCCTCTGAGTTCATATGTGTCAGTAAAAGGAGCGCGGGGAGTTGGGAACCTCCTTCAGTTTTCTTCCTGTGTATTACTAGGGTAGAACCTGGGCTGCAGCTGACCTGCTGTATTATTTCAAACCCACTCTGTGATGGAACAGTCTACCTGACTTAGTTATGGATTGTAACTTTTTATTGGATATGCTGAAATAGGAAGAACTGCAAGAGGAACTCATTGGTAGTACGGAATGAATTTTCATAGCTACTGGAATTGGCAGGTCTAAAGCCTTTGAAAATTAAACCCTGGTCTTGAAGCAACAGTTTGATATCATTAGAGATTGGATGTAATAGAAATTTCTTTGTCCTAAGGTAAAGACTCACCGCAGGGGATGTTCTGTTTGCTTCTCCTTTTTCTTCTGCCAAAGTTGAAAATGATGTTGAGCTCTCTTGAACTGCTCATTTCTTGAACAGTCTGTGGAGATGACTTTTATTTCTTAAACAGCCAGGCATATGTGCGTTTGCAGAAAGAAAAGATACATAAGATGGCAGCCACATCATCATGGTTTCTTAAGTGTAACAGGTATCTTCGCAAGAGAAAGGCATTCAGTGTCAAGCCAATAGTGAGCACACATGCATCTGTCCAAAACGGAAACTTCCAAATCTTAGAACTTACCCTCGGCCTTAAATTCAAAGCTTCTTCCCCCCTGCCCGGCCCCTTGAAAGCCTGGAATGACATTCTGAAAGAAACCTTAGGGAAGCCTAGTACTGATCATTATTACAGACTGCCAGGACCGTTGCCATTTGAATTTTGTACCACAGATACTGAGTCCTGTGCTGCCAGCAGCACTCCTGGAGTACTAGCTTTACCATGCCCTTCCTTACAGAGAATGGTGTTCTAATTTGCTGTCTGTAATGAGAATTACTGCATCTCTTCTGGAAGACAGCCTGTGCAGGTCAGAACCAGCAAGTACGCCAGCTGTCTCCCCCACCTGAAAGATTATTCCTCCTCTTCATCACCTAATGAGGCTGTAGCCAGATGAGTTTCTGTTCCAGGAAATCGTGCCTGACTGTCTGACAGCCTTCTGTGACGGGGTGACTGGCGGGGTAGATGAGGAGAGAGCGGTGGGTGCTGTCTACCTTGGCTTCAGCAAGGCTCTTGACAGTGTCTCCCATCACACCCTGGTGGGAAGGGTGGCTCAGCCGAGCGGACGGAGAGGTGGTTGACAGCTGGCTGAGTGGCAGAGCTCAGAGGGCTGTGAGCAGCGGGGCAGAGCCTGCTTGGAGGCCGGTAGCCAGCGGTGACCCCCGGGTCGGTGCTGGGCCCAGTCCTGTTCAACTTGCCCCTCAGTGCGGTGCCCGAAGGGGCAGAGGCCCCTCAGCGAGGCCGCGGGTGGTGCAGGACGGGGAGGAGCGGCCGGTAGCCCAGAGGCTGCGCTGCCATTCGGCGGGACCCGGGCGGGCTGGGGGGCTGGGCAGGGGGACCCCATGGAGCCCAGCCAAGGCCGGTGCCGGGCTGGGGGGAATAACCCCAGGGCAGGGGTTCACCTGCTGGGGCAGCTCTGTGGGGAAGGGGCTGCCAGTGCTGGGGGGCAGCCGGTTGCCCGTGGGTCAGCCGTGTGCCCTCGTGGCCAAGGGGCCAGCGGGACCCTGGGGGGCATGAGGAGGAGCGTGGCAGCAGGTGGAGGGGGGGGTCCTCCCCCTCTGCTCTGCCCTGGTGAGGGGCATCTGGAGCGCTGGGCCCAGTGCGGGGCTCCCCAGTTCCAGAGGGACAGGGAGCTGCTGGGGAGGGTCCAGCGGGGGCTGCGAAGGTGGGGAGGGGCTGGAGCATCTCCCTGGGGAGGAAGGGCTGAGCGGGCTGGGGCTGTTCAGCCTGGAGAGGAGCAGCTGAGAGGGGGTCTCAGCCCTGGCTGCAGGTACCCCAGGGCGGGTGC
>JAVJGJ010000060.1:70256028-70272858 GCA_035590215.1 Microhierax caerulescens | reverse complement strand
GAGGCGGCTCTGTGCAGCCTGGGGGAGAGCCGGCGGGAGGGGGGGGGGGCACTGACCGCCACAACCGGTTGGGATTCTGGGATTACTGAAGATAGATATTGAAACAAGTACAGTTCCGGAAAATACACTTAATTTATTCAGTATGTTGAATTCTTGGTCTGTTAGATTTACATCGCCAACTGGCAGGGGCATTCGGTACTGTTTAGTGGACCTAAGACAGATTCTTGTTTTCCCTCTCAAAACAAAGTGTCTAAACAGATACCGAGGTCTGCCATTTGAGGATCTGTATAGAATGGACAACTGTAGCAGCTGGGTAAACTAATCCTACTAGTTGCACCATACAAAAAAAAATCCCCTCCAATGTCATGATCTGTGGAGCTAAAGGATGTTTGCATTCTTACTCTAACACTCATCAAGCAGTCTCCTTTCTTAACAAAAGGTCTGCTCTTCTGGATTAATTGTGCTTTCCGATTTTTGTATAAATTAAATGAATTGCTCTCTAAGGCAGCTGATGTTCAGAATATGTATATAAGCATGATTAAAACCAGGCTTCTATAGCCATTTCTCTGCGTTGAAAATGGCTTTTTTTGTTTATGTTGAGTGTGGATGGGGATACCAACCAGTAAATGCCCACAGGACCTCACCAGGCACAGCTTTCTCTTCATCTGCCTTTCCTTACTCCATATACAGACGCTGTTCCCAGCCCTCTTCTCAGCAACTTACTGAAAGAAGGGATTTCTGTTGCTCTGCTTGGTTGGATGTCATAGAAATAATTAATTTAGAACATAAGAAGAAGAAACACCTTTTTGTTGTTGTTGTGGGGAGGGGGGAGAAGATAAATGGAGTCTACTCTGTCTTTACCTGAGAAGACTGAACATACTGCTTCAGTGTTAGAATGGTGCTTGCTTTCCTGAAATTTTTTGAAGGCTCTTGATTTGCAGTGTATATACTTTCATACTGTCTTGTGAATTCCTTGGGAAATGTCTGATGCGTCGTGGGCCAACCTATTATTGACACATGATAGTTGTCTTTAGCGTTCACAAATTGTCTCACCATGCCAGCAGCACACATAAGTTTAAGAAGAAAAAACGTTCGAGTCTCTCTGTGCCTAGCAGGTCAGAGAAGTCCTTTGGAATAGGGAGGAATCCAGTGTACCTGTGGCATTGGCAGATTATTCAGAGTTTACATCTACAAATTATGTTACAATATTGGGACTCATCGCTCTGTCCCCATTACGAATTCATCTGTGTCAAAAATAGATGGAGGTTTGATAAAATGCAGCAGGCACATGCCCACCTACAGTAGGATCCACACTGTCTTGAGGAACCGCAGTTTCCCTAGGGTAAGTAATTGTTATTTCCTTTACGCTTGTTTTCTGATTGAGTGAGAGGAGAGCATCTCTGTCCCTTAAAGAATATGGCAAGAAATTGCCCATCAATTCCTATGTCTTCTGAAAATGGATAACTTACTGTAATGGTGACAAACCTGATAAATTCTCATCTTGCTCATGTCTTGTGGAGATGCAGCACTCCCTAACACCCAGATCATGCGCACCTTGGGCACTCAGGTCCTTCAGGCAGCTTTACTGTTACCAACCTTGTTTCGTAACAAGGTTGTAACAAGGGTTACAACCCTTGTTTCGCCTGAGCCTTTCTATTGAGTTTCTGAATTTTGTACGTTAGACTACTAGCAAAAACTTTCCACAGAAAATATTGTAGAAAAAGGAAACTATGTGCAATAAAGAAAATGTTCTGTTATTGACTTGTTTATAACTGCTCCTCAAAAAAATATAGTGCTTTTGACCAACTAAACTGATTTAGAACATGGGCAAAACCAGGCAAACAAAACAGGTGGGATTGTCTCCTTTCCCTTGAGTGCTTGAATATAAGCAGAGAAACCTTCAGGTTTTCTGAGCAAGTAAGTGGAAGTTTAGGTGTTTATATTGAGCAAAAAATACCCTGGGTCTGTTTGTTAGTTCTCTGCTAATAAAAATAATAATAAAACCCCTTTGACCTGACAATCAACCTGACCTCTCAGACATACGGTGCATTTACTGATGATCTCTACAGATACAGATAAGCCTGGTTCCTAAAAAAGCCACAGTTCCTGGTGCTGACTGTTGACTGACTTCGCCTTTCCTGGGTAGCAAATAATCTCTGGTTACGGGGGTGTTGCCAATACTGGATTCGGGAGGGTTGTGGAGTTTTCCTTTCCCTGCTTTCCGAGACAATGCAGTTCCTCAAGTAACACTTTTTTTAAAAAGGTCCAGAGATCATGGTGTTGTAAGTGTGTAGGCACTGCAAGTATCCATCCAGACTATAGGGTCTCTCTAAGCTATTGGACATAAACTTGCTCTGAATGTTAGGGCAATGTTACCCTCAGTGTTTCTCTTGCCTTGGAAAAAAAAGCTTATTAGAAACTGGAGTATAGAATTGATTCCTTGTAGCACTTTCTACAGCTTCTTATGTCTGTGTACTGACTCTGACCCCTTTGGAGATGTGCATATAAGAAGGGATTGGTTTGTATCTTGAAACAGATTGGATATTGAACAAACTCATTATGCTCAGAGAACTTGTTTATGCATGCAATCTTGGCATCTAGGTTCTGGACTGAAAAAACTACTCCTGTGGTTCAACTGTTTTGCCTTTTGGGGTTCACATATGTAAAACTTCAGTTTAAAGCAGGTTTGTTTTCCAAGTGACCGCTCAGCTGGCAGCAGCCGTATGTGAAGTGAGCAAGCAATAGAGAAGGGTCCAAACTCTCCCATCCTGCGTAAAGCAGAAATCTGGTACTGCCTGTTAAAGGAGACAGTTCCTAGAGTATGTATGCACCTTATGTGTCATAAACTGCAGTAAACCCTTAAACAGCAAGGCTGTGAGGGAGAAGGAAGAAGGAAGTGGTTCCTCACTGGATTAAATCTGCCTGCTGCATAGGTTAGGAGGATTGTTGTCAGGGTGGGAAGTATAGTGCCCCTTACCTGCCCTCTGTGCTGGAGGAGGATGCATGGAGGGGCAGAAACTAACTGGGATGGATCAGAGGCTACAAATCGTGCCAAATTTGGGAGCCAGCTTTTTTCTTGTCCCCCTCTTCTGTTGTATTTCAGGTGTGTTGGTATTCTTTTTGCAATAACTCATTTGAGTGCCTGAAGGGGTAGCAATGTTGGATATGTCAGAGTTACTAACTCCTTCGTTTCTCTTCCATGCTTTCTCCTCCTGCAAGGAGCGGAAGGTACTTCATCTTCTGCTGTCTTCGCTTCTTAGCACTTTTAAGTTATTTGTTGATTTCTAGCATTGTGGCAAGTTTGTCTTTTGAATATTTATTTCACCCTTTATTTATATATTAAACTGTAAATGAACTGGTAGTGTATGCTATAACACTTCAGGTTGTATCTGCTGTAATGATGTTTTTGTTTAATTTTGGTTTTTAGTTTACAAAAAGAAAATCAAGCCTGACTAATTTTATGTTACTTTTCCTCCTGTTTTTGTAGGTTTTCATAGAGCTGAATCACATTAAAAAGTGCAATACTGTGCGAGGAGTCTTTGTCCTGGAGGAATTTGGTAATTACATTATTTTGATATTAGGTCTGTACTCACACGGCAGTAACTCAAATTTCCAGTCGTCAGATTCAGAGTTGTACTGCAGTTTCAAAGATGGAAGAGAAATGTAGATTGTGTGTGAGAAGTTGCCTAACTGTGAGAGATGGGTGACTTAACATAAAAATTCACAAGTTAATTTTCATCATACTAAGATTTGTGGCTTAGGTGCTTTTTGATAATAGACAGAGAAGATGTTCTGAGTCTCCCGAAGCAAAAAACCCAACAGTTAAACTTGGGTATGTGTAGTTTTCTTTGGTACGTTCCTTTTTCATCTGAGAAACCACATTTTTAAGCAGGACTTGTAGTTGATCTTTCTCAACACACTGTGCTTTCATTACAAAGAATTACTGTTAATTGCAAAGTTTCCTCTTCGCTCGATGTGGAATTTCATTTTTGTTGTATGGAGCAGAAGACCTATTTTTCAGGTTGCACTTTATGTGGTTTTTGTTTCAGAGCACAGCTGGTAAAGAGTGGAAGAGCAAAGGTTAAGGAGAATAGAGAATTTGCGCTATTTTGGTCAGTTATTGCTGTTACATATAATCTGCCTGCAGGCTACTTTGGGGTACGTTATGGGTTACTATTCAGTGTTAAATGTCAGTCACGCTATACTTAACTAGTGTCTGAAAGTGAGTGACTTCAGAGGCAGCTCTCCAGAAGAGTGATCCACATACTTCTTTTGAAATAGTTCCCAAACTTGTATTGGTTTATTCTTCCACCCATCTGTGAGACATTGTCTAAGACTTAAGTGAAGGCATGAAACATTTAAAAAGAAGATAAAGTTTACAACGTTCTTTCCATAGTAGATCAGCATCCGTACTTGGGCCACTAATCAAAGTCTAAATCAGCAGCTCTCTTTACCAAGACTCTCACTGTTCTTTGGTGCTGTGAATAGAATGTTCTGGCTGAGGGATTCTCTATTAGAATACAAAAGACATTTGAGATTGCTGAAATTAATGTCTTTGTCCATAATAACGTGTCATCTCCTTTGGGTGATACAAAGTTATAAGGTATTTAAATGATAAAGCTTTTCTGAGTATTGCAGTTTGCTGCTTGTTTGCCATAAATTAATCTCCCAGAAGTCTGGGATTTGAATTTGTGAACAATTTTTTCTCATTTCCTGAAAATGTTGTTCATGGTTCACATGGTCCGATCAGTGTATTTAAACCCTGAAAAATTTGTAATAGGTTAGATATTCAGAAGTTGTCTGCGCTCTGTGGTTGCATATTCCTTTGATAGCATGTTTCCACCCTGATAGGCATGATTCATTTTACTGCTTACAGAAACTGCTTACAACTGTAAAAGATTGTTGATGAGTTTTAGAAAGATGAGAGTTCAGAAGCCATAAAATTAACTTAAAGAATGGCTTCAGCTTCTAAAATCTTTAACTTACAAGAAATTACTTGGCTCAGAAATTAATTTTGGATCATTTTTTGAGAGGTTTTAATTCAAAGTATTTCTTTCTATTCAAACATTGTTCAAAGTGTTTGACTTGCTTAGTTCTAGCCAGACTCTATTTATGACTCTAATACAGCATTTAGCCCCTAAATAATGACTGCAATAACTGTAAGAAAAACATTTTTCTTTTACAAAAAGTTTTGTAATCAAGGACCTATTGCAAAAGCTAGAATTGTGATACAGAACTTATGAAAGGGTAGTTTAAAGAAGTAATTAAACCTAAACTGGGAGTTGGACACCACAAGCAAAACCTGAGAATTAAACTAATTCAATTAAAAGTACTCTTCTCCCAAAATAGAGGTCACAGGCAAGAACCAATTTAAATGTACCAAATGAGATTTACAATTTGTCCATCCAGCTAATAAAGAGAAAGAAAAAAAGGAAGAAAGGTGTTGCGGGGGACCTAACCTTTCTTCTTGTGCAGAGACACTACCTCACAGCTGCTTTTTTAGTTGTTATAAAGATGAGAAGATACGCCAGTCTGTTCTGCTCAAGAGAAATTAACATGTTAATTTGTTAAGTGAACTAACAGCATTCAGCAAAAACTTGTGTGGACTTCTTAAGGGTGCAGTTACTTAGCTGTGTTACACATCATGACCCTTGCGATCAGGTTCATCGCAGTAGGAGCGTAGGAGTATACTGCAGTGCTGTCTCCTCTTAGAAGGGCAGAGTGGTCGGTGTGCGTACTCCGCTCTGACGGGAGGTACCTCGGTGCCAGGCTCGTTCATCTGACACTGGCAAGCATGAGTGCTCCGCGTTCAGTGGTACCGCAGCAGGAAATTCAAGGTCTGTTTGTGTTAGTGCTGGATTTAGATGGCAGCATGAAAGCTGGAGTTGTGATTTCAGAGCAGGTTGCAAGCGCAAGTTCAGGAATTGTTGCCCACAGGGAAGTGGAGATTTAAGTAAGTGAGGAAACCCAAGGCTCTTCCCTCTGGAATTTGAGTTACTGCTGCGTACTTGTGCTTTACTTTCTTGTGGCCCCTTCACCGCCGCTGCTATGAAAACCTTCATTCTCCAGCAGGTAAAGTGATGTCCCCTGAACTCATTCAATGCTAGCGCCATATTTTCATTCACAGGACCAAAGGCTGCAGGATGGTGCTTAATAATTTACTCCCTTCATCCACTTAGTTCAGCAGCATGAGGGATAACTTTTAATGTTAGAAGAGTGCTTCTGCTAACCTCTTAATTTGAGGCTTGGGTTCTTTTTTGTGGGTGGTTTGGGTTTTTTTCTTTCTTTCTTCTTTTTTCTTTGTATTCTGCAGCAGTAGTGATTTGACTTCTCTGAGTGTAAATACAAATCCACTCTTATTTTACTCTTCCTAACTCAGTCCTCTCAGGACAATTTTCCCCATTGGAAGGACTGTGAAGGAGTACTTAAAGTCAAGGCAACTTACTGACTGTGAAGTGAGGAGACAGTACCTCGCTTAGGTGCTCTCCTGTTCCCTCTCTTCCTATTCTCAGTTATGATACAGGACTTGACAGCTTCCATTCTCTCCTTCCCTCGTGGCACAAGGTCCTTACAGGTTTCCCTTCCTGCTTTTTGAAGAGTATATGAACAGTTGTATGTTATCCAGTGGGCAGTGAGACTTACACAGCCGTAAAAATCCTTCCCTATTTGGCTGTGCACCAGCCTCACTGCCACCTTTATCCCCTGGTGACATGGAGTTAATTTGGAACATCTGGTGCCAACGGGTAAGGTAGCTTGGATGTGCGCCTCCGTATCTCCCCAGCTCTAGTCAGTGGTATCACAGGGCAGTGCAGCCTGGGTGTGCGCTTCCCCGGCTTCTTAGTTTTTAATGTAATTGCCAGCTCCAAGAAAAGAGAGAACTGAAAAATTAACCAAAAATATCACGTTGCTTTTTACAATCATACTGTGTACTTTTCAATAGTTGGTTTTTTTTTTCAAGAATGACAATACCATGACATACAAGAATTAGTAGGCACTGGTTTATATTCAGAGTACTTTCTCAAACCCAGTCTGCACTGCCTACTTTTGGCCCCTTAGAGTGTGACCCGTTTCCCTCTCCAGCATTTAGCTGTGCCATATCATAGTTGAAAAAATGACATTTGCATGGATAGGTTTTGGTGTGGACTTTTCCCGGTTATTCATACTGAACTCATCAGCCTCTGTTTCTTTTCTTGTCACTAGTACTATGTGTAATAAAGCATTTACCCTTCCTTTATAAACCTGGTATGATTTGGTTTTGCATAATTTCTGTATTGCTTCTTCTAAATTATTTCTGTTGTGACACAGAAATGCCATGGCAAATTTCAACTGTGCCGGAAAGGGAAGTATTCAAAGCTGGTCTTGGTATTCCACTGATCTTGATATTTTAAATTTGACACTTGTATGTTCTTAGTGTGGTCTTTGTTCTCTCTTGATGATTTCCCATGGTATCTGTTCACAACAATATTTGTAGACCAAGTGTGAGTCAAAGGCACAGGTCAGATGCAATGCACACTAACAGGATGGTTACAACTTGCTTTATTTATGTATTCCACAAGGAAAACAAAAGGCAAATTTTCTTTAGCTATATTATGCCTGTTTCTTTTCTGTTAGTTTGAGGCAGTACAAGGGGGCAAGATGGAATTTTCTGGATAACAGATTTTATTTTTTGTTAGTGCCCTAATCCTCTTTGTATAGAAAGTCTTCTAGAAATCAAGAACCCTGGTATTTTAAGAATACATGTAACTGAAACAAATACTTTACTTTGAGGCAACTTGTTCAAAAGAGATGAACACTTTCAGTATGTTAAGTAAACACCATCACGTACGTGCTAGACGAAAGAAAGAATGTCTTGAGAAACTTGAAATAGAGCTGGGAAACAGTATTCCAGTTCAGAAAATTTTCTCTCTCAGCTCATTTTTTCCCCATGGATTTTACTAACTTACAAGACTGTTCTACAGTTCTTTTGAGATCTGTTACTCAGCAGATAAAGGATAAAGCCATTGGGAATCACATACTGACAAATTCCTATGGAATCATTGATTTATGTTTTATCATAGTAGACACAAGGCATATTTTGTCATTAATTTTGCTGTCTAGCAGCAATAAGTAGTATGAGAAAAGCCAGAGTCTCTTAAGAACCATCGAATAACTACTATGGTTTTCCAAACTGAGGCAGCGAAGTACTTTTGCCAACCTGAGTAATTTATTATGCTGTTACCAGTACCTTCCAGGATATATGTAATGTAAATGAAGAGAAGGAAGAGTAGTGAGGGATAGTGAGGTGCCCTGTACCTGCACCCGCTGTCTGTGTGCATCCCTTCCCTTTCCTATGGGAACATTGTGCTATTTCTTTCCCCTTTTCCTCTCGTTTTTTGAACTTTTTGTTTTGTCTCTTGCCCGTCCGGTTTTAGTTCCTGAAACTAAAGAAGTGGTGAGCCACAAGTACAAGACGCCAATGGTGAGTCAACTGTGATGCCTTCTGGTAGTTCTTTAGAGGATGTATCTGTACATTTTCATGTGGCAAAAAGAATTACATTGAGATTGCAGGCTTTGTAGTGCTAATATTGCAGTGAAACCCCAGCTGGTTTTTTATGATAGTTTTCCTTAAGGGAAGACAACAAAACGTTCTGATTGTTGTTTCTATGAAGCTAGAGGAACTCCCAGGTAGTGCAGAAAGCATGGTCTCTTTTGTTAAGATAGATAAAAGATGCAAGGTAGCTGGTTTGGCATGAACTTTAGCACAAGAAGAGCTAGCGGACCTGTTAAATGTAAGACAGTGCAGAACACAATCTTTAATCCACAGAGCAGATGGAAAGGGAGACCTAGTTCCTGAGAATAAAATTATTGCTAACTGAGTTTATGAAAAATTCCCATTTCCTCATGAAAGTGAGCAGTGAGATGCAAGAGAACAGTCTAAGTGCTGATTCCTGCCATATAGGTGAGATATTGCTGTGGTTTAGCGTTCAGTTTTTATAACATTTTTTGAAGACCAGCAGTTTAATGATACTTAGCACTTTTACACATAATAGTTCAATTATCAGGCCTTATGTGCACTTACGGGGAAGAAACAGAAGTGAATGATTCTCATCAGAACTGAAATGTCTTCTGTTATTTGATGTCTGAAGTGCAGTCTGTACATTTGTTAGTGGCATGGAAACTCACAGTCCTTCAAAAGGAGAGAGAAAAATTACTTGAAGAAGCTAGAAATGTTTTAGCAACAAGATGCTTAGAATATATGTAATTTAAGCAGCAGACAGCTGTATAGGACAAGGGGGAATGGTTTTAAACTAAAAGAGGGTAGATTCAGACTAGATATTAGGAAGAAATTCTTCCTGTGAGGGCGGCGAGGCACTGGCAGAGGCTGCCCAGAGCAGCTGTGGGTGCCCCATCCCTGGCAGTGTCCCAGGCCAGGCTGGACGGGGCTGGGAGCAGCCTGGGCTGCTGGGGGGTGTCCCTGCCCGTGGTGGGGGGTGGGAACTGGATGGTCTTTAAGGTTTCCATCCAACCCAAACTGTTCTGTGGATCTATGGTCTTCTAGTAAGAAAAGCCAGTTTAATGAAAATTAATTATATTTTACACAAGTAGTTTAGCTTGTACTATAATACAGCAAAACACATTGTTATGCTTATTACCTTTACAGAGATTATAAATGTCAATTTACAGGACAAGAACTTTTAAGATCACCAGAACAGGCAGTATTAGAACTAGGATATAAACTTGTCTCTTACCTTCACTGAATTGTGCTGCCAGTCACATGCTAAAAGAGGATTTTCTGTTAAATAATAACTCACTTAATCAGTTAAAAGTAATAACTGTAAATCTTGCTAATGCTATGTGAAACCCTCTGCTTTAAGGTAGTGACAAAAGTGTTTGGTATTCTTCACACAAAACATGCAATGTTGGATTGTGGGTTTTTTTTAATTAAAAACACACCCCTGTATTATCCATGGATTCCCTAGCATTGGTGAAAAATTGCAAGGACTACCAGTCCTGGTACTTTTGAGCATAAAAAGATGGTGGGATTCTTCCTTATTCACAACTGTCTTATGAGTCAAGGTACAGTATTGGATGTTTAGTTCTAGTCTTTTTAGTTAGTTCCTTCAACCCCTCCCAGAAAATTTTTTGTAACTTCAGGCAACAGACCAAAAGCAAAAAAGTAGGATGTTTTTTCTAAAGCCAGCTGGCCAACCTTCTAGCTTAGCATACTGTTTTTAAAAATTATTTGAATCGTACTATCAAGCAACTAATGTTTTTATCCCAGAGGAGGTTTTTTATTTGTTATAAGGCTTTTCTTCTATATCCACCTCAGCTAGAAGGTAGTATGGGACACTTTTCCTGGTTTTGTCTGTAGCCAGAGTAGTTGTCCCATGAAGGAAGACATGCAGCAAAATATTAAATGTGCAGTGGATTTTATAAAACACTATATTATCTGAATTTTATTGTCATCTTTTCTAAATTCTTACAGGCTCATGAGATCTGCTACTCCGTGCTGTGTCTCTTCTCTTATGTGGCTGCCATTCGTGGAAAAGAGGCAGAAAACAAAAGCAAACCACCTCGACCAGTTTCCAGTTGATCATGATATTGGGAAATACCTACCCTTTGGCACGTTGACATGCAGTACTCCCATTTTTACGGCAGTTACTGGAGCTCACTTTGCTGTCTTCTATGAGAACTTGATTATTTATGTATGACCCTGCAAGTCTTTCCCCATAGAAAATCCTAAGACTTCACTACTCAGTCTCCTTCTGAATTCATCCTTAATGGAGTTTTTATATGAGGTGTTAATCAGACAGTTTTGAGCATCTACGTCCAGCTGTGACCTCCTCTGGCCATTCCATTGGAATTCCTTTTTTCTTAAGATGACTAACAGCTTGAGTTCCGTTGGTTTTTTGTTTCTAGTGGTATTTGTTACAGATGAATCACTTTACAACTGCAGGCTTCTGCTTTCAGATTCTCTGGTATGTGCACAGTGGAAGCAGTCTGGTCCTGCATGTTGTTCAAATCTAGCGTTTTGTTTTCCTTCTGTGTTGTTCATTTTTACCCACCAACTTGGAGTTCTTGTCACGTAGTTCTTCAGACCCTTTCGGTAGAGATTAACAATTTAGCTACCGTAGTCTTAAAATATCATGTGACAATTGAAGTTTGGCTGTTAAATTGGACCATCTGTGGAGATGACTGCTTCTCAAGTGGGGAAAGAAGTGGAGAGAGAAACTCTGAAGGCAGTATATTGTGAAGAACCCTGACACCTCATGGGTTGTGTAGATTTTCAAATGGGAGTTCAGGTAACATTTGTAGATATCCCAGCTGTAGAGTTAACAGGTATGTATAAGCACTGCTGAAAGTGGTTAACTACAGGCATTAGGAAATGAGTAAGGGAATGTAAACTTTGGAAACGTAATTGGCAGAAGCACATGGCAGACCCATGTCTTTTGGGGTTTGTTAACTATACTCCACACAAAGTATTCCTGTAGCAGTCTGCAGAACATGTTCAGAAGCCCAAAGGATTATGCTGTCTCCAAATTTTTTAAGCTATTGCTTTTTCTCAATCTGTACCTGTATATCAAGGAATCTTGCAATTACTGTGTTAATACATAATGAAACTCCCACACTTAAAACTATCCATTGCATTCCTTATTTTAAGTAGGCTGGATATGAATGTTTTTTGCATCCTATTTTTGTTCTTGAACTGTACTGCACTTGTCTTGAAAGCTCTTAGGATGCTGGAAGGAGAGACTGTCTAGAGAAAATAATGTTACATGTAAAATACCTGGAAAAAATGCTCTGATGCATACTGATGTATTGTATGTTTTGACATAGAATTCTGAGTAAATGCACCCAGAAATAACCCTGTTTTGGCTTGGTCAGGGTACCTACTGTTTTGAATGGAATACTCTAGTAATGGGGGAGGAAATTATGTAAATATTATAGTACCACATCTATTTATAGAAACTGTACAGCGCTCTGAATGTGAAAATAAAATGTCATTCAACCAGCAACAGGTTTTCATCCTCCTGTGCTTTTCTATTGATGCAACTTGTTCTGAAATTAATGTGATTATATACAAAATACATCATACAAATATATGAAACAGTGAAAAAAAGCCTATAAATGGAAAAATTGCACTGCTTTCCACATAAGCAGTTGAAAGTTGGTTTGTGGTTTTTTCTCCTAGCATAACTTCCATGTAATTTGTCTTCAACGAAACCAAGTGTCTGAAAAGCATGAATAGGGAAAACGGATACATCTGAAACACTGAATTTTCTTTGCACAGATACAAGTAGAAGCAACATGTAAAGGATTTTCCATCCTTTCCTAATATAAAGGCAAAACTGAAATTGGCAAATGCTGAAATCAGCCTGTTTTGGATTTAATTTGTTTTCTTCCTTTTTCTTTTGGAGACTAAATTTTCTTCTAGCAGTCTCTGAGTTTTTGGCAATCGTAGTAGTCTTGATAGTACTATATTACAAGTACAGTTAAGACTGAAATCACTTTGGTCTACAATAGATGTTCCATTTACTGCAATACTGGGTCCCACTTAGGCAGGCAGTTTTACTTTTTAAATAAGGCTAGCAGGCCTACTAACATATTCAAACCATTAACTTAACCTTTTAAGGGGAAGATTAGAGTTTAAAACAATTATGTGCACAGCATCACATACTACATACAGCTCCTTCCCCACCCACTCACCTTTAGAAGCTGTGTTTTTAAAAATGTGGGGTTTTTCTGTGACTTAAAATCATAAATTACATAGAACTGCTGTATGCTTTAGACTGCTGAGAAACTTCAGCCCAGAATAAGACTTTAAGGGCCTGATAATAAAAATGGCCTTCTGGCCCTATCGACAAATTTTTTTAAAGAACAGGTGTGGCTAAATAGTTATAACACTTGCTGTTCAGTGGCAAGGAAGGATCAGTAAGAACCTCAGCAAATGGACTGACACTGGGCTTCTGCTCTTTAGGTGAGAGCAGCTGACTTGGCTTCAAAACTGAAGATGTTTTTCAAATATACAAAATCTTTCTCGTACTCAATGATGGTGACTTGACAGGTATTCTGCTAACTGTGGGAATGCAGCATATTCGTCTGAGACACAGGCATGCCATGCAGTGTTTCCACTGCTAAATACAGTGCTGTTCTCTGGATACCAAATGGTATACAAGTCATGTAAAATTGGTATAAAAGTGTAAATCTTTTGGAATGCAGTGTTCCAGCCTTTCCACCTTCATCGCCCCTAAGCACTGAGAGGTGCATAAACTTGAACCGGGAGGAAAAAAAATATCATTACAGTGATTTGCATGTGTTTTGTAACGTCCCACTTACTTTGTTCTTTAGGTAAGAATTCCTTAGCAGCAGTAAGAACACAGAGGCTTCTAAACCTTCCAGAAACAAACGGAAGACTAACTGGCCATAAGTGATAATAATCGTGCTAGAAGATTCTTAGAAAAAAAGTGAATAAATCTTCCGGTGTTACCACTAGGGGGAGCCTGTGTCTTAGTTTTTAAGTATTCAAGATTACAACCTTTTTATTTTGATAGTCATACTTCTAAGGCACTTACACAAATGTGACAAACTTGCCTTAAAATACTTGCTTAGCCTCAGCAAGTTCCTTTTTCTGCTACAATTCCTTGTTTATGGAAGCTGGTTTTCACAATGACCATTAAATGTTCTCTGCAAGCACTGGGGTTTGTGACTAGTCCTCCTTGCAGCTGTCAAAATGGAACCAAGATTACTAATTTGTGGGTTTTAGATTGCAGATCTTTATTGTGATGTTCCAAAAAAATGCCCTTGCTTTGTTTGTGAATGTGGCTCAGTTTCTAATAGGAATGGATCCACGTTTTTAAGGTTAAATGTTTTAACAACAGCAAGTGTCACAACAATGGTACTTAGTAAGTAATTACATGTTAAAGATATCTCTGGAAAAAACTTTCAAGATGTCTGTTGAAGGAAAAAGTCCATTACTTTAAGAAAACCACCATAAAAATTTCCTACACCCCGATACCTAACTTCGGATAATCCCTACCCTCCTACTCTGACACTTCAGGATAGCCGAGTTTGTAAGATAAAATGTTCAGCTGGATATTCAGAAGCTGAATTGCTAGTAAATATAAATCAGGAAGAATTTTGATTCAAACTAAAGTTATATCATATTGATCAAAGTGGATGGAAACATGGCTCTGATTCTAAGCCTACTTAGGAATCTTTATGTTGCAAAGATATCAAAGACATTTCTAGAATCATGCTGCTTATACCAGAGGAAGGCTTTTGGTTCCCACTGAGGGTATTTGTAATAAGGAAGCAGTTGCCTTGAATGGGAACAAACCAGTTGCTTGCCCCTCTGTCAGACCTATGCTCCTGCTACCACTGAATTCAGAACTAGACAGAAAATAGAAGCTAAGCTTCTCATAAGAAGCGGTATTTACATCCCAGTTCCTCTTGATTGCCAAATGGATGTAAGTCAGGTGTTGCCTCTGGGGCAAGATCTTCCTTCTGTGAGAAAAATTACTTATGCTCAACTTTGTTGCCAGTTGTATTTAGGAACTCCAAGTCACTGCTCTTAGAGAAGCCAAGTTTTGGTGAAAGGCATCTCCTGTCTCCTAAGAAGTGGAAATTAAGACCAAGAAGCAGCAGCAGCAGCTTTGTGCAAAGGACCCTGTCACACAAGACAGACACAAGAGGCAATGCCAAACGCCTCTTGTTATTCCAGAAGGTGCAATTCAGCCAGAAGCGTCTGCCTCTCAGAAGGGCGAGACATTTCCAAACAGCTGAGTGGTATTTGCTTCTGCCAGCAGCAATGGCTTCATGTACGCTGCCCTTCCCTGTAATGCTCTTGTGAGATGTCCAGTGCGAGCAACAGCTTTGAATTCCTTCAGCCATTCCCATTGTGGCTGTTTCACTAAAACAGTAATGTGATGATGCTTTAAATAATAGTAGATATGTGAGCCCTCTTTCCAGCACTGTATCTGAAGGTTTAAGAGCTTGATGTTGGTGACAAGTGAAGTTTGAGTACAATCGAGTACAAACCAGACTTAGAGAGGACCTCTTCAGGCAGATTCTGTGCTCAGATATGCTAAAAATCAGTTCAACATTTATACTAAGGTTTGTAAAATCGTAAGATAATTTTCTGTTCATATGTGCTTAGTATAATTGTAAGCTGTAAGTCAATTTTCTGTTTATGGGTGTACAATGTCCTTAAATTTTGCAGCATAGTAGTTCTAGCACTGACTATTTATATTTTAAAGCATCGCTCCAACAAAGAATCACATATACAACAGCCATGGGCAAACAGTCCTACTTCTATTTGCAAGAGTTACTATAGCAATAAACGTGGTTTAGGAACCTACATAGAAATAGAAATCCCCTTCTCCCAGAATAGCTATACATAAAAAGGAACAAACAGTGGCAGGAAAAACACCAGTGAAACTCTATAAACAGTTGCTTCCTTCAAGTACACAAAACCTCTAGTTCTGTATTTCTTCCAGTCTTTTTTGCTTTTTCAGTTTCTCTTAACAAGTCCACTAAGTGCCAGTCTATCCACAGTGCTCTGAGAATAAAAGTGCTTTCTTCTTCCTTTTTTTACCTGTCCCCCTGCTTGGATTCCTCACCGTTTCTGCTCACATTTTCTTGGACTACATTCTCTTCAGGCACTCAGGCTCAGTTCTGAACCTCAATTTCTTATCAGATGTCTCCATCTGTTTCTCTTGGTGTTTTTTCATCCATTCTTCTCACCTCTCTGACCATCATCATCTTCCAGCCTCTTTGCCCTAACAGTTCAGACCTATGCTCTTCCCTGGTCTCCTGCTCAGCCACTCCCTGCTCCTTTCCAGATTCCAGTCATAATTCTTGTTCTTAGCCAGCTCTCGGTCATCTTTCATCCCTCAGTCTCATTCCACTCTTACTCCCTTTGCATTTAAATGTAATTATTTTTGATGGAGTGCTGAAGAGCGCTATAGAAAGAACAGAAAAAATTTCCAATCTTAGTTCTGCTGTCCTGCAATAGCTGCCAGCAGCAGCCCTTCCCTACACTCCTTGTTAGAAATGGCTCAATTGTTTAATCTGATACTCCAAATAAATAAATTTGTCTAAAACAGACATATAACCTAACATTTTTAAAACAGATAAAGTTTTTCAGTGCTGTAGGAAATAAAAAAGCATAAGAGGAAATATCATGCTTTGTAAATACATAGTACTGTTAGCCCCCCCTTATACCAGTGAGGAAGCATAAAGCTCATTTCCAGGTAGAAATTTTTGAGGACTTCCCCATGATCAAAATCTATATACTTGGGGTTTTTTAAGGCAACATATACATGAACTGACCTACAAAGCAGAAGAAAAACTTGGATTTTTTGGGCCTTTTTTTTTTTTTTTCCCCTGGGTTTGGTATATGTAAGCTAACAGTAAACAACAAAACTGTATTTAAGAGTTGTATAAGTAATTAGTCCTTTCATGATCATGCTTTCCTGGGATAGATCTGGATTACTGGGGTAATTACTAGCATTATGACAGATACCAAGCAAATGCAAACCTTACTGAAGGTTAAATTACATTCATCCACAATCTGGGTTCATGTATTTGGGTCCCACAATTTATATTTTCAAGAAAACAATGAGAACTATGTATCATACTCTTTATCTTTGCTAAATAAACCATAAGGAATATAAAATCAAGTTCAGATGATTATCCATCTTGAAAAAGGGGGCACACAACACTTTTTTTCCCACCTAATATTGATTTCCACATTTTCAATCCATTGATATTTTATACATATTGGATTAGTCAAGTTTTTGGATTGCCTTTGTAAAGGTATCCCAATTTAGAATTATGACTGAAATGTGT
>JAVJGJ010000060.1:70227995-70243856 GCA_035590215.1 Microhierax caerulescens | reverse complement strand
GGTAGGTGTCTCTCTCTGTTTTCTACCAGACATTTTACACAGTTCTATACTTAGCCTTTTGGTTCTCTTTAGATTCTGTTCTTCAATGTTTAGCTGCCTCTGATATGCCATAGGATGCCTTGAGAATCTCAGATGAGAATCATAGATGCCTGAGAGAATACAACTGAGAATCAAGTATTCAATTTTTCTCAAGTCTCTGTTCCCAGAGCAAGTAGTAGGTTAAACTCCATACAAAGTCAGTGTCTCAGTGCAATTTCTTACCATTGTCTTTTTGTCAGCTTTCTGGACTGTGTAGCCCAAGATCTGTGCGTTGCCATCATCTTGTGGAGGTGTCCACTCCAGGGCTGCATTAAATCCCCAAACATCTACAAGCTTTATGTTCTGGGGAGGACCAGGCTTGTCTGCAGAGAAGACATGAAAAAAACAAACAACCCATAGCTTTTGGTTCAAGATCTAAGAGCTTTGTCACTTCCTCCCATGCAGGATAAAAATAGAACGTGATAGCAGTCTATAATTGTTCCGTAGCAATACACTTCATTTATACGAAGTTGAAACTGTAAACAGGAAAGTTGGGAAATTTTCAAATACCCTCCTAATATTCCTCTGAGAGGCCTGAAACCTACTAAGAAATGGATGACGCAGTAGACTTAGTAATGCTGGAACCAGACAAACTCTTACTTAAAATGGAATAAGAAGTTTGTGTTTGGCTGTGTGTAATTAATTCTTTTACTGCAGTTATTACATTGTTGCCTAAGTGCAATTTCTCAGCTATTTAGGTATGCTGAGAGTAATATAAACAACAAAGGCAACTGGGTATATATTCAACTAAGGAAGGCCAGCCATTTGGGAACTGGCTGACACTGTTTTTCCCTGTTGCCTCAGTCCTTGTTAGTTTGCCCACCAGTGACATTTCTCTGTAAAAACTAGAAAAAGAATGAACTCTCCAAGAGGTACAGAAGTCTGTGTCCATTGTAAGATATGTGGAAATACGTAGAAGAATTTATATTATAAAATTATAATCTTTTTCCTTCTTTTAAGGATCATTCATTCATATTTATACCTATGTTGTTTAATCAAATGTAACATTTAAATTGGCTTTTTTAAGTAATAATTCCCGTCTGTTTTAATTTGAAGGTTCTAGTTCCCCTTTCTGATATGTTGGATTGTTTCTCACAGTTACAGGTCCTGTTGGGGAGACGATAAGTTAGGTCTGGGTAGATGGTCTTGTGATTAAGTGAAGGATAGTTTGGGATCATTCCAGATAGTTGAACGGAAACTGTCTCCCTGTTTTGAGCTAAGCTGGAAAAATGAAGAAAATAGTATTAATCTGATAGATGTAGGTTTGAGATGAGCAAGGCACAAAGGAATGTAACTACAGGTTGTTTGTCCTGTATTTCTTTAAAGAGGGATATGTAAACCAATAATAAACCAGCCTTTGACTGTTATTAGTGGAACTATGACTTTCGATGTCAAAACATAACACGCTTTAATTCTCTTTTCACTGACGTACTTGGGAATCAAAGACTCTTTTATAATTCTCTTTAACCCTTTTTTGTCCTACAAATTGCAAAACACTGGAGCCAACTAGAACACTGCATGAAGTTCAATAAGGAATATGGAAAGCATTGCTCTCATTCCATTTATTGTTCTCTTCCTTCCTCTCTTACACTAACGTTTCAGAGAAAAAGCTGCAGTCTTCTGTGTTTCTCAACAGCTACCAACCTCAGGTAAAGCCTCCTTTCTTTTTCATCCCTTTTTCTCAAGTAGGGAATGGTAATGCCAAAAGCAAAACGTTGCTTATGAAGATGTGGAAATGTATTGAATTGCAACTTAAAAAATCTAGATATATTCTAGATGCGTATCTTCTTTAGACAGAAACCAATCAATCAGAATAGATTTGAAGAGAAGAATTTTGCATGCTATGTATGAAAACTGCAATGGTTTCAGTGGACAAAGCTTTACAGGCTCTCAATTAAGTGTATTATAATTTCATAGTGATGTTTAGCAAGTTATTTATTTTCAACTCTACCTGCTGTTATATCCCTCCACAGTATCTGTCTAGTTTTACAAATATTTTTCCTGTGTGCTTGCTTACAGATATATCTACACAACAGGGTTGGTTTGTTGGTTTTTTTATTGTGTAAGCACCTGTTAAAACAAAATGCTTTGTCAAAAACTGTGGAGATCCTGGTGATGGTAGTTGGTTTAAATCCTATAGAAGAGATTGATAAATGGAAGAAAACCATAGTCTTAGGTGAAATGAAAGGCAAAAGAACACTTTTTGGGGAGGCCTCGCTGGACAGGTAACTTTGAAGCCTGTGCCTTACTGCTCCTAACTACCTAAAAGCAGCTATCTGCGAACCTCCCTTCAAAACTGGAAACAACAGGATGGCAGGTCATTTGTTAATTCAGTAATCTATTGGAAGAGTTAGACTTCAAGAATGTGTGTGTGTAATATCTGTAAGGCATTCTTATCTATGTGGACATAGATACAGATATGATTTTGGGGGAACGATTTCAGAGTATGACTACATTAACAACAGAAGAAGACTTTAAGCCTTAACCTGCTATTAGATTACTATGTGATAAGAACTCAATGATGTATTAAATAATCCCTTTTTCATTTTTAATAAATTATTACTTTTACCCGTGGTGGTATAGGTAGAATAAAGAAAATGCATCCTGAAAGCCTCAAGACTTGTAAGGCTTTACAAAGGACAATCTTAGAAAAGGTAGAGATGGCTAAATTTACTAAATGGATTTTTATATTTTTCATTTTTGTGGTTTGATGAGGTAATGCAATATGCAAAATATCTATTCAAAATTCCTTTGTAGAACTGTAGAATATTCCTTTCTCAGTACTCAGCAGTGCATCTCTAGCTGGTGAACAGAGGATGGGAGAATGAATCCTAGTGGTGCATCTGTAACAAATTACTTTCCTATGTAGGACGCTGTTGGAGTGGCAATTTATGTTCTGGGGAAGTGTTCTGCTACCTTTAGCACAAGCTTGTCTGAAGATTTTTGCATGCTGCTGAATTCAGTAGACTGGGGAGAAGAGATAGTGTGAATCATCTTTCAAAAAGAAATGATAATTTACATTTGCAAATAACACATAATGAGAATGATATATAATTCCAGTTTTAAAAAGAAAACAAAAAACCAAAAAACTGAGATTTGCTTTGGTCAAGAGAAGGCATGATTTATTGATTCATGGTGGGGGCGGGAAAAAGCTGAGGGAACTGTATTTTTCAAAGATTGGAGATATTTTCATTATCTGAGACCTTTTCTGTAAGTATTTGAAATATATTGTATTTCTGTAGTAAAAGTCTGTATTTCATAGGTCTTGAGTAAACTGAAGCAATTATTTTGGCAATATGGGAAGGTGATGGCAGTAATAGAAGTGTTTGCTCCTGTTTGGAACTAACCTGTGACTTGTCATTGCAGCAGAGCTTTTGGCTACCTGCATTCTTGCCTTACTCCAAAAACGGTAAGGGCTGAAGCTACAAGTATTACTCCTTCATCAAGCAGACGTTTGCCAAAGGAAGTTAGCTGGTGAACAGACACCTCAAAAGGTCACTGACCGATTTATTGTCTCTCTGAAAGTTTGAATTGGCTTTTCACAATGCCATTCTGAAGCACCTAAAGCATTACTAGTAGTGTAGAAAGGGTGCCTGAATCACCCACATTTCTCCTACCAAGAGAATATAAAATCTGAAGAGCAAAAAGTGCTGTTGACAGAATTGACAAGAGGTAGTTCTGATGAGACTTTCAGAATCAAGAATCTGAGTAGATGCCTTGATTGCAGAAGTATCTCTGTATTTTACAAGCCCTGTCTCTTCTTGGCCAGGAATACAGTGAAATTTATTTATTCCCTTTCAGTTGTGCAAGCTGCCCAAAAGGTAAAAAGCTCAAAGCCTGTCCTCCAATTCTGACATGCATTAATCCGTGTGATAAGATCAGTTGCTTTTTTCCAGCCATTCATTTTCTATATAAAATGACTTTGACAATGGTACATGTATGTGTTTTTATGCCTTTCTACAGTACCAGATGATGGGTGGAAGATACCTGGTGTGGTGCTCTAAGAGCTATGTGCTGGAATCTAGAGTCACTAACCAGTTTTTAAAAGGTATTTTGGTGTATAAGGTGCACTATTCCCCTTTACCTGAGTTTGTTGGGGTTACTTTGGTTTAGCTGCCACTTACTTTTTTTGCTGTGGCTGAACTGCAGCCATTTTGAGCAGAAGCAGCTGGTCCTATTAAAACATATTTCCTCCAATTTGTTATGCCTTTCTTGTTTGCTGTTGGCACCACTGCATACCTATTCTGCTAACGTTATTTTATAAAATTTTCAGCAGAATACAGCCAGCATTATATCTTTAATTCCAAAGTATTAGGAGTTATGCTTATGTACTCTTTTTGTTCCAAAATACGTAGTCTAAAATGTATTGATACATTGGAGGAAATTTGGGATGGCATTGTGAAAGTGTGGGGAAGGAGAAATAAAAACAGTTATCAAGAATGTTATGTAGAGCTTTAATGAGAAATAGAAGAGCTCTGGAACTTTAATGAGAAATAGAAGAGCTCTGGCTGAAATTAATTATCTGAGTAGGCAAGATCTCTGAATATATCTCTCAAAATCCTAAGTGAAGTTGAAACTTTGGCAGTGCATTCGTTTAAAATGAGAATATATAATATATAGATATACTACATAATTAAAATAAATAATATATATAATTATATATAGTAAATAGAATAGAAATTATGTAGCAGAGAATGTTTCCACCAAGCCTCAAGCTAACTAGACACTGTTAACAGAATAAGGCATTAAATGTGAATTTTCCAAAAGGTGAATAAATAATTAATCATGTTTTTTTCTGATACAAAATTCTATGGACATCAAATGATGTCCACATCAGGAGAGAAACTCAACACCCCCAACATCACACACCCCACACACCCCCACCCCAAGTAGGCAGTTGTATGTGCACTTAAACTGAAATTCCTTACAAAAGCATGTCTTGATTCTGAAATTAGACCTGGATTAAAAGACTGACTGGGTAAATCATGCAAGAAAATTTCCTCAAGAGCTATGTGACACAGAGATAATCCCTCTCCCTTCACAAAAGTCTCTAGGAAACAGGTCATTTCAAACTGGGAGAATATGCCAGGAAGACAAAATGACATGGTAGTCCTGCTCTGAGCTTTATCCGAGTCACCTGCTACCAACCAGTCAGAGAAGGGATCCTGAGGGTAGCTGGATCTTCCGATTGCCTCAGTATGGCCACTATTTTATTTTGTATGATATGCTTGATTTTAATGTTGTCAGGTTCTTACCTATGATTTGTATTGTTATTGCAACTTTGTCAGTCATGGTTTCTATCTGAAGAATGACTTCATATGCTCCTGAGTGATGAAGCTCTGCCTTTCTGATGAAAAGGATTGTGTCTGTGTTGCTGTTCCGAATTCCCACGTCTTTGGACTCTAGGGTTTGACCATCTTTCATCCAAATGATTTTGGGTCTTGGTTTGCCCTGAAGAGGAAAAAAGTATTGGTTTGGGTTTTTTTAGGCTATAATAGATTTCCATTTTTCATTTTTCTGTTTTTTTTCGTTGTGATCTAGAAAGCCAACTTTAATATGCAGAGTTGAGATAGTAAACTTTAAATACTTTTCAATTTGTGTTTTCTTGCAGACAAATATTTGCTCCCATCTGTGTAGTTTAGTGGCACCATGCCCTAAAGATGCCGTTTAGTTATAGTTAGAAAAGAGACTGAAATTATATTGAGAACAAATCCAGAAAAAATATACTTGTGCTGCTCTTGTACTCTTTCCCAGGCATCTGTGAAGCCAGCAGTGGATCTGGCTTGCTCTGATTATTACTGAGTAACACAAGTCTTTGATATTTGAGCAGTTTATTAGCATTTTTCCCCTCTTCTCCCTTTCTTAAAACATTTGATTCTCTATCCCCAGACACTTCTAAGAGCTTCTGAAAAATTATTGTTACTATCTTGAAGTCTTGGGGTGTGAATCTTACTGTAAAATTACTTTTGCATTGTAAATTTTTTTTTTGGTGACTGTCGACCTAAGCAGTGAGTTTTGCTATACACCCATGGAAGATGATGTTGTGGAATCATAAGGTATCTGTGGTTTACATCACTGTCACTTGGCCATTTCCAGGAAAACTGGTAGATTATATTTAGTCCTTAAGAAGTGTTTGAGAACTACTTCCATAGTACGGCTCCAAAACAAAGAATCCCAAGAAAACAGGAAAAGATTATATCATATTTATTAACTGTATAGTTAATCTAGCAGAAAATAACTTGGTATTCTGTTTTGGTTTTTTTTTTTGGGGAGGGGGGTGTTTGTTTTTTTGGTTTTTTTTTTAGAAAGTTTCTTCCAGATTAACATGGTGAAACAGTGCAGCAGGGAGCTAGATGGATGCCAGGAGTAGCTCAAATGGGTGGGGAAGGGAAAGTGAGATCATCCAAGCCAGCAGTCAGGTCTGCTTAGGCTGCCCTGGAATTTAAGCCTAAGGCAGTGAAATTAGGACATGTACTGCCCTGCGCCTCCAGTAAACAGCAGAGAGACCTCTGGAAGGCTCCTCAATTCACTGGGTGGCTGGACTATGCTCTTTAAGACTGCATCTTTTTCCTTAGGCTACAGAAGGAGATTAAGATGCTCTTTGGTTAGGTGCCTAAAGGTAGGCAAAAAAAAAATAATCTTTGTGCTTTGCTACACCTTTGTTTCAGGTTTTTTTCTGGTATTTGATCAGAAACTCTGTGCAGCATAATTATATTTTTCTGTGGTATTAGAAAAAAAACTTGGTTTATAAGAGTCAGGCCAAGTTCCATCCAAAATTACGCTTAAAGGACTTCTAAAACACCTAGAAATCACTGTTCTTTAGTAGTTGTTCTTTTCTCTGACATCTAAATAGTCAGATGTATTGTAACCAATTTTACATCGGGCCTAACAATAAACTCTGAATGAGCAATGTTTTTGGATCTTCCATTTTCCCCATCTTGTAAGTGATTTTCTTACTGCTTTCTGCCAAGGGTATAGTCACCTCAGGCCTGTAGCTCTGGAATATTAGATACAAGATTAATTTGCTCAGTTCTAATGTACCTGTACTCTGGTCTCATTTCATAGAACCTTTACAAAAACCAATTAAAGGAAGACATAGCTTCTCTTCTTCAGCTGGAAGGTATAGTAGAAATACTTGAACAAGTAAAAGGATGTGGGTTTTGTTGTTGTGTGGTTGTTTTGTGTTTTTTTTTTTTTCCGTACCTACATCTAATTATTGGTAAACTTGACAAGAATTCACTCTATTTTACTTTCCACAAGTGTGTATCTTTCAAAATGATAGAAGGATTTTGCTTGAAAGTTTTGGCTAGGGGAATGCTTTCAAACTGAAAATAATCTACTTAAAATGGTATAATTATATGGAAATCTTATTTAAATTTCTAATAATTTGTCAGGACAAATACTTGGTTAGGTTTTCAGACTGATTACAAGATTTAATAGTTCTTGATGGATTGAGGAATGAGGTGAATTGAGGATCTGGCTCTCAGTATCTTGGCAAAAATGGACGTGAGAAACCATAGTGTTATCCTTATCAGACGAAATATCTTGACTGTAAATCAAGCTTTGCTGCTGCTGTCCTAGTGTGGTTGATCAGATATGTGCACTCACAGCACCTCCTTTTTTGAGGTGCTATGAGTGCCAGTGGAAGATTGCAAGTGTTCCAAGGATTGGTTTTCATATACTTCTTATATTTATAGACTGTGAAAAGCATAAACAGATAGAAAGCATGCTCCTAATACATCTCTCAGAGGATTGGATTTCTGCAATGTGTAATAGGTAATCTGAGAGAGAACAGTGACTGACAACGTGTAAATAACTCATCAGAGAAACTTCAGAGAGTTTACTGCCAGGGGAGACCTGATTTAAGTGGTTTTAGATGTTCACACATATATGATGGGCAAGAAAACTGCTTAGTAATTATGTGAATTTAATCCACTAATAGCAGATAATATCCCTTCAATCATGTGCCCATGTAGTTTATTTTAAAACAAGAATGTGTTCATTCCCTTCCTTTCAGTAGAATGTCCCACCTGCTTAGTGCACTTAACAGATAGTTAGTAGTAACATTGTACTTTTTCTTTTCTGTACATTTTAATGTAAAGACTTGCAAATAGCATTTAGCCCAGGATACCTTGACAAGGTATTTAATAGAATTTCAGTGTTAAATGACATAATAGTCACCACAGAGGTCACTGGCAGGGTTGCACAGAAACTGTAAATAGTGTAAGATGCTGACTGACACTTCAGTTAGTATTCTACCTGCTTGTGTTCCCTAGCTCAGGGTTCCTATCATTCCAGTATTTATGTGTTTTCTCCTATATAATTTTTGTAACTTGAAGATTGCAATCATACCTGCTTAGATTATTTCCTTTGATAGAAATTGTCAGTGATTTAAACCTTTTCAAAATGTAAAGTGAAATGTTCTTTTTGCTTTGCTCTTTTTGAAAGAGCCTCAGTTTTGTACATTCCAAATAGCTTTTGCAGTTTTAAGAATTACAGCTATAGCTGCAATTCAATACTATTATGAACTTAATTCACTCAAATACCTCTTAATTAAAATTCCCTGGTTTTATTCTCAGGCTAAAGATTGGTGAATTTTCTTATTAGCCTTATCCTTTAGGATGCAAGAGTTTATACCAGCACATGATTTTGTCTGTCAGTCAGCTACTAAACTTTTGAATCAGTTAGATCATTTTGGCTAAACCTGGCAATGTACTGGTAATCTCTAAGATGAGCTTAGTACAGTTTCACAAAAAATGACAGGGTGAGATACCAAAACCTCAGTTAGTGTCTCCACTGAGGAAAAGTCGGGGAAGACATGGTCCTTATTTGTTTTGTTTGGCAACAGTTGAATGATCAGGCAGGATAAGTGAAGCTCTGGATTAGTTGCTACATGTATTTTCCCTGGCCTGGGGAGCAGAGATGTCAGCTAAAGACTGCAAAAGTCAGCAAAGAACAGGCAAATCTCTGGGAATATCACCATGAGGCTGCTCTAAGCAAAAGAGGTGGGTTGTAACACTGAGAAGATAGTGATAGAGGGGGCATGAGACACATGCCTATAAAATGTTTTAACTTTATCTGTTCCTCTGCTTGTGGGACAGCTTGTCAGTTTTTTGCAAACTTTCTTCAACTCGGACATGAAAGCAGCAAAAGTATCTGTTTACATAATGTTTTTAAAGACTTAAATTACTCAGAAATATCAGGTCTAAAATCTTGAACTTTGCATGTGGCTAGACCTCGGTGAAGGGGCCATTTTAGCAATTTTGGAGATAAGAAATATGAAAGAAAAAAATAAGCATGTGATGTCCGAGCAGTACAAGCATGCAATTCAAGGTAGTTCCTCCATGTATTGGTTTGCAACTGTTTACATCTTTACATGTGGAAAAAACCCAACTTTTCATGTAACCCAGTAACCACAGGGTAAAAGACATGTATATTTTATTTTACATAGGTTTTGCTCCTATATAGATCCCCCCATTGGTATTATCCAAATAAAAAAGAATATAGGCAATGTGTGTATATGTCTCCCTTGCTGAAAAAATGTTTTGTGTATCTCCGCCATCTTTTACATGACAATTTCAAAGGTTTTCACTAATAAGTGATTACATTTTCGTAAGTGTCAACCCTGGACAGCAAAGAGATTTTAGTTTCTTCAAATTATGAATGAAGATTAGATTACACAATGTATCTATTATTACTGAGGATATCTCTGTCAGAACCAGAATCTTCAATTTACAATTTTTCCGATGTCTCACTCGGAAAACCTTTTCTTTTCACACACTAATTCTTGCACTGTATTAATATTATAGTCTTGCATCTGAGAAAATAAATGTGGTGTTTTACAGAAGGTCATTATAGTTGCTTATACAGCTGTAGAAAATGCAAAGACAGGGTAACTGGTTAGGTCAGCCTGTGTGTATATTTTAGCAGTTTTGCACATGCCATAGCAGCATGTGTGGTTACATGCATACACTCTTGATAATCCTTGGAATGCTGTGTGTTTTTACACCTTGAGCTCACGTACAGTAATACCCAAGCTATTCTTTCTATATGCAGAGATTCTGTGTAGGGCTGATTGTGATACTCTGTTTATATACAAACTCTCTCTTTTTGTAGTCAGCCTTTTAGAAATAAACATACCACTTTTGACAAAGAAGTTGCCTGGTAACTTCATGTACCTTGGCTCCAGAAAAGTAGTTGGGTGAGTTCTTACGTTTATGTGTACTGCTTTCTTTAAGATGCATCCTGTGGTCAATAAGCAAGAAAAGGCTTTTATTTAGTTACAGTACTTTTTTTTTTTTTTTTTTTTTCCCAAAGGAGGATTTATGTAAGAAACACTTGATTGTAAAAAAAAAAAAATTGTGACTGAAAGAGTAATCATTTCTTTTCTCCTTCCTTTAATGCTTGAGGGTCGTTGGTTTTGGGTTTTTTCTTTTTGTTTTTTTTAAATCATTGGCTACATGTTATGTAATACTACTTAAGCAGTGAAGGAATGGGAACTCACATAAGGGGAAACTACTCTAGGTAAGTAATGACAAATAACTGACGAAATAGAAACTGATACATACCTGAAAAGGGATCACAATATTGATTGTCTCTCCTACTTTCTTCACCAGAGTCTGTCTGAGATGGCGTGGCAACCAGATTTTGGGACGCTCTGCAGTTAAGCATTAGTACATTAAATAGAAAGGTTTTGATAATTTGTAATATTGCTTATAGGTCGAATAAGACAAAACACCAAAGAGGAGAGGCTTGGTTACTTGTAAGCATAAGGAAATTGTGCAAACACTGTTTCTATACTTGGGGAGTAACTAATTCTCTAAGTAATTGCAAATGTATTTGACTATTAGATACAAATTTAGTTGCAAATCTCAGCTATGTATTTACAATTGAGCAGGTTTCAGTGAGGGCAGGATTTGTGCAACTGTTGCATCTGAACTGCCAGATCCGGGTGACTTCCCCTGGATGTGAACCTTCTGCGGGGACTTTGTTTCTTTGGAGAACTTTACCAGTTCTATGGAAAGGATGAGATGAGTGTATTGGAGTAAAAGAGTGGTTATAGACTGATTAATCTGTTGCTATTGCTACTGCAGCTCCTTCTAAATTGCCATTTGGAGATACGGACTTACTCAGAAAGCAGAGTGATCAATGGGTTTCCTTTACTTTTTTACAATCATTCAGTTATAATTCTTTCTATGAGGTGGAAGGAGTGGAGTCTCATCATAGCAGTTTACTCTTCACCAACAAAATGAGAACTTCAGTGCATGTTTTTTCATCTAATCCCTGCTTTCCTCTACCTCATTGGAAAGCTTTTTATGTTCTCCATGTGTTCCTTATTCTTTTCCTAGCCATTTACAGAAAGTATTTCTTAACAATACAGTTGGAGTATCTGTCTTAATGTCCATTTGGTTTGGAGATACATTACAACTTTGTTTCATTTACACAGAGTCATTTTACTGTCAGTGAGACTCTGGCAGACATGCCATGTGAGTCAAGGCTGAGGAATCCACTGTTAGCAGCTCTTTATCTTTTGGACTCCAGTCAAATGACTTATAATCTGCTGTTGGGTGATACGCAGGATGTTAATTAATAACCTAGGATAATCAAGTATAGATAACTGGCTTTTATTTAAAGTGATCTCTTGCCATAGCCAGTGCGGTCATTTTGCTGTAATGTAACAGCTTTTCCAGCAGAGAGCTAAAAACTAAAGAAATGTCTCTTAAAGGGTGATAGTGCTATTACAAGGGGTGAAATATCTGTATTTTGAAAGTAAGAAGTAGGGTTTTGTTTTAAGAGCTATACTTTAGAAATGCAAGACCTGGGCAGTATAGTAATGTTCTTAGAATGTATCAGGCACCTGGTCAAAGTTGTGTGTTATACTCAGAAAGCAAAATTTTGTCCAGAAGAAATAGATGAGTACGATTTATTCAGTCTAGATACTCACGCAGGATCTCTTGAACGGTAACAGGCTCTTTGATTATTGCTGCCCCGCTTTCACCAGCAACGTTTATAGCCTTTATACGGAAATGAAGTTTGTCTCCTGTCACCAGGTCTTTGATCAGTGCAGATGTGCGCTCAGTTAGGCCGGGAAGAGCTGGAATCCATTCTGTAGCTGCAAGTACAGGATTTGCTTATTGTAATAATATGCTTTTCCAAACTGATGCCTTTTCTATAATTGAAAGTAAATTTGTGTTAGGGTAAAATGAATTTAACATGCAATACTACACTTAAAAGGGAAGAAACTAACCTGGAGAAAGAACTCTGGATCTAGAAGGTGTGTTTACACATGGAGTTAAGGAATATGTACACTTTGTTATTCAAAACAGCTAAGGGCAATTGAATCATCTTTGAGTAGTTCCTCTAGCATCCTGTTTTACAGAGCTTAGAGCTGCAGGGCTTCTCTAAATTTATTTTCATTAGTGGGGGGTAGGGGGAATTTTGGAACTATTTTTAGTAGGAAAATGAGGCCTTAATTTGATTTTTCTTGGAATAAGTGTATCTCCTGTGGGGTCCAAACAGATGGGTGAAAGCCACATATGCTGATAACAATAAGAGAGTGCACAACTGTTGGGATTTATTAACTTCTTAATTGACACTGTAGAACAGAATTCTAGGGCTTCCTTAGTTATTCTAATGACACAGAAGTATGACTGATAACATCATTACTCTCTGATGATGACATAGGGATTCTGGTAATTCTGTGATGATATCTCATTAAAGACTATAAACTAATCCTGGATAAATAATACCCTGTAAACCCCCTAGTTTAGGTTCTATGGCAATTGAGCTTAGTGTCAGAGAAGATTTCATGATTGATGTGATACATTTATTGGGTTTTTGACACAAATGTTATATTGTATCATCACAGTAAGTTGAGTGTTGTGGATATGGTGCAGTTACACTCTCCCCAGACCACAAGTACTAAATGAGCTAAAGTAAGTTACTTAAAACAAATAAAACAACATGACTGTAACAACATCAGTCAATTTTTTAAGAAATATGCGGTTTGTGAATGCTCTAAAAGTATAGTAGAGAGTGTAGAGCAGCACTAATATTTTTGTAGTATTTTTCTACACTAAAGTTTATGGTGATTGTGAGGGTTGTGTTATGGTTGATGTGACTTGTGGCTTTACAGTCACGTCATAGTAATCTGGTGATGGTTGTTAGTCATAGAATAGAGTTCAAATTTAATGATACTGGATATGGTTAATTTACTGAGATATTGCAGTGAAGCTACTGAAACTGTATTTTGATAATGTTCACTTGCTGCTGCTGAGTCCTCATGCTTACTTACATCCATCTTTGCAGTATTCCACGATATAACCATCTAATCCCCCAGCTCCAATACGCTCAGGGGGTCTCCACTTCAAGGCAACAGTGCTGTCAGAAACATCTTCTACTGTAAAGTGGGTTGGTTCACTTGGAGGAGCTATAAGGAAATACATAGAAGTAAATTCTGAGAAATAGCAATGTAACTGTGAGAATTCAAAGGCTATAGAACAAGTGATTAACAGCTGAATTATCTACCACTGTCTGTTTTAATAAAAATTAGCTGAAGCTTGATTGTAAAATGTGACACCTAATACTTCATTTAATAGAAGTGCAGTATAAGGTTCCTACAGTGGGGAGGGGAATAAGAAATTAAAGTAGTTCCTAGTTGCATATGCTCCCTTATAAGAAAAGCCAATGAAAAAAGAAGAGTTGTGCAAGGGAGTGAAATTATCAGCAGAAGTCTGCAAAAAAGCCTAGAAATAAAATATGTAAAATTTTTATGCTGTTCTTACACCCTGGTTGTAAATAGACAAAATGTACAGTGTCAGAGGACCAAATTAATCAGTGGCTAAATTTTATTTCAGTCACTTCCCTCTAATGTTTATGTGTTTACGGAAACACTAGTTCTGATTTGCACATTTGCAATAGAGACATGCCTGAGAAAAATATTTTGGGGTTGAAAACTTTCTGTTTCAGTTAGATACAGCTACTTTATATCTTTTCAGAAGGTGTCATGGCTCTTTTGAAATCCATAGTTCAGAAAGAACATGAGCTAAATTCTGTATTCTGAAGCATGACTGTTATCTACTAATTAAAAAACAGTCAAGAAAAGCCCTTACTGGAGAATTCCAAATATATACAAATGCTACTGTGAAATCATTGATTCTAAAAAGCAAACAATGGTATCTTTTCCAATATAACCCTTAGAGTGCTGGAATGTAAAAGTTAGTATACATGGCATAAAAGCAATCATGTTAAATAAATGTATGTTTGGCATACTCTGTGTATATGTATTATAAGCTGAACATCTTTTGAATACGCATAACAGATTTTACATGTTAGAAATATTTAATATATAAAGTAAGTTAAGTAAGCACAGGTTTATAAACTGTCCAACTGATGGAAATCGATCTTAGTTCCCAAAGTTGCTATAAAAAAAATATGAGGAAAATATCACCCAGTTTCCTTCCTGTAGCTGTGTCAAAAATTTTCATGTTGAGATGGCAGCAAGGACTGTGAACAGCACCCAGGAGGCAAAGGCATTTGGGAGCATACACAGCCACACAGTACACAGTCAAAACCCCAAACCTGTTCTCTGAAGCAGTAAGTGTGAACTTTGTCCTTAATCAAGTAAAACTCTGCCTATCCCATGAAAACTTTGGACCTTTATTTTCAGTAGCTCCGCTTGATGGCTTTTGTTTGTCCTCTTTTGTTGCTGACCAGCCGTTGTGTGTGTGAAATCCAGAGTTAAGAGACCCTTCTTGCAGTTCATCCTTTCCTTCTGACCCCTTCACTGCATCATCTGCTTTCATATTATTTCCTTCAGCAGGCTGTCCCCCATCACTGCTACTTGTAGATTCAGCAACTCTAGTCATTTCAGTCTCCAGCTGTTTGTATTTTTGTGGGTCTTCTTCCTAAAGCTCTTAGCAGGCAGGCTTCCTGAGGACTCCTTTAGCTTGCTCCTTTGCTCAGGAACTGCAGGAGACACTGCACTGCTGTGTTGGGAAGGATTATTTATAGAAAATCATTCCTCAAATATTTTCTTAATCAGCTATCCTTTTAGCTGTGGAGAGGGCCAGGATTAAGGGAGTACTGGGTGGGATACTGTGATATTTGCACCCATAAGGGAATGGCAGAAGCTGAGAGGGACAGGGAAATTTCTGTCAATTAGTTCTCCTCCTTTCCAGATCCAGCTTGCCTCTCACACTTCTAATTATAACAGCTAAAAATTCATCAGCAATTTCATGAAACTGGAACCTCTCTGCTTCTCAGGAAGGGGAATGAGAGATAGAGAAGAAGAAGATTGCAAAGGAAAAGGTTGATGAAATAGAGAGTAGCCATCTTGTAGAATAATTATAGAATGTTGCATAAATACAGAATATAGAGTTGCCAGTTGCAGAGCATAGAGACAGTCTGTTAATGGCCTCTTTCCTAAGACATTCTTTTTTAGGTATAAGGGCAGCTGAAGAGAAGAGGTAAAAATTGTCCTGTCTTGGTTTTGTCCTAAAATAACAGAGTGTGGTAAAACTTACCAATTGGCATGAAGGGTTGTGATGCAGGACTTGGCCGGGACATACCAATAGAATTCACAGCATAAACCCGCATCTCATAAACTACTCCTTCAATCATTCGCTTGGCTTCATAGGTTAGCTCTTTTAAAAGGTCAAAGTTCAGTCTCATCCATCGATAGCTCTTCTTCTTCTTTCTCTCTAAAATATAGCCTGAAAAGGATAGCTCTTATGATGTAAAAGAACTGCAAATTATTATCCCAGGAAAAAAGAAAATCACCTA
>JAVJGJ010000060.1:70209840-70227895 GCA_035590215.1 Microhierax caerulescens | reverse complement strand
CTATTACCCCCACCCCCCCCCCAATGTCACAGAAGAACCAGATGTGATTCAGAATTATTGTGTATAACTGAATTGTGTGAAGCTTTGGTATTTTCCTGCAGTTTCCTATTGCATTCCTTTCCTTCTATCTGACATTCTTACCTGAACAATTATACTTTTCAGAGTAGAAGTTATTTAGAGTTTCCTATGTCTGGTATTAGGCTTTAAGTACATTTTGCATGCTATACACTACTGTCAAGGTATTTAGATGTATGCAAAATAGATAAACCAGATCTGGTTTAAATGGTAAATCCTCTCTGGTGAGAATGGTGGAGCATTCACTCCTAACAGCAAAGAAACAAGACACAGCAGTTCCACAGAAAGCCCTTTCAGTGAAAGAGAAATTACCTTGAAATGTGTAAAGTGAGACAGAGTTTATATTCTGCTGCAAGTAATCTTCACTAACAGCATAATTCCCAAAGCAAAAAATTAGTTGGAAGAACACTTCTCTTTGTTTTTGTGTTTTGGGGGGTTTTGTGGTGGTGGTGTTTTTTTTTTTTTTGTTTGTTTGTTTTTTTAAAAATATTTATATATGATTTATTAAAGAACTGAAGCTAGATCTCTGTGTCTATTGCCAAGTGGTGGAATTGTGGCGTGCTTCCCAGACAGTGAAGATCCCATCTCTGCTTCAGCCCCATGTGGAGTAGAGCAAGTCCTGGCCACACATGGTTCTTCTTGCTTAAATTCCCTTGGGAAGGAAAGTGAATACAGATGTTCTGTATGATTACAGAGAACCAAGAGAGCTGGGTGCAGTGCAGAACAAATCTGTAGTGTAGCTTAGATGTAGTCTGTATGCCCAGCCCAGAATCCAGGTCTTTAATGCATCTCCCTCACCCCCTCAATATCCACAGCCTTTCCCAAACTACCATGCTGTTTTTCAGAATGACTAACTCAGGCTGGGTTATCAGTTTATCTTTTAAATTTCTGATTTCCCAAAACTGGGAGTGGAATCTTGGAATTCTTGGTCCTTAATATGGAGAATGGTTGTATATCACATTGGAAATGTTTGTATACATTATTTTCCAGTGACACGCTGCACGTTTTCGATGCTTTCTTTCCATCTAGCTGTGTTAAATTTCTGTTGCTTTTGTGTTGCAAATAGTATGCCGGGATGTGATGCATACAGGCTTCTTTTAAACAGAATTTGTTCTGAAAGCTGTTAATCTCAAAGTAGGGAGTGAATAATCAGAAAATATACTGAATAGTGATTAACACATACCATGTATTTTTATGTAATGTGTATCTGTTTCTACCATAGTCTACGGAGGATATATCTGTAACACTGGTCAGCTACAATAATGTAAGTCAACAATGTAAGCAAATACATTGTAAAGACTTATGAATCCAGCAGTGTGCCTTGGCGATTCAATCCCTGCTGCTCACAAAGGTCATGGCTGTCAAACTTGCAGGTGTCCCTTTGGTGTACCTGGGAAGTTGATTCACACAGTGTCTAAAGGGAGATGGAGCATGACAGGCATGTTTGTTGACATGCTATAGCACAGACACCATGCATCAGCATCCTTTCCTGCCTACACTGAACTGCAAAAAGAGTATGGGAATCTATAGAATGTTTTCGGAAACAAGCGGTGGAAGTACCTTTGAGCTGACAGGTTGTATCATCACTTCTCATGTATAAAGTTACTCCTGGCATGCTTGTTTTTAGTAGCTTTTAAACAGGGTTAAATGCTGTAAGCAAAGAACCTATGGTTCCTTTGATATGTTCCTGCTTTTTTTTTTTCCTCTTCACCAGGGTCTGTGAGACTGGGAGGGGTTTCAGCAACTCAGTTTCTGTTTTTCTGCAATTTTAGATACCCATAGTTTCCTGTCAGAACTGAAATGCTTCTTCATTGTGGCAGATCAGAATTGGATTATTTTTAATTTTTTTTTTAAAGACCATACTGGGACTATTGGTGACATTTGGTAAAGCAGATTATTTCCCCAAATGCACAGATGTATGATAGATAAAGATACTGCTTTAGTAATAAAAAAAGTATATGAGACCCCATTTGTGTAACAGTGAAGATGGAGTGTGAATTTCTTTTCTATATTGGATATAGCTAACAAAGACTGTAGCAGACTGCCTACAATGCCATCTGTAACAATATGAAGGCATAAGAATGCATGTCTCTTTCCCCTGCCTTTTTAACTTGCTTTTAAAACTTTGTTTGAATGGATAGTGCTGCATCTGGGCTTTTTTTCCTCCAGACGTTTTGTTCTAGCTCTGCTAGTAGTACAGTCCTGTGCTAACTGAAGAAACCTCCTCATGTAGTGCAAAGAGTTAGTGGAACGTTAACCATGTTGTTCTGTGAAAGCAAAATAAAGAACTTTCAACGTATGTGTCCTGAAAACTATACAAAACCAAATCATGCACTTTGCCTAGTAAATGGGGGTGTGTGGGTGGGCTGTGGTAATGGGACAGCTATTGGTACGTATCTTTGCACGTAAGTTTAAATTGTTGACTTTTTGCTTGCTTCCTGCCAGAACAGATGAAAACACAAAGGGCTGACCCAGTAGTATAATGTTTATTCCTCCACAGATAACTTCTGTTGAAGTAAATGAGGTTACTCTATTCTTGTGGAAGTGAATAGAACCCAAGTATCCAAAAGCAAATACAAACTTCTCCCAGATACTATACAGGGGGTTAAAATAATTTTAGAACACTTTTTAGCCCTGGCATCCCATATAGCTTTCATTGTATTTCTTTGAAAAGAAACTCAAATTCTGGTGATCTTCATGAAATGAATGGCTAGATTTGGAGTCCAGGGAAATTTCTCCCTAAAATTGGCCAAGACCCTGCATTATTTTGTTTTCTTTCCTAGGATCCTAGGGAGTTTTATTTAGAAACCACCATGCTCTGCAGAGAACTTAAAATGGTATCAGAGATATTCTTGATTACTTCTGCTTATGTCCTGTATCGCATGGTAACTATGGCCTCTAGGCTTTTCCAACAGATTTTAAGGTCATTAAAATGATTGAAAAGTGTTCTGTGAGCCGTGGTGTGTGGTTGTATGTGAAGTAGAATTATGAAGTCGCTTTCTAAAAGAAAATAGATGTATTGTGTAAGCGGTTGAGGTTGTTGTAGACGACTGGAGTTGCTGACTGAGGTGGCCACAGATCTGTGTTGGTATTCCTAGGTAGGTCCAAAGGTCTATATGCTGACCTAAAATTTCAGTCTTGAACGAAAATGTTTAGCCTAAACTATTTTTGTTACCACTTTCTTGTGCTTTTTTTGAAGTATTTGTCTGGTTCAGATCGTGCGGGTAGGGGGCACCCTCTCCCTAAAATTGCAGGGTCAGAATCTAGACCAGTTTGAAGGTTTGCTGTCAGTTTGTTTCGGAGGGTCAGCCTTCCCTAGAGTAAACAGAGAATCCTGTGCTGTTTTAAAGAACCAACAAAAAAAGACAGGCAAGGTTGCTGGGGACTATATTTTGGCACTTCTTACCAAGTACTGGTTGTCCACCGTCGTACTTAGGGGGTTGCCACTGCACAGTACAGTAATCTTCTCCAATGTTGCTGATCTTGGGAGCTTCTGGAGGGTCAGGAACATCTGAAGAAAGTGTGAGAATGAATGAGAGTTGTTACTGTTTCAATTTCTTTATACAAGTCAATTAAATAGTTTAATGCTTTTTCTTTATCATATTGATACAGCTCTGTCGGCAATAGTGGGTACAACTGAGGATGTATTATCTTATTCTGAAGTGAATCTTGCTCTTTGGTGCTTCTGTGTTAGGTTGGTTTTCCTTTAAATACCATTGATCATGTCTGGGAAGGACAAGGGAGCTGAATAATCAACTTTGTGCAAAAAATGTACGGTAACAAGGTGATTCTGTTCTGTAAGAAAAGGCTTGCTCCAGGGTTTCCTATTTTCTCTAGAATTAACTTTATATTCAGTAAAATGGCGACATGTTTCATATTTTATTATTTGAAGATATTCATAGCAAATATCCTGATTTAGGATTTATAAAAGATGAAAAGAAACTTAGTATTTACCTAAGCAGTGAATTCTAAATTTTAATACTGTAGGTGAAAGTAACTTTCTTTTATTATTTCTGAGTTTGCTTATAAGCTGACTCTTTGTCACATGTGTGGCAGGGTATAAACAGTTAAATATGAAAAATGTTGTAAAAATTACTAACTCTAAATCATATTCCACCTGCTCTTCTGTGATTCATAGTGGTAATCTGTTTATATCTGAATCATTATGACTCTATTCCATTAACCATTTACTGCTTATAGAATAAGGTAGTCTTTGCTTGAAATCATAAACCACAACAAAATGGCAAGAAATTTTTTTTATTATCTCAGACTAGCATGAAGCATATACCTCAGAATGGAATGTAATTTATAAAATGATAGTATCACTTGAAATTGGAAATACATAAGAAGGCAGTGCATAGATTTCAACTGGGAGTTGTTCTCTTACCTCTTCACACAGAAGTATTTTTCACACATAGTTGCCTTCTGCTAAACTTTGTGATTGCTAGTATTCCTGCCTTTATGACCGTTTTCAGTTTTTCTAAACTGAAACCCAGAAGTTGACTCAGTCTGAGGAGGGTGGGTTTCAGTGAACTCAAGATGCTCTCATACTCTAGTTGTTTCCTTCCTTCACTTACCGATAACTTTGACTGTGATATCAGCCTTATCCTCTCCCACTGGATTCTTAACTATAACTCTGTATACTCCCTCATCCTCCTTTTCTGCTCCTTCAATGATGAAGACACAGTGATCTTCATGCATCTCCACACGAACTCTGCCTTCAGACTCAAACAGAAGCTGTGGGCAGTGAAAGTAACAAAGTCACTGTAAGTTTTGCCAGGATAGTCTGATGAGCCTAGTGTGTAAGCTGGTGAAAATCTTCAAGTCATTGAATATTATAAAAATTATTGAAAAGTTACAAGGTTTTTCAAGTTCTACTTGTATGCAGAAGAGAAAATATAGACTAAGTGGCTGACATAAAAAAACATTTGGGAAAATTGGCTCTGGAAGTCTGCAGGTTGTTAAGATTCATTGCTAGTTACACATGCCCAGTTACGTTTCAATGACATTAATAAGTACTTCCACAAATTCCTGCTTGGGATAGCTGCTAGTACCGATGTAAAGAGTTTCATGGATAACAGTTGGGTGCTATGTAAATCCAAGAAGGTTTGCAAATTCAAATGATTGAGCAAACCTTCCTGATCAACAGTATCTACATTTGGCATCAGATGGCATAGACTTGAACAATTTCCCTCTAAAAAATTCACCATGTTTCCTGTAACTTTTAATGGCATCCCTGTGATTTCTGTCACTCAGTGTCATATAGGTTACTTTCTACTCTTTGCTGAGCTGAGATCTAAACATAATGAACACAACTTTGCTGTACACTTACAACACATTTCTTCCTTCATGTGCCTGCGTGTCTCAGAGTTAGAACAGGAACCATTAGAAAGCGTATGTGTCTGAAGAGTGACGAGTACAACAGAATCCTAACCCTGAGAAAGGTTTATTGCTGCATAATAAATGTAATTTTGACTATTAAAGATTATTTATGAAAAAAATGGAGACTTCTGGAAAAAAATAGAAACTTGTGGAAAATCCTCTTTCACTGTGTTGTACATGTAGTCACTCTCTTGATCCATTGTCATCTTTTCCAGTGTCCTGTAAGATTTTGTCCTAGGTTTTTTTCCCCTCTAGTTATTATTGAAGCTTACAGGCTAGTGAGGGGGAAAAAAAAAAGAGATAAATATTTGCAAATACATTAAAAAGAGTTTTCAAATAACTGCTTTGATTCCTTGTAATCAATCTACCATGTGGCAGTGATTAAAAATATCTCCTTGATCAGCATCTCTCTAAAATTATTCACCAGATCTCTTGAGCCCATTCAAAGTGTTTGGTGATTGCCATTGTGAGGCAGGATGCTGGGGCCTGATGTGCTATTTGCTCCACCAGTTTTAATATCTATTGACTTTAATTTTATTTTCTTCTGAATGTGACCTTTTATCTGGAAAATGTTATGCATATTTGTCTGTCTGCATAAATAATAAGCAACTTACCTTACTATCAGTATTTGTGTCACTGCTGTTTTCTGAGGGAGTCATGGAATCATCATTGCTTCGAAGAAGGTTGCTTTTCTAGATAAGCAAAGAAATGCCAGAAAGTAAGGAAAGTCTGTTTGAGCAGAACAGTAAAGCTGTTTCTGTAAGACAGAGTGGTCCATAGGTTTCTAAGGAGGGGGTTCAGCATGGAGGTGTGATGAAATCAAAGAGCAAAGTGAGGCAGCAAGCTAACCTGGAAAGGAAATAAACTATAAATATATAAAATATATTTTATATATATATAATATATATATATAAACTATAAATATATAAAATAAAGTAAAAAGCAGAAAAGGAAACAGATGTATCAGGTTGCAGTGAGTTAAGGGAAGGGTAGGTAAGTCAGCAGAACCAAATTTACAGCTTAAAGATACATGACATCCCTGCAGTAGAATTGTGACTGCCTGTGGTACTAGTTACTCTTCTTGTGTATGTACAAAAATAATGATTACTTATTTCTGTAACAATGGGATAGTAAGTTGATTTAGATGTTTTAGCACTCAGAAATATAGTCAGGTCTGTAACATCAAACCGTATATTCTGAAGCTGTGCTACTGTTTGTTTAGGATTTCATTAGTAAGTATTTGTAATACATCTTTCAAATCAAGACTGGCTTCTTTAACACATAGAGACCTCATACCTCAGAAATACCACTGTACAGAGGTTGTCTGATATCCTGTCACCACTGATATCATTTTATCAGAGAAGCTTGTGTATGAGAGAGTCAATTTCTCTTGGTTCCCAAAAGAGACAAATGGCTTTTTTTGTTCCCATACTAATTCTGCATTGCAGAAAAAAAAAAGTCCTAACTGTTGCTAAATGTGCTAACCTGAACAAAGAATGCAACAGAATCATGAAGAAATGAGATTAGGGAAATTAATTTTCAATGTTATATTGTCTGTATCTACACCTATGGGAAGTGTAATGATGCTGTACAATGTTATGCAAAGTATTTCTGTACTTTGTGCTAGTTATAGCTCATGAGCCTGCAGATGGTGGGGGTGGGGATTTTCTGATATAGCCAGAAAAGAAGCTCACACTTTGTGTCTAGCTTCTAAATTCTTTCTTTGAAATATAAGAAATAAGGTAAATACCAAGTGTTATCTATTTTCACTATCCCAAATAGTTTTACTCCAGTGGTCTGCTAAGAAGACATTTTCTTCAGACTGTAAAATTCTTGAGAAAGATTAAAAAAGAAGCTGCCATCTCCAGAACATGTTCATCCTGTCAGGTGAAGGTGGTGGAGATGGCTCATCACTTATTTCTTTTTCTCTGAGGTAGGAAGTGAATAAATGTGTATGGTATCTTACTGTCTGCATATACAAATGTCTGCTCATATGTACTCAGCCCCTTCTTTTGGAACAGTCCAGAAAAATAACAGTTCAGGACGGCTCTCACAAAAAGAGCTAAATCCCAAACACAGCTGCATTGCAGATATATATTTTTTTTCCTGGGATTTTAAGAAAAATAAAAGCAAGATGAAAATACTTGTAACTAAGAGTTGTCAATTAATTGTGCCTTCCTTGCCTGAGATATTGTGTTGGATTATGCATTACCTTGTTTACTTTCTGCCAGATGACAGTGGGTGTTGGATCTCCTGATATGGGAACATCCAATCTCAATTTGTTCCCAGCCACCACGACAATAGTGTCAGGGGATTGGCCCAGACAGTCAAGGTGGATTTTGGGAGGTTCTATAGAAAAGGCAGAGAAAATAAGTTTTAAATATAGTTTGAGTATTCTGTATGGAAAAGGTGAAGAGTCATACATCAAGAATGAAAATACATTGCTTGCTTTGCTGTTGAAAACATATTTACTTGCATATAAATAATGGCTGCTGTTCTTACCTTCTCTTGGTACAAAATCAATCTTGACCTCTGGGGAAGGAAGAGGGAGAGGGAATAGGAGAAATAGATCAGAAAACAGAATTTACGTAGCATCTGCACCCACAAAGTAATGTTAAAACTGTTCATCATTAAAACCTCATAAGGCATATACCTCAACAGATTAACTCAAACTGGAAACTAAGCTCTGTAAAACAATGTGGTAATGATAACACAAAATAACAGGGAAAAGCCATGTTGCCTATGTTGAAGTATCAGGAAAGAGATTGTGTGCCCTTTCCTGGTATGACTATGATCAATGCCATCGTTTTATCTCTCTGGAACTCCCATAACATATTCTGAAGATAACTTACCCAAAAACTGGAGCTTGGCAGAAAGGTTGTAAGCAAATCCCTGAGGGATGAAGGAATAATCAGCCTCGTCATCTGGTGTTACGTCCTCAATAGTTAGCTTATGGATTCTGGAAACGTGAACAAATACATTCCACTCTCTTACCTCTTCAGGAGAAACAGTACTATCTCAAAAGACAAGATGCAGGCTATAGGATATTAACAGACATTGCTATTTCTTCTCCCCTTGCCCTACCATCAAGTCAACAACCACCAGGACTGTAGACTGCTGTACTTTCAGTATTGAAGCAAATCCATGTCAGCATGTTGTCTATGAATGGATTTTTCTTATCAAGGTAAATGCATCCTCTAGTGTGAACAGAGGAAGCAATTTCTCTGCTTTAGTCCAGTCCTTTCCCATTACAAGGGTAGTTGTAACGCTGCTGACTGGATTCATTTCATCAGATGTGACTACAATAAATTGTGGAAAAACAAGCTAAAAATTAATGCTCCATCCCTGTAGTACTGTAACTTCAAAACAATACAGAAAGGGAATACCAAGGATGGCTTTACCTAACATGTAATGTTTATGTATCTTTTGAATTTCCTTGGTCTCCGTTTTCAGTAGTAGTTAAACTGCAAAGAAACTTGAGCACAGAATTGCACAACTGTATGTATTAATATAAACGGTAGTTTTTGTGAAGGGGTTTCTGCGTATGCATTATCTTAATCTGTCTAAATACTACTGCGAATTTTAAAGTTATCAACAAGGCATTTTCTAGATTGAATACCAAGGAAAGAATGAATTCTGCTGGTATGCCATTCTGCTGCCATACATGCAAAACGTACCAACGCTGAAAGACTGCATGCATACTAAAGCAAGTCTGTGACTATGTCGATTGCATATGAGAAGGCTTTAAACTTATTTTCCTTCTAGCTGCAGCCAGGATAAAGTGTTATTTTATATTCCTATTCTCTGAGATACTAGTTCCTGTGGATTGTAATGCAGTACCCAAGACTGTACCTGCTTTCTGAAACAAGATTTACCTGCCGATATGAGAGATCTTTATCCTTTCATCTGGGACCACCTCCTTCCCATTTTTCAACCAGATTCCTTTCACATTTTCATCAGAAACTTCACACTTGAAGACTGCCTGGTCGCGTGCCTTCACTGTCAGGTCTGCGATGCTCTGATAAACTTCCAGCTTTTTCTCTGATATTGTAAGAATAATCGATACACACATCAACAAATCGGAATAACTCTGTAAGTAAGTGATGTGGATTTACTGAAGAGAAAGGGCTAGGGCTGAGCAAGCCGTTTGTGGAAGAGTGAAATATGAAGGGAAATCCACAGCGTGCAGGGCTTTAACAGGATTGATAGCGAAGCACCTGTTGTTATCAGAGTATCTATTACATCCAGCACTCAGGTCTGCGTTCTTGAGGCCTTTATTATCAAACCTTATGCCCCTTATTAAGTTGCTGTTTCCCCTGGCATGGGGATTATGCTACCCCTATGCCCTATCCTAGAGAAGGTTACCTTCAGCCTGCTTTCATTTCTCAGCTTCTCTGGTTCTGTAATATTACCTGTGCCTACCTTGTACAATTAGTTCAGCGACTGATACCCCACCATTGGTCTTCACCGTGTAGTGTCCGCTGTCCTCCTTGGATGTCTCATTAATAATTAGATATTGCTTCTTTCCATCTTTCTTGAATCGGTATTTGAATGTCTCTTCCCGTGTCAGCTCAATCCCATCCTTTTCCCTGCAATGCCAAACAGGGTTGAGTCATTTTTCTGTGGTTGGGAGAGGGGAGTGTTAGCTCGATGTTACTAGAGATTGGAAGACACAAGATAAATCCAATCTTTATAGCATTTCAGGTTAGCAAAAGAGACAATTGCACAAATGTTAGTGGAAGCACGACTGGAATGCTTCTAGTTTGACTGTTAATCTTCACTTGAACCTCTGGTTCAAGAGAGTTCACTCACAAGGAAGTACTTGATTATTACTATTTGTATGCTACAGGTAAACATGAAAATATTTTAAATTCTGTAGAAGATACAGGGATGAAGACACACTTCACCAGCAGGGAATTTACTATCTTAAAAGCTGACATAAAGTAAATTGGACTTTCTGGGAAATGACTTAAGTCTTAATTTTCCTGATGTGAATTATAATTGTTATAAATCCATGGTTTGTGGGCATCAGTGAAAGAAGAAAATTTTAGGATGGATTTAAATGAACATGTATTTTGGATTTTGTTACCCTTTCCATTCAAAGACGCCACGGTACGTTTAAGACATTACTAAATTAAGCTTCACTCTTCAGCCTTGGAGAAAATTTAATTATTGTAATTTTCAATTGCCATAAAGGGAAACAAGCAGAGATGATTCATGCTGTGTTTAGCCAAGGTCACACAAAAATACATAAACTATTTTAAAGATTTCCTGATCCTTATCCTAAATAACATAAACAGGCTATAAGAAAATAAGTTGCAATTTCTTTGACTTACTCCTTTGATACAACTTTTTTTCATTATTGTTTTAATATATTTATATTATGTTACTTGAATACTGCTGCAGTTTGTAAATGAAAAAGTTTTTCTCTTTGGTATTTACATACATGGAAAAAAGAAATAGAAAAGATGATCTGCTTTTTAATAGAGTAAGAATTTTCTTTCTATTTTGTATTATTTCCCTTAAGCTGAATAGCCACTGGTAACTGATAACAAATGAGCTTACAGGATAGCAAGTTGAAATGCCACTTTGGGACTTATTAAAATAGTATAGCTCCAATTTCTGGGTAGAAGTACGCAAGAAAACCTTTTGCCTCTGTTAGTCTGCTGAAGTTGAATCACACGATCAAAACTTCATAGCAGAGACAGGAATCTTACAACTTGTGATTTAGATGTACGTACCTGCTGCAGCTGCATCCCCCCTAACTGTCCTTTACAGCACAGCGTATTGGAACCAACAGCTGCTTTAGAAAAACAGAGGCCTCCCTACCAGACCACAGAACTACACTACTAGTAAGGGAGGAAACAGAGGATGCCTGTAACAACCAAGTGAAACACAGCGCGTAGGGTTATGTCAGGATGATGTTTCCTCTGTTTGCTGAGTGACAAGGGTCTGAGGCCATGTGCAGGATGCTCTCCTGAGGCTGATATTCTCATTCACGCAGATTAGTTCTGGAACAAGTGCTACAATGCAATGTGTGAACATTTGCTGAACTGCTGAGAATGGACTGTAATCCCGAAGTGCAACATGCTGCTGTGGCAAAACCAGGCACGTGCACTGTGGCTAGTGTTCCAAAGCTGAACTTCTAAGTCTGTTTTTTGGTGATGTATTTTGCCATGTGGCTCATGAAAGATATCAGTGTTCTATTCAGCTAGTGGTAAGAGAGAGATTTCTTGAAATCTTGTCTAAATAATGAAAACAGACTTTTGCAATGACCACTGTCTTAAATCCCTGGGAAGGGAATAGTGTATTTCACTTTGTTTTACTGACTAGCACATTGCTGATGCTGTGTATGATAGAAAGTTTGCAGAGGGGTGTACTGACAAATAGTGGAATGATAAAACAATAAACATCAAAAAAGAACTGCCAGATACCATTTGGCTTAAAATAATACTCTGTTGCAGTGAAAAGTGAAAAAATTCATATAAGGTAATGTTACAGGCCTTCCTTTCGCAATGGGAACAACACGGTGGAGGAATCTATTTATATTGAAATGTAAGTGGAGGATTTTATAGAACCATAGAAGTGTTGGTTTAAAGACCACTGTAGGTCATCTGGTCCAGCCCCACACTTGAAGCAGAACTAGTGCAATAATATGTAGGTCAGCCGTGGTTTATTCTATCAGTCCTGAACATTTGCAAAATCAAATATCTGCTCTCAACTTTGCCACAAAATGCCTTTTCTCTGGAAATGCATTCCTGTTTCGGTTCTAAGGATAAATTGGTTAATGTGTTCTGAGATATCACTGATGTAGGCACTAAGTGATAATGGGGACACACAGATTTATTGTTGTTATTATGTTACAATACTTTGCTTTCATTAGGAGCTAGTAAGACGATACATCCAGCATCCAGAGATGGAAATATCAGGTCAAGACTATGTATTTTATTAAATCTTTGTCTTCAAGAATTACATTATTTCCAAGACCATCTGAAGTTCAGAAATAACTATTCTGTAGTACTTCATAATTACAATAATGTAAGACCTTTCTGGGTGTTCAGGCAAACATTGTTTCCTGATTACTATGAAGAGACCCACATTCTCTAAGCCCTGGTCTGATGGCCATGCCGAAGAGGCTGTAAGCCTTATTTCTGTCTTGTGCAAGTCACATAATTGCTTTTGTTCATGTGCTTGTGATTTTTATGTCCCAGGTTTAAAGGGTACAAGAGCTATAACAGGTGCGCTGTTAGTGCCTGTTACTTGGCTTAAACTGTTGATTATTTCCCTAATGAGCCATAAAACTGGACTTCTTCTTTCTCCATATTGTGTTTCATGTTTTCTCTGGACTCATCTCTCCATTGTCCAAAACATTCCCTTTGTTGCCAAAGAGCATTGACTGAGTCTCACATGATAAAAGCGGGAAAATACGGTGTAAATGTCTAACTGCTCAGTTTTCTGTTGCTATGTTTTGAAGAGTTTCTCTGACCACTTGCTGCATTTCAGGCTGAGACAGCTGCAGGTTTGCCCTTGTCACACCAAATGCCCATCCCACATATACCAGCTCTGCAAGATGTATGGGAGTTGTTCAAAGGCATAGGATCAAAGTGTGGCAGCTGCACTGTGCTCTGAGAGGGACAGATCTGGTTGTCCCCATCTCTTGTGACCAGGCGTCGGTAAGCAGTTCCTGAACAATAACATATGTGTGTCTGCGCATGTGGCTTTAATGGTGTAATGCATACGCTGAACTAGTTCTTGGGCTCTATTTAAATTCTCAGTTCCTTCCTTTGGGAGAGCAGATGAGTGGTTGGCACTTTCCAGGAATGTAATGGGCATTGTGGGAACAGTTGATAACCATGTGCCTGAAGCTGTTAACAAGCACAAGAGAATTTCATCTGGTAGAGAAATGAAGTGAGAACAGTGTGCGTAAGACCTGGTATGTGAGCACTGCCTGCTGTGCCTGCCTGGGCAGTGTGAACCTTCCAGCTTCCGCTCAGCTTGAATGCCCAACAAAAAGGTCTCTATGGTCTAAATGTTTATCATCTTAATCCTCCTCGCTGCATATGCATAATGACTGACTTTGCAGGGTCACCGCACCAGATATGTTAAAATAAGTCAATGACCTTCCCTCTCTGTCTCAAGAGACACTTACATTTTACCTAAGAAAAAAAAAAAACCTTCAAAAAAAATTCCACACCTCACTGCAGTTGAGAAGACCAGAAGATTGCATAAAGTACAGCAAACTCCTCTCAATATAGATCTGATTAGTCTGGGCAATAGTTAGATATTGCTGTCACCTGTTCAGGAAACTTAACAGCTCAGTACAGTCAGTAGCATCCTGTAAGCACTGAACAAGGGATTCTAAAGACGTTATAAACCATCTATACTTACAGGAGGAGGATTAATCTTTTCCTTGAAAACAATTATATAGAATGCCACTTTCCTTTTTATTCCACAGCTTTTGTCCACAAAGTGTGGTCTTAGATTGTCCAGTGAAGAGAGATGGTTTCATGTTGTTGTGTTGTGGGTTCTCCCTGCCCCCCTCCCCTTTTCTATTTATTACCTTACCATTTCACAGTAGCTCCTTCCTCAGACACTTCACACTCAAACTCCACCCTCTCTCCAACCATCACCATCTGGTCCTCCAGTGGGTGGGTGATCAGGATTGGAGGCTCTGGAAATGAAGAGATCTTTATTAAAACAATATTCTGAAAGACTGAATACCAGAGGTGTATTTCAGCACTCTGCACTCCACAGGAAGAACCCCTGGCCAAATACACGGTGATGCTCTCTGTGTTGGAACCTAACGTTTACTATGCCACATCACATTATCAATGTTATCAAATGACCTTTTGGGTTTTGTTTCATGAGATAGAATAGAAACACAGGATTAATCAGTTCTTGTATCTATTCTGAAATTCTAAACTGGAGGCATTAGTTCTCTGTAGTACTTGATCTGCTTGTAGAGCTTGAGGCACATGTTTATCTTGAGCAGAATCAAATTTTGAAGTTTCTAGCCCCGTTATTGGGAAGACGTAGATCACTTTCTAAATGAGAATTAATGGTAATTCTCACTGTGCTGTTTCCCTGTGCTTTCTTAGTTGCAGCTATAGGAAAATTTTCCTTTATTTAACTGTTAGAAAAAGATGTACTTGGATGTCAGAATTTGTTCATATGTTTAAGAATTTCCTTTCCTATGAGATTAACTAATCTGAGAGTAGAGAAGGTGACAGTCATTAAAGCTAAATGCTAGGGGAGATCTCTTTCCTTTTGCTATCATTGCTCACCTTTTACAAACAATTCTGTGAAGCTCTTCTCCTCCCCTACCACACATTCGTAGGCTGCATCGTCAGCCAAGGAGCAGTGGTTTATGGTCAGTATTCTCTTATTCCCGACAGCCTCAAAAATATATCTGAAAGGAGAATCTAAATGTAATTATCAGACAGCAGCTCTTTTGGACCCAGTCACACTCTTCCCCTGCCTGGCAGAGAAGAAGGTTCCTACTTTTTTTCTGACTTTGGTGACAAGGGTTTTTTTGTGACTCCAGCCCTGTATCCCTGACCCAGTGTGGTGGGCAGCAGTAGTGTTTGAAAAACTAGTGTAGGAAGTTAGGGTGAAATCTTGGTACAAGTGTGAGGCGTACAAACTCCTGTGAATGGTTTTAGATGCTTTTCTAACATGTAGCCATACAATAAACCTGACTACCATTAAAAATGCTTTGTCATGGCTTCAGCATAAAATCACTGAAAATTCGTTTTACAAACAAGCTACGTTGAAGTATATCCCATATCACGAGAAAGTAATTTTGAATGCTGGATATACACATAATGACCAGAATATAATCTGAGAACTTACTTGCTAAGCAGGTAGATATAAGCATCCAGTTCCACATGTAGATTTACAGAGCAGAGGGAAGAAAAAGAGAAAGTCATGAGAACAGCAAAATGATACAGAGCTAAAGAACTAGGTAGATTCTTTCTCAGCTCCTATTTCTACCTACTTTATTCCTTTCTTTCTAAGAAAACCTAGGTTTTCCACTTTGTCTAAGCTGTAGCTCATTCCTTTTTGGATTTCCTGTATTTCTAGTTTACCTGCCGCTCACTTGGATCTCCTGTCCATTCTTCAGCCATTTCACATCAGCATCTGGATTGGCAACTTCAACCATTAATTTAATCTTTTGTCCTTTGTCCACTTGGTAAGCTGGATCCAGTTTCTTGAGAAATGCTATGAAGAAGAATTATTATTTTTTAAAAAAAGCTTATACTTAACATATTATTCTTTTTTTAACATTTTCTGTCAGGAGAGCAAGTCTTTATTCCCTTTCCTGTTGTTTACCATCATTTTAGACCTTCCCCACTTCCTGCATCCCTGTTTGCATTTTTACCATTTCTGTCTGGTCTTCGTCCTGTTCTGGCTTTCCTTAAGATAGGATGGAAAGTGGGTGATATAAACTCAAATTAGTGAGGTAGAATATTGTAGATCACATTTGAATATGTACTTCAACACATCCTAAAGAGTACAGTTACATCTGCCCATGTAAGAAAATGATACTGATCTCAGTAGTGGTGAATGTCAGTTTGCCTTCTCTGTTTCAGACTTTTAAAACAACTTAGTTAAAATTAGGTGATCACTTCACAAGGCTAGAAAAGGCTCAAGAATCCAAATGTATTATCCCAATGGAAATTAAATTCTTTCCACGTTCACTGATGCCTGACATACTGACCAGTTTTGGGGGTGGGAGGAGTGGGGTGTTGTGGTGCTTTAAGTTTAGGGAAAGATAAGGGGCAGAGCAGAAGAAATGAGTAAAATGAGCTGGTTCAGAACATCCAGAATTTCAGAGCAAGGTAGCTCAGAGCTTCAGGCAGAGCTTTAATCTTTGGTAATCGGCATTTCACATTTAAAGACTGTAATAGGAAACTCCTATTTCTCATGCTCTTGTTTTGGGCTGCTGTTAATATTTGAAGGGCTTCCAGAGAAGAAGATATGAACACATATGTTTGGAATAAATACAGCTCACCAACCTGTACTTTTTTTCTCTTCCTTCTTTATGCGTTTGAGGCGTTTCAGCATCCCACGCAAATCTGTGATACCATACTGAAAAGCAATTTTCTCATATTCAGAAGGAGGAGCTTTCCTCAGGATTTCCCAGACATCAACATCAGATTGCGATTCAGACTTTGCTTCACCTCTGCAGAAAGGGATTAGAGTACCTGAATGCCACTATTGAGCGGATTTAAAAACAGCCATAGGCTTGACAAACTACATATCAGGTTGATGAAGCCATTTCTTAATAAATAAATTAGCAGTCTAAGTTTTTACAATATTACTCCCTAAATTAATTAAATAAAACTTTTGACTAGTTTTACTTATATTTATCTATACAGCGATCAAAATAAAAGTGCTGTCGTGAAGGGTTTACTTTCTAATAGCCAAAGCAAACAAATACTAACTTCCCTTTAACGATGGGTAATGGAAACAACAAGGAAACTTATTTTCCTGTCTTGGTCATACACAAAACATGTGGCAAAGCAAGGAACTGGACTGATATCCTGAGAATGCCTTAGAAACAAGGCAGTTGGCTTATGTTAATGAGAAACAAATCCTTTTCTACTCAGGACATTTTTTCTCTTCACTAAAATGAATAACAAATTATTAAAATATTTATTAGATATTGCAAAGACAATTGTTAGGGTATAGGCGTATGTGTGTGTATATATATATAAAGGCGATAGTAATCTATAAAACATAGACACATAGATGGGTGAGTGGTGGCAAATGACAGTATTTACGATGGAATACTTACTTTATATTTTAACCAAAGAGCTAGTGTTTATGGAAGAGTTAATGTTTGGTGTAGCAAAACCAAGTAGAAATTTGGTTGTCTGGCTTTGAGTAAGACATTCTTTTTCTGTCATTACGTTTTTTATTTAATAGATCATGAATAGAAAAAGAAACTGGTGTAACCTTACCGATTTACTGAGCGTAAGAAGCTGCTGTACTCCAGAATGATGCAGAGAACCGTTTGGAAAAACATGCAGCATCCAATGGGCAAGAAAGAGGGCATCGTGTTAATACAAAAGACCCATGAATGTCATCTTCACCTCTAGCAGAATGTGCCTGTGCTTCAGTAGTGGGGAGATGAAGGAGCTCATGCAAAAACCGTGAAACAGCCTTAAGAAAAATGCTGCTCTCTATTGAAAACAAACTCACTCCCACACTTTGTACAGTTCCAATCTGCAATTTAAAAGTGTAAGCACTTCTGCTTATTCCTAATTATGGCTGATTGCCTTACAGGGAAACAAATAGCTCTTCTTTGCCCTGTCATCGTGGAATTGTTGCCTGTCATGGTTTGCATTTTGGTAAACAGAGAAGAGACCAAAGAAGTAACATTTTCTTAAAAATTTCTGTAGGAAAAGGAACTTCCTGTGGCTGTGTTTTCTGATCTCACCAGGACCAAGCACATTCCAGTGCAGTAGAGCACACCCTTGTAATGAAGCCATGTTCAGCAGTAAACCCCAGCAAGAAGACAAGTTTTGCAGCAGGTAGTGCAGAGAAAAGTGGAAGATTATTGGCTATATTGCCTGTATTGCCATTCCCTGTC
>JAVJGJ010000060.1:70187711-70209740 GCA_035590215.1 Microhierax caerulescens | reverse complement strand
CCCCCCCCCCCGCAGGAAAAGAACAGTCCCATTAATCTGTGGGAAACATGGTTACTTAGAAAAGCGTGACTGTAGTCAGTCTAGTCAGCAGGTATAACCAGACATTTCTGGTGCTCCTTTTATTGCCTAAAAAAGTCTGTCTTGTAAGGGGAGCATTATGTTTCTTAAAGTGCTTCAGTCCAGGCTTGCGATTTCCAGGACTCATGTAGCTCTTGAGCAGACAGTAAGCAAGAGAAGAGGAGTTCAGCTCAGTGAGTTTCAGCTGAAATATGGCATGTAATATCTTTTTGGAGTGGTTTAGCATTGACTAAGCTCTAAGCCCTCACTAGCATTTACTGAAGTGATAGGTGTATCTGAATTTTGGACTCCTTACTGTAAGTGCAGCCTACTGTGTATTTGTTCTGTCGTAACAGCACATCAACATCGTCTGCAAATTTATTCAGGATTCCTCTCCTCTATATCTCTACTTTTTAGTTTGAGGCAGCTACAAACGGTTTGTATCTTTGCCTAGCAGAAGGCAGGACAATTTAACTGATTTGCCAAATAGGCTGAACTTTTTAAATATAAACAGTTCTTGGGCTAGTTGCTCTGGTCATACCAGTGAACAACTTTAAAATATTTCTAAATACGTGTAACCTAGAATAGACATATAAATACATAAACCCAGGAATTTTTAATATGTGCAGAGTTCTTTGTACTAGTCCAATTAATGTTCTGTGGAGCAAACTATCTCAAAAGAAAATACAAAATCACAGGAAATAAGAAAGTCTTAACTGATTCAAATGTTATTATTTTCCCTCAGATATTATGTAAATATTGGTGGTCTCCCTGTCTATCTGCCTACTTATGCTTATCTGTATGCACCTCTTTACCTGAAAATTTGCAGGTAGGCTTATTCATGGAGTTTTCAAATGTATTGTGTGTGAGTTATTTTTAAATACATCATGAGAAAAATCTTCCAATTTGGAAGCAATTCCACAGTCTAGGATATCTCACTGTTGAGAAGACTTCCTTATTTTTTTGCTTCAGCTTTTCCATTACTCAGTGTCATCCCATTGTTATATCTGGCAATACTGTTTTGGTGTATGCAAGCTGAAATACAAGGAGTTTGATCATAAGCAAGAGTATAGTCTCTTTCTTGGAAATACTAACATTTTCTAAGTACAGGGGAAGACTGTAAGTTGCATGCAAAATGGCACTAAAAGCTAAAGGGAATTTATATAGTGTTTAATTGAGTTCTAAAAAAGATAAAAAAAAGTCTCTGCCTCTGAGCAAAGGTTTTCCCATCCCAGTACTCCTTTTCACCATCTTGTATTTGTTAAAACATTCTCTTTGATCCCATAAAGACACGGAGTTTGCAGTTAGCCTGTACTCTTACACTACCAGCAAGAGCTGAGCAGTGTATGAAAAGTAACAGAGCACTTGGACTCCTGCAGTTTCTCCCTCCGCTACGTTACTCTCCCTGATGTTGGGGATCCTTATTCAGAGTGACCAGCTCATAGGTTAACTATGCACTCGGGGGCATTAAGATACAGCTTAGTGAATCTGCTGTAAATGGAATACACAGCTGATATGTTTTAAACATGTGTAGAGGGGTTAAAAATAGTTTTGTACATCCCAGAGATGGTTTCTTCCTATCTCATTACTGTCAACTGATTGGACCCTGTCAGCTGTCACCTCCTTCAAGGTCTCTGCTCACTATCCCATTTAATAGTTCTGTGACAGCTGTTCGCTTCCTCTTCCCAATGACCTCTCCTTGGCCCATGACATCTGTATGTCAACACCAGTTAATTAAATTACAGTGATAGGAGATAGAGTATTAAATGAAGCTCTCTTTATTATAGCAGGAATGTTCATTACCTCTGGATTGAGAGGCTCTTGTAAATTAGGTGGGACAAAGCAGAAATGGTAAAAGAATAGTCTTCAATTCTCTTTGAATCTGCATAGCTCTTGAGAGTTCCTTTTTCTATTCTATTTTAATGAAGAATACTGTCATTCCTTGGTGAGCTTTTATATGCCTATCAGTTCTCGTTAATGTGGGAGTGGTCTTCAACCTGTGGTGTGCAAAGCCTGAAGGATCCACAAATTACTTCTAAGTGGCTGTGAAAAACAACTAGGAGCAGTGAATTTATCAGTGTGCTTAAAGTCACTAAATGGAGATTTGTAAGTCAAGAAAGGTCAAAACCACTGATAAAATGCAGTGAAATTGTAAGCTTCTTTTAACGAATTGTATTTCTACTCTAACAAATAATGAATAGTTAAATCCACAGACATTTCTGGAAATACTGGAGGTTTTTACTACCTTTTAGAATTCTATCACTGCTCAAAACTAATCATGAAAGCAGAAGGGAAAGGCACTGGAAGAGGGGCTCATAATACTTAGCACTTCATTCCAGCTGGAGTCACTGTATGAAATTATGCAAAGATTTTCATGTTAGTCTCTGCTTATTTGAAAATTTTAAAAAGAAATCAACAATATTTTTTTTTTTGCCTTGTATTTGCTATAGAAATTAGAGTGTGTGTACAACTGCTCTCAAATCTGTAGAATTTTGGTTACTGCCATTATTCAGAAAGTATCTTTTCCCTACTTGGGAATTATAAAAAATTTCTAAGGCACTTTTTTGTTTCAGACTTGAAACAAGAGACTTTGTTATCAATGCCAGCTATAGGTTTGTTAGGTGCACCTTCTGTCTTGTCTAGTTGTCCCCCCCTTGAGAGCTCTGGTTGTAGAGTTACTGCAAAGCCAGAATTCACTTCTAGCTGGATACATTGCGTGTGGCTTAGCGGGGCTTTGTATACCTGTGTGACCTCTGCCCCACTGAAATTGGGGTGAGTTAACCTGGGTGAAACGTGAGGCTGCTGTGGCTTTATTGCCTCGGTAGCAAGTTACTCCAGAGGTCTACATGATCCTGTACTCTTTGTGAAGACAAAACACTTTTTGTAAATAGCGATACCAGTACCTGAGCAGAGACTGAATACAGATGCACAACAACATTCATCCAAGTAGTTGGTTGTGAAAACTAAACTGAGTAAGTTTAGATTTGCAAAACAAGAGTCTAGTGTCAAGTGTTTATAGTAACTCCAGGAGCTGAAAAGACAAGAGTGGCCAGGGGCAGTGAACAGCAAGAAGCATGCTTGGAGTAATGAGATGATAAATAGCAATAGAAACTTTACTTGGAATAAAAAGAGATGTTTCGTAACAGACAATCCTGTACATTTTATGGGGTAAGTGACTTCAGTAATACATTCCCTTAACACGTTTAAGGAGAATGGAACAAAACTTCAGCACGTATTTTATAGGCACCAGCAAGCATATTATGCACATGATTTTTCTGATTTTAATTTCTATGACAATAGGAATTTAAAGCAGCAGGTTATGGAGGAAAGCTGGGAAATTCAAGGACAATTTAAAACTGCTTATAAAAGAAAGTGGTGGTGAAAACCAAAGGACATTCAGAGAAATACATTTACTTGTATTGAATGGTCCACCCTTAATTCTAATTTTTTAAAAGCATTTCTGTCTCAGAAATTGGTGGCTGATAATTTGCTTTCTTACAACCTAACTTTTGTCACACTCTACATCTAAGCAAGATAATGATACATGCAGTAGTTTAAAACAAATGGTCCTTGTGTTCAGAGTGATCCATGCATTTGTAATAAAATTAAATAGAAATCTTACTCTCTGTTGGCAACAGTGGAATCCAAAACATCGAGATTAAGAATATGGTAAAAAGAGAAAAACATAAGTAAACTGGTTATGAAAACAGATGTGGCAAGGAAGGATAAGAATGGGAGAGGAAATTCCACCAAAAAAGTGAAAGTAAAAGCAAGAAGTAAGAATTGGAATCAGAACAGTAAAATTTTTTTATATATTTACACAACATCGAATGTCTTTTCATATATAAGCTAAACAGCTATAAAATATATAACGGCTAGTCCTCCGAGCTCTCTGATGCTATCTTGCAAAAACTTAGGACAGCAAATTCTTAGTAAGGCAGCGTTATAGACAGGTGAATCGTTGTGTTTTGGGTTTTTCTAATGAAAATGACATGCTTCCACCAGCACTTACCCTAGTCCCTGCCTTTTCTATCTTGGGAAATATCAATTTTTATTTTCTTTCTCCAGAATAAACCTAGCAGAAATGCAGCAAATACTGAGTATTTGGGGAAGTTTCCATAATTACCTGTTATCCTTTTTCCAGTTACAGCTGCTTTAGGAAAACTATAATGATTCTGAATTTATGGAACTTTTGCTTATTCTAGTTTTAGTGTTTTCAGAGTTGTTCAACAGAAGCTGGTTACTTTCTCTATGTCTATGATTTTTACTCACCTCTTTTTCAGCAGGGCACTAAAATTAAACTCTCCACCTTCTTCATGGCCCTCGGCACTATATAGTAACAGAAAACGATAATTAGTTTCAGAAAGAAATGGGAATAACTTGTGAGACTATATCATTATGTAGGTGATATATTTTTGCAGGGGAGTACTAGATGGGTTTATTATGACAAAATTTGCATTGGCATGGAAGGTGACTTAATTAGACTCTGTCTGTATTGGTCTTCATATAGGTTAAAGAAATATAATGAACTTGTATTTTTTCTTTATTGAAAAATATCAATGAATGATACTGAAAAGTATCAATGGATGAAGATGTACAGGGTATTAATTTGGTGGTCATATTGATCTGGAATGTATTCATTATCATAGAGATGTTGCAGAAGCTTTCCTTTAGAATCATTAGTGCTTTTGGAAGGCTGTAGTTTCAGGAATGTGGATATTGTTTGCCATGTGGAACAGTATTTAACCAACCTTTTTGTGGGACTTCTTGCAATCTAAAATCACATTTTTTTCCTAGTATAATCCCAGCTGTAATTGTTTCTTAAGGCTTTTCAGACTCCAGAATTCATTGTACTGAAATTCATATACACGAGAAAGGTGTCACATCATTGGTGCTTGGGAGAGTTAAGGGAGGATTTCTGTGACCTGACTTTCATTCTGAGGTTCAGTGTGCTGTTGTTCAACAGGTATCATGGCAAGCAATGTTGTGGATAATTGATTCATGAGAATGAGAAGCAACAAGCAGTTTTTTGATGTGTAAATCTGTCTGTTACATATGGTGAACTCAGATGGAATGCAGTTATTTTTGGTGTTCTGAATCAAACATGTTTTAGCTGTGCTTTTGAATATTTGAAGTACAGATCTACTGTGAAAACTTAGCGTAAGGTCACTAAAATCACTTCTTTGGGTTTAATTCCTACAAAAAAAAATGCTTCAGGGATTTGATCTAAAAGTATTGGGAGTTACACTGGAAAACTCCCATTCTGTCAGGGTTTAGAAAGTCAAAATGGATTTTCTTTATCTCAGTCAGTCTTCCATTGTCAATGTCCAGCTGCTCCTTGACATCTCTTGTTGTCTTGAGGGTAATAATAAGGTGATGCTGTCTTACAGCATTCAGATTCTTCCAACCTTATATTTAATTGTTGTTTTATACATGGAAGTTATTCTTTTCAGTTGTACTGAAAAGCGGTCGTGCTAGCGGTAGCACATAATGTTGTCTCTTAATGCACAGTGCTAGTTCCTTCAGAGAACATCAGTCTGTCTGTAGAAGTGTAAACCAGAATGTCAGGAAAACTCAATATTACAGGAATAAATATTGTTAGAAGTAAGAAAACAGCCTCAACAGATGAAAGATGGGAATTGTAACAGTACTGTTCATAAAATGGAAGAGAAATGAGTACCAAACTTCTTGTGCTGCTTGACAATGTAAGGTTAGCGAGAATAAGTAACAATTTCAAATCAGTGTAATTTTGAATATGTTGTGAGAAGAGATCTTACTAAGAAAATACCATTTTTACTTCTGTAATTACTTTCAAAATAGTACTGTACTGATGGAAGGGATCATTTTCTGAGTATAATGCTCAAACAGAAAAGTGTATTTTTGGTATTATGTAAAATATACATAAAAATCACAGGTATAATCCCAAATTTGAAATGGGCTTCTTGTGACCAAAGAGTCAGGAAATCAGAATATACAGCTGAGAGAATAATTAGTCACCTTATTGCTTCCCAGGTGGTAGTTAAATCAGATTTTCAGGAAAGCCCAGCAATCGTTGTTTTAATTTTCTGAAGAATAAGACCCTAATAATTGCTTTAACATGCATAGAGTTAAGTCTAATCTGAGTTCCTATTTTTGTTATGGTAGAGGACACTGGGACCAAAAGGGATAGGGTGGGAAATTTAATGATACTAGCATAAAGAATATTCCAGGAAACAATAGATTTTCATGTACAAATGTGTTGGTATGTTTCTGTGAGCAATAGCAATTTTAGTCAGGATGTGCTCAGCAGAGAGCAAAATACAAAACAGGAGGGGGCAGACATGCATATAATTTGAAGTTACTTTTTTTCTTCTAACAATGGTGAGAAGATGCCACTTAGCAAACACGTATTTTCTGTAGATGAGTCGGCCTCTCACAGAACGACTAAACTACTCTTGTCATTATTTATACTCATCTTACACTAATTTACTTGTATGCGTTCATCTTATATAAATACTACATACTATAAACCATGATTTATTTGAAATTTAAGCTGCAGCTAGTTCTGTGGCTTTTTTTTCCCCCTTTTCCTAAGCAGAGAGAGACAGTTGATTGTTAGAAATGAATTCATCTGCTGACACAGAGTGGCTACCTGAGAAAGGCTGAAGTCATCCGTCTGCCGCCTCCTGCTAGGCTCCTGAGTGAGGGTATCAAAGACAAAGTTTCAGATTTTAACAATTCACTTCAAAATTTGCCTCCATTCTTCCAGACAAAACTGAAAAGCTGAACAGCTTGATGCTGCTCACAGTGCACTCGGGCTGAAGTGGTTCTGAATGCTTTTAATTGGGCTAGCAAGGAGAGAAATTCTTGAGGCTTGATCTCACCAGTGAAATAATACAATGCAGCTGTGCACCGAGTGTACTGTGTAATAGGCATCACAGCGAGGCTGCTTTGCTACCTATGGATTGCACTGTGGATAAATTCTGCAAGCCTTTTTTAGTTCTTTGGGATAGAATGTTACACACACACACGCCCCCCCCCAAAAAAAAAAAAAAAAAGCATCTTATCATTATAGGGAAAAACTCAAGAAATTGCCACAGATGATTTGTGCCCTTTCTTAGGAAAACAGATGTTGGAATATCTTGGTCTAGTAACTTTGCAAAAATATATAAATGCTAAACCAGAAACTGAATTACAGAAAGGGAGAAGAAATACTCATCCGTGAAAAAACACATTGTTAACGCCTAAATAAATAAAAAAAAACCCACAACTGATTTTGCAAATTTTACTAATAGAAGGGAACGTTATTCCAGTAAGTTGTGTATCAGTGCAGACAGTATTACAGATGTGGGGGAGAATAGCCTTTTCACACCAGTGCACAATACCTTGCAGTCTTTAATATCTAGAGACTACGTATATCAGAGTTTTTATACAGACACAGTATCATTGTCTTCATTCAATTAACTATACAACATGAAAACAAATACAATCAAAATGGTTGTATTAATGTTATCAGTGATATGATGCTTACAGAGCTCACATCAACCTCCACTTTGTTTAGCAATTGTTTGTATTAAGGTACATGCATTTCTTCAAGCCAGACCAAATCAAGACTAGGCACTACACAGAACCTTTTCCTTTTCTGTCCATCTGCATCTAGAGTGCTCTTTACAAGTTTAGAAAAAAAGTTCTGAAGTTCTTGGTAGAATTATACACATTATCAGTTGCATGATTGAAGACAAGCATGATTGTTATGCTAGTACAAAGTCTAAACTCTCTCAGATGATTTCTAGTTGCACAGTATTTTAATAGTAGAAATATTTTAATAGGAACATTTTCTTAGTAGACATCCCTATCTTTGTGCTTGTTTTTACGAAAGCTTTGCTTTTAGTTAGTTTAGTCTAGGAAAGTAATGAATCCTGCATGGAAGTATAATCTGATCTACATAAGTGTCTACTGTACATACTCACGTGCGTCGGAAGGCAGTGCGAATATCTAAGTCTCCAGTTATTGGTGCTTCTGATGTGACAAAAAGTGACAAACAAGAATGGGAGAGTAAGTGAGAATAATACAAAAATACAGTGCTATTTCTAAAGCTTTTCCTTTGCAGACTTTTCCCCTAAAGTTCTTACATTATAAATTGTGATCAATTACATCTTGAAAGATTGAAGCATCATCTTTAAACATGCAGTCTTCACTACTTAGCTTTCAACATCCAGTGTTTCATGTATAACTTAATTCTGTCTCATGCTTCATCATAACCTGCAGCATGATGAACAGTCTTCTCTTGTCAGTTCTCCTGCTGGTTAAGTTGTAGTTTCGATACTAGCTTCACGCTCTAAGAAAACCACTGGATAGCAACTAAATATTATTACTACTAATAAATTATAACATATCCTCTGAAATGAAAGGTAAATTCCTGGAAATATGTAGAGATGTACAAAACCTCCATCAAGGATGATGCACAGAGAGAACGTTACTGTGTTCTAAGCCTCTGTTGGTATAAATAGGTGTACTGCTACTACTGGGAGAAAAACTGTTCTCAGTCACAGCTCCAAAGTCTTGTAAGTCCAGCAGCCAACTAGTGAAACTTCAAGAATGAACACTACTGATTGAATGACGTCAGTAAGCTTTTGTCTTTGCATATTACTCTCATTAGTCACTGGGTGCAAGTTAATGTTACAGTCCCTTCAACAGAACTGCTGAAAGAAGAAATGGCCCGAATGTTCAGCTAGTTCAGGTGGTCTGTGCTTACACTGTTTTACCTAAACCCTTCCACACTAGGGGGAAATGGATGTTAATGTACCTCCTTTTGAATTGCAGATAAGATTTTCAGTATAGCAGTTGAGGGTGGCACCATGTATTATGTAAAATAAGTCGTCTAACCTTAAAGCAATTTTATATAACAAGGTGCTTCTGCATGACTTAAATTTATCGGGGGAAAAGGGAATTGATAATAGTGTCACATGTCTAAATTTTTCCATTTTCCCCCTTTTTTCTTTTCAAGTATCCATTTTTGGTACTAAACTTTTGCCAAAGTAAGAAAGGACCTCTCTTTGATTGTAGTGAAATTTAATGTCATGAAAGAGTGGATCTGAACTCTGAATAAAGCCAGAGAAAAGTTGATTTGCATCTTTCTGTGTGCTTTCTTTAAGAGCATCACAGTTCTGACTTGAGTGATGTTCAAGTCTTACTTCTAATGCTCTGTACCTCTGCCAACCCAGGCCAATCCTCATCTGTGGGCCTCTGCAGTGTACCTGTAGCTCTCCAGGTCTACACTTCAGATCTGTGCTTGTCTGGTAGCCACTGTGTTCCAGACAGAATCGTTGGTGGACATACAAGAAGAAAAAAATAACAAGTTGGCAGGAATTCATCTTACCATTGACTGTCAGGTTGAAATTAGAACTATCAAACTTGTCCTTGGTAGACACCTCGCATCTGTACCCTCCTGCAAAAGTCATGTTTGCCTCTATGATTTCCAGTTCAAAGGTGTACACCTAGAACAGACACCAGTGATACAATTCCTAAGTTAGGGAATGAAACAGTGAAATAGAGAGAGAGAATACTGCATAGTAAGGCATGGGAAGGCATAGACAGGGGATGAAATGTGCCTCTGTGCCCTTTTAGAATTAAGAACCTCCTGAGTGTGTAACTCATTGCTGTCACGAAAATTGCATAGAGCCACCTGATTCAGTAGGGACAGCTAGAGAGTATTATCAGAACAGGTCTTCCAGAGGATACAACGTTATATTAGCAAACTCTGCTGGTGCACTGGGTGTGTGCAGTCATCATACACAGTAATTGTCTGTCCACTGGAAAGCGGGGCAGAGCTTTCTTTAAACAAATACAGCCTCTACCCAGAATGCATATGATACATTTAATAATTCAGCAAAAGGAGTGGCTAATGTGAGCAAGTCTGTTCTGTTCCATCCAGGAGAGGGTAGTAGTGTTTCACATACCACACAGGCTTGAGAAGTCATGGTACAGACTCTCTTGTATTCCTGATTCATGTTATTTTCAAATGTATTTGTGGTACAGTTGGATCTTACTCAGGTATTTAAGGTAGTAAACAATGCAAGACAAGAATAAATTCCAACACTAGTAGCTGAATGGTTGGTGTACTAAACCCACGATAGACCATACTCAAAGATTTGTCTGCTTTATTGTATTCTCTTAAATATAACGGGTATCTATTACTTAAGAGGAAGATGGAGGGAATTCTGCAGTACATGCAAAACTACTCCCCTAGTCCTACAGGAATGAGAAAATCTCATTTCATTGTAAATAATGTGTACAAGAGTCTCTGTGTAGTGCTTGTCTCTTACCTGCATGGTCAAACCAAGACCTCTATGCGTAAGTATAGCATTGCGTGTAGCTTTGGGTACCTTAATATCAAAATATTCCTCTCTTTTCCTCAGATTAAAGATTAGTATCTAGAAGATGGAGAACCTTACTCTGCCTATTGTACCTTGTTATTTCGATCATAACTGTCATGTAGCTGGAGGTGTTGCCCCACTTTGCTTCCCAGGTCCATCCACTTTCCTTTGAACCATTTCACTGATGGTTTCTTCAGCAGGCTCTCGCCTGCCACTTTGGCAGTGAATGTGATGTTTCCACCTTGTAAGGGAAGTAGGTTAAAATAAGATGATGAAGTGTTTAATTTATCTGTTATATCACTGCTGTCATCCTGTACACTGAGAGCTAAATAGTCAAGCAACAGGTGCAAGTTTACAAACATCACTTGACTCACACTTTATACTCACCAACAGTAACTTCTCCATCCTGGGGTCGTGTCACAAAGAGCCCAATGGGGTCTAGAGGCTCTTCTGGGAGCGTCCCAGCAGGTGCAACTGAAATAAACATCAGAATTATTACTTAGGCTGTAACAGAAGCTGATGCAGGAAGTTCTAAGTAGTGAATTTGTTTAGTCATTTCAAAATATCTCAATGTGTTTCTTCAGTCTCTGAGATTCCTTCTTCTTTATTGTCTGTCATTACCAGCAGTGGTCTGCTTTCAGCTCCCGTCTCTACTTCACTGACTCTAAGAGAGTCCATGTTCCCATTCTTCCCTTCTGTTAATGAACCAGACCTGATTAACAGTGTTAATTCTCTATTACCTTCTGTGTTTTGGCTGCTTTCTACTGGTGGTGCAGGTGGCTCTGGGGCAGCTGGGGCTGGAGCAGCTTCAGCAGGAGTGACTGACTCGCTCTTTTCTGGAAATGAATGTAAGCCAAGATTAGAGAAAGTCATGTTTTACTTCCTTTCTGAAGAAATTTTTTAAAAGAACAGCTTTTAACGTATGTTAGGACATGCAGAGAGATTAGCTGTCATTTTCTAGAACTTCAAGGATGTGCTGGAAGCAGAAGGGGCTTGCTGAAGCTGGATGATGAGGCTCGCTCTTGCAGAGCTTGGAAAGAACTGATGCCTGGATTTTTAAGTTCTGTAGTCTTGATGTGTAAAAAGTTGTCAGTTGATGAATAACAGTGTTATTTGATGTTAACATCAGTGGTCTAAATAGAAAAGGTAGTGAAAAATGATGCAGTTATTATTTTTGTAAACAATTTGCTTGTTCATGGGATTTTGTTTAACTGCTGTTGGAACGTAATGTTCCAAATGCTACTGCTGTGTGCAGCTTGAGTAAAGCTCTAGACACTGATAGTAATCAATACGGAGAAGGTATTTAAAAATTCCGTCTATTGTTTCTTCCCCTGGCTCATGGAAGTTTATGGCCTCTCAATTAAACAATGACCTCACAGACAAATTCAGGCAAATGCATTTGGCACAATAGAGAAGATAGAAACATATGAAAAGGGAGTAGGAGTGAGCAACTGGGACAGATGGAGGGAGGCAGAATTTCTTAAACCAGATCAGTTGCAGCGAGATATTATTTTTTTTTTCCATAGGTGGTAGAGCCGCTTCCAAAGGGTCTTGCCTACCTCTTACACAAGTCCTGCGTGCAGTTTCCCAGCTATTTGCATGGGCTTTACCACCAGGGGTTTCTGGCCCTGTTGTGCTTTGTGATGATTAATTTGAGTGGCTCCCCTGCCACAATGGAAGGGGGCTCTGTCTGGGCACGTTAGGTGTCATTTTCCATTCCTTTGATAATGAAGAGCTGAAAATATTATTGCTTGTGAAAATAATAATGGGTAATCCAGTTACTCTCTAATAATCTAATCTTAGTAAGGTCTGAAAAGCAAGATAGTGTCTGCAAACATATGAACATGAGCCAACCCCACTCTCAGAAAGTTTATACTTTTTTCCCTAAACTGTATTTGCGTCTTGAAAGAAAACAGTGTGATTTAAAATTGATATTATTTTAATACTTAAGTATTAAATTCTACCACTTTTATTGTTAGAAGGTATCCCATTGGATCCTGTCCAAATAAATTTCAACTCAATTTTTACTGGAAAGAGTTAAACATTATTCTACCTAATGCAGCGTAGATGCTCTCACAACTTGGATGCGTAGCTGTTTAGAAAAGGCTTATTATGAGGCCTTATATCTATCTATCTATATATCTCCAATATATAATGTATAAGGAAAATTATCTCTCCTTTGGCATCATGATATCTCCATCTCTGATGTGAGCTTGTCAGAGGTGTCTTGCTTTTAGGTAATAATTATACCTCCAAGTTCAGTAACTCTGTTATTTGTAGACTGTCTGCCTGTAGCAGGCTCTACCTGGAACTAACCTGAAAGACAATTAGGTAGATATAACTAGTATAATATGTACCTGTTTACTTTCAGGATGAGATAGTCAGCAGGATTATACTTTTATATGCTCTGACAGCTGTTTAATTGTAGGATTTTCCTTTCCTCATAACCTGTCGTACACTGTCTTTTTATCTGTTAAATATTCACCGGTATCTTTTCAGCTGACCAGAAGATCTCACTACCAGTATGTTACTAGTGGTAGCAAAGGAGAGGAGGCAAGATAAACAACTGGAGTTTAAGGCTTTTCACCAAAATAAATAGAGTAAAATAACAGTACCAGAAGTGGTAAATGGGGACTATTTTGGAGGGTCGAAAAAAGGGATCGGGAAGGTCAACCTGTTCCAAAAAATGAGTGATTTCATCTATCCTCAGCATCTTCAGGCATTTTTCATGAGAAAATTCCAGACAATTTGGGTCCTTACAGATTTTTCGCAGGAAAGGCCTGGGGAAGTTTTTCAGTTTCCCATGTGACTGATCCTTTAATGCATACAGAGGTAGTAACGATAGGTGACAGGCAAATAACACAAAGGTTACTCTTTGTATTCAGTCCCTCTTGAAACATGCATTTTTATTGGCAGGTGATTTTGAGACAACTTCAAGGAACGTATGAGCTCCTAAAAACATTACAGCATGTTTTTTTGCAGATTGTAACGATTTTGTATTTAAATAAAATAATCTAAAAAAATTAAAATACCAGGCCTAAGATGCAGGCCACTCAGTTTAGGTCAGGTTAGGTGAAACTGGCTTTGCTTTGCTCTTTAATAGTTAAGCTGAAGAGCTTGACAGAGAATTCTGAAGTCGTGCATTGCGATTTCCTCTGTGATCTCTGCTGTTTGTGGATTTCTGACATCTGGAGATTGGTGCCTTAGCCACAGGAAATGTATTTCTCAGCTTAATATTGATGAGCAGCTTCAAATAATCGGGCAAAACGGATGTATTGCTGGTAGGGAGATTTTACAGGGTAAATTAAGATAGGCTAATTTCCGTGGGCCTTTCATGCAGGTTGCATGTTGGCCTGCAAATACCGATGAACGGAGAATTGCTTAGGGAACGCCGTACCTGCTTCCTTGACCTTGAGTTCAAATTTGACCTTGGAACTTCCAGCTATTACAGCATATATCACATCATCTTCTTTTCCTACGTTATTGATCGTCAGTGAATGCTTGTTTCCTTCTGCCTTGATGACATATTTCTCGCTTTCAGTAATTTCTGTGCCAGCTCGCTGCCACTTCACCTTGATGCCAGCTTTTTCTGTTTCTGCTTCAAACACAGCTGTGCTTCCGGCTGTCACCTCTGTTGTCTTCGGCTTCTTGGTAAATGCAGAAACTAAAAAAAGAGAGAGGGCTCGCTAAAATCTGTTTTGCAATTGCGGCATATCTGGTGTAGTCAGCTGTTGTGGCTGCAACAGCTGTCTCCTTTCTGTCCCATCTGCCCATGCAAGATATAAATTATAACACTTTCCACAGAGAAGTTGTGGAATTGTCTTTTGAGTTTACAGAGTCTATCTCTGACTGAGGTGTCATATCTTCTCCATATTGTCATGAAATAAAATGGAATGGTTAGCAAACTCATCTCACTGTCCATCTTCCTCTTTCTTTCCCCCCATAATGAGCTCTGATTTTTTGTAAGTGAATGTTTTGATTTATGACAAGATGGCACGATATGTATGTTTACGTATCAAGCTCTCTACATTAATTTTCCATGCAGTTTTATTTAGAAATACTCATTCTGTCCTAACAGTTGCTTAATACAGTTGTTAAATAGGATCAGGACTTGATCCTTCAACAAAAGTGCAGTTTGTGAGTAACCTGCATCCTAATATACCACAATGAATGGATGGTTCATCTTTAGACCTTCTGTTTTGACTGATCAAGGCTTTAGTGGAAAGAGATGCATGCTCCTGTGATGGCCCTTTTACTTTTATCCCAGCTAAAATAGTAGTTGTTGTTTGCACTCAAATGCTTATTCAGCATTAAAAATTAAAATACTTGCCTATGTAGCAGTCTACAGCAAATAGTTTTATAATTAATTACAAGGTAGCTAAAAATATTTCCTCTGTGTGCCAAGGAGCACTTATGATGCTTATAAAGAGAATTAATGAAATTAGTGATATATGGGGTGAACAGGCATAAATCAAATGATGCTTTGGTTCATATGTAATCAAAGTAGCACAACAAAGAGGAATTTGGAAAGCAAGCAATTTATGATTTCAGTCCATAAGTATCCTAAACTTTCTCAAGTTTAGCATTTAATAAGGTAACTTATTTTAGTAATTTCTTTGTCCTGATTTATTTATTTAGATTTATTCAGCTTTTTTTTGAAATAAGTTTTTCATTTTATTCTCATGTTTTGGTCTTAATGAAATCTGTTATCTTTTTGCTAATTGCAATAAGCTATGTTAATGTATAAAAATACCAGTAATTAACATTGATTCATGCACTGAATGTCTTTTGTGCATCATTATGTCATCTTTTTACTGACTTAGCCCTGCATAACCAAGCTTTTATAAAATATTAGTAATTCCATCACATTTAATTGTATCTGTCACCTCTGTGGCAAATTGTCTACGGCTCTCCTACCAGGCAGCAAAAAGAACTCCTCCAAATACCACAACAGTGGTTATAATTACCTTTAGACTCTTGATTCTGCTTTATAAAAATGAAAGGAACATGGCATGGAAATATTTTAAAATAAACAGTTTATATTCATGTTCAAACAGGTGCTTTAGCTAATATAAATGTTATATGACTAATAATACCATCTGTTCATTGCACAAAATCTCTCTTTCTGTAGCATGTCCTCAGACTGCATAAATTAATTGACCTCAGTGGAGTTACGTCTGCAAAGATTTCATCTGATGGCCTTTGGACTTTAGTCATCTCACAGTTCATGTTTCTTGCATTGTTTTGCAAAGGATTCAAAGCTACTTAAACATCAATTAAAGTATCAATTACAAATACCTTGAGAATTTAGTATCTGTTGTATTTTGCCTGCTTCTGTTATACGAAAAGCCTGAAGTACATTTTTCTCTTTTTTCTTTTTTTCCCCAAGTTGAAAAAACTATTTTGCTTTGCACTGAGCCTACTGTAGTAGCCTTGAATAAGCTTCTGTTGTACTCTTCTGCGTGCTTTTCTTCCATGTTAAGATATAAGTGCGTTAAATTTCTTCTGGGAGTGGGATGTCCCTGTGTGCTTTTAATTGAGTTTTTTCTAACCTCAGTCCTGTAAGTGGGGCAATTGCTTTTAAACAGAATATAGTGCTGTGTAGAATATAGGATGCTCTACTATAGCGTTAATACTCAGATGCCTGTTATCAGTTGCACATCTTTTGATATAGTATTGCACTTCAGTAAATAACACAGAAGGGTATGATTTGTTGCAGTGTGTTGTGAATAATTGCAGAAGAGTTACTGTAGGCAGCAGGTTTGATGGACAGAATTCAAAAGACATAAAGGAGGCCAGGCTACCGCACGGTGGGGAGCTAGGTCAGTTCTGGAACCCACTCCTGAAATACCTACTAGCTGGCTTCTTTCCCTGTGACGCCAGAGATATAGCAGCAAAAAGGCATGTTCTTTTGTTTCTGACTGCTATCATCATCACTCTCCTGTTTAAGCACAAAATAATCTATAAATATATTAATTACTTAACAGCAATGTGGTCTGTAAAGGTTCCAGCCTACAAATGGCAGGGTTTCAAGACATATGTACTTGGAAGTAACTCCGGTCTGCTCACACCCTGCAAAGTGATTAGGTTTCTTACATTTACTTTAGATGACTCAACAAAAACAGATTGTTGGCCAGAACTACATGCACAGTGAGAAATCTACACCACCACATATTTCTGACTTTTGAGAAATCTAGATACATATGTAGAAGTTTACAAGTAAGTCTCCTTGTCTTTTTTTTTTTTTTCCCCTACTCTCTCTCTCTCCCCCCCTCCCTTTCCTGCCAAAAGATTCATTTCAGACCCAGCTAAAAAGGATTATGAATACTTTCACTAAAGCATAATATTGGAAAAGCCAAAAATCTCCCATTAGAATAAAGGCCTGCAAGAACAGTTGTTGAGGACCTACTTTTTCACAGGAAAAGGAGACTCTATGAGTCATTTTCCTGCACTTGAGATGCAGAGTCAATGGGTCACAGTGTCCAAAGTAGTGTCTCTGTATCTGTCTGTATTCCCTCTCATCTTCCACAGCTCATGCTTGCAGAAGAAAAGTGGTGATGTATGGCTGGAGATTTTACAGGATATTACTTTGTTGCAGGAGAGAGATTGCTCGGCAAGCATGTGAATGCCATCATTTTTACTTCTGGGGGAGAAATGGGCTGCTTAACAGAATTGAGTGATCAGCTATTCCTGGTCTCCCTCTCTGTGGTTGCTACTTCAAGTACCACTTAAATCCAAGTTCACCAGCAGATGTTTTTTTCACATGTGGTTATACCAATCTAATCTAGCTATTTCCTCATTAGGAATGTTCCTAAATGCCACCAGTCAAAACTTCTTGTCTGTCCTGAGAACCATGCTTTTGCTTGCTTTCATCAGAAACACATTCCCAAGTTGGCAATCTCACTCACTTCCAAACTTGGCTTCCACCCAGATACGCCCCTCTGAGTTCCATATATCCATCCCATACTCAAAACACGCTTGGATACGACCACCACCATCAGGCTCTGGAAAACACGATGACTGTGCCACCTTTCATGTGATGCTGTGGAATGTCTTGCAGCTCTTGTGCCTGTCAGGCACTGACAGATCTCAGGCACTATCACGTGTTTATCCAGACTCCAGTTGAATATGCACTTAGGAGCCATGGGGCTGGGGCACCTGATGACCAAGTAGCCCATGTCCTCTGCCACTCACTTTGTTAACTCTCTGCTTCCCAACAGATTCTAACCCAACCTGCACAAGGGGAGAGAAAAGTGACACTGGTACGAACACACTATAGCGATTCTGGAGAAAGGGCAGAGATGCACATGGGTTACCAGTGCTGCTGCTGACAGGAATTACTGAAGGGAAGGAGGGTGATAAGTACTCTGTGTGTGTTTTGTGGGGTTGGAATTGGAATTGCTTTGTTAGCATGGGGAGGTAAGAGAGACGTGGAGCTAATGAAAGAAAATGAGGCTAGAGCCACTGTGTCCTAACCCGTTTCTCAGCACTTCTCATATCCCAGACCTTCCTAATCACTTCTAGCTTCCATAATGCAAAGAACTTCATAAAACATCCGAGTAATGTAAACCAGCAAATTTCTACCCCAGGCAGAAGAGGAAGCAGGCTGCACGTGGCCTGCAGTAGTCTTGCGAAAAAACTTCTTGGTGGCTAATTACTGCTGCTACCCGAACCTGCAGGCAGCACCCATCCTTTGAGTCTTGTAACAGCTGGAGATGTACACATCAGCCGTGCAGTTGTGTGTGTTACATGACTTAACAGCTTCAATAGTAATAAAAATCTCTATGATCAGATTGCATTTTGATCATAATTTATTAATAACTCTTTCAATCAGGAGGCTGAATAAATATAAAATGCATTTGCTTTTGATGACACTAAACTAGAATTAAATAATTCAAGTTCCGAAAATTATTTCCTTCACTGTTCACCTAAATAAAGTAATAAAACTCGTGTTCTGTCTTCCTGCTGCTGCCATTTATTAAATCTTCATAGTAGCACCTTCTTGCTTTCTCTCTTCCTTGCTGACCTGCTTTGAAGCAATGTCCTTCTAACATCCACTGTCAAACTAGTTTGCTATTCTGCTTCAAAGCTTTTTCACACTCTTCTGTACAAAACCCAAGAAAATGGCTAAACGAGTACCCAGGTCACTATCTACTGTACTAATCATCATTATTTCCTTTTTTCTTTTGTTGAACTATGTATGTATTTACTGGGCTTTCATTTTGTAAGTGTTTTGAGGCAGAGACTGTTTTTCTGTTGTCTTTTACAGCATCAAATTGTTAGTAAGCAGCTTCTAAGTACTATTGTATCCCTAATAAGAAAAAAAGTTAGTATTTGAAGGTAAAAGAGACATTCCTATTTGATTATTGCCAGAAAAAATGGAGGTGAGATGTATATTAAAATAATGCTTAAGAACTGGAATAATTTCAATTCTAGCCGTATTCTTTAAATAATTTGGCTTGCTAAGAATCACAAGCATTAGGTAGAAATCTTTTCCTCAAATCACTGAATTTCGAAGTATGTGTGATGTGAAATGAAAGTGAGGAAAATGTGTGGATCCGACAAAAGTGATTTTAACTAGATGGAGTGACAGAGGAGAGCCCTTCTCCTGTTCTTCATTTCATCATGCTTTTCAGAGTGGTGCCTCTGACTTCAGCTCTTCATCGTTCATTATTTGTGATACATACGTGGAGGAGAGGGAGATAAGCACTTAAGAAGAATGTGTGTTAGATAAGACTTTCAAATTATATTTCTGCCTTTCTGAAATAAAAACTGTTAAAGATATAAATGTTTCAGGAGAATCAAATGTATCTGGTTGAATGCACATGCTACAAACTCCAGCAGAAATCTGTGATGAGCATAATGAGAAAAAAAAAGTCACTGTTTTTTTCCCACAAAGCTGAGTTACCTTACTGCATATTCTGTGTATTTGGTATTAATATACATATCTGGCCAATGTATTTCATTAATATTACAAAAGTAGTATTAACTTTTGGAATTCCTTAATTTGGTAAGACTTCATGTTGAAAATTTATCTTTGCTTTAGTACTTGCACTTGGCATCTAGTTTTCTGTTTATACCATTTGCTCTTCCATGGAGTTAAAAGCCAAACGGTGGATAAGCAGACTTCAGTAAGGGAGCTTCTAAATTCCTTGCTGAGGAACTATATAAAGATGCTGTGCATTCCTCAGTCAGGACCTAAGTGGCTTCTTGCAATTACAAGCTTAATCATTCCGTGATCCAAAAGCTATTGAACTACTCAATCTTATCATTCCCTTGCCTACTTCAGCAGCTGAGATTGTAAATTCCTGTAACATGAGCAACAGGCGAGAAATAGTTTCACTGAGCAGAGTCACCTCTCTCTGTATGCATTCATCATACTTTCTGTGAAATGGGGATAATAATGTTCAGCTGCCTTTGAATCTTAACTTACAAAAGAGGAAGATATATCTGTATGATTTATTACTATTTATTTTTGCATTACTGTAGTTTAATGCAAAAGTTCATTATCATGGAGCAGTACTTTACAGTGCTAGGTGCTTGCAAGTGTAAACCAATGAGCTTATATTCAGACTATAATTCTACAGTTTACTCTTCATTATGCAACATTGATTATTAATGTTAACGCCAAAAGCCTCTGTGGACTTACAAGCCAGGTTATTTATAAACCCTTGGTGAAATTTCCTAACCTGGACTGCAAAATCTAAACTCAATCTATAAAATCAGTGAGTAAAAATTGACTAATTTTCAGAGAAAGTAATATCAGACTTCTTCTTTTCCAGATATAGTAATGCACATGTTTCCCATTGAGTCCCATTTATCTGCTAAATTTGGTGTTTAAAAGGTCAGCTGTTTCCTCTTAATGGCACAAAATATTGTTAGGGAAATGCTTGGGGTTTTTTTTAACCTTTCTGAATTTTTACATCAAAAAATGTGATCCAAACATTCCAAAAAGTGAGCCTTCAAACAAGTATTAACTATGAAACATTTAAATCAAAGGAGAACAACATAAAGATTCTGCAACTGAACCCTGCAAAAAGTGATGCTTTTCAGTGTTTGATTGTTCTGTCATTAAATTGCTACGAGTCTTCTAAATGCTGTTGCTCTTGGGGAGTGAACAGATTTTCTGGAAAGCTAAGACAGTGTTCTTTGTATCCTGTAAATAAATAAGGCTGTGCCTTATCCTGAAGTATTTTAGTTGGACAACTTACAGTGCAAGAATGTTTCTTGGGAAATCTACTTCTCTGTTTTAGTTTTTGTGGTTTGTTGTGGGTTATTTTTTTTTTTGTGTGTGTGTTTTTTTTTTTTTTAAAAAAACAAACATGTTAAAAGGTTTGTTAAAACAGCAGATATAAGCAGAGGATCTCTGATGATTCTCTGGCATGAAGCATATTCCTTTACCTATACACCATATGCCCAAATTTCAGTAATATAGGCTAAAGATCTCTAAATAATAAAGGGTTTTTTAGCGTTTTAATGATAAGGTTTGTGAAAGGCAGGAATCATGATTTGTCCAAGTATGAATAGCTAGATAATTATTCAGCCCTCCTGAGATTGTGCTGAACATTATCTCATCTTGAAATGGCTTGAACTATATAAACAGCATGAAATAGAAACCCAAAGATGCTAACGTCTCTCTGGGGAGAATGAGAAGATCCCCTCTAGAAGTTACGGGGCATGTGACTGCGCTGGCTCCCTCAGAGCGGGTAATAAGAGCTTTTCCTCCCCCTGCTGTGATAATCGCAGTGTTTGGGCTGGTTTGTCTGTAAGGATTGTGTAAGACTAGTCATGTTGGACACCTGTTACATTTCTCTGGGGAAAGAAGCCAGAATAGAATTTCTCTTCACTGTTACCTAGCAAAGGTGGGCGTCTTCACACACAAAGTTGCCTCTCATCCACACAGACTGAAAATGTTAATTTAAAGGCAGTTAAACCGTTAGAAATCAAAAGGCACAATGCCTAGGTGATCATGCTGTCAAATTTCACCTACTCTCTCATAGTTCTTTTTGCTAGCATTGTCAATTTCAGGGGTTAGACATTTCAGTAAATCTCAAAAATTGTGTGACTTTAAAAATAGAATATGATTATGAATGTCTTATTTTTGGGGCGATTGATGGACATTTACAGCTTATGTTTTCAAAGTTTCTCTACAATCACAAGGTCTGGTATATACATCTTTTTGATATACCATTCTACTTCTATCTGAATTCAGAAATTGCAGCTTTAAGAACATGAAATGACGTTATAGTTGTGATAAAACCAAAGGTTTGGTGACACCACTGTTGCTTTAGAGTTATATAGAGGGAACATAAAGAATCTTTCTGGGAGTTAATCATGCTTTAGTGCTTTGCAGTTCTTAATGGGAGATACGGCTGCATTAGTACTCTGCCTCTAGTGGTGGTTAATTCCAAATATTTTGGCCAAATCGACAGTTCTTCTTAACAAGTTCTTGTTCTTTTCTTCTGGTGACCACAGGAGATTTTTCCATCAGCCAACCTAACAGGAGACCAATGTCTGTTCAGCTCTTTGCAAAGCACAGAGGCCTACATTAATAAGTATCAACAGCTGGATACTGCACGTTATTAAAAAAGCCTGCACCTTGTACTGTACAGTCACC
>JAVJGJ010000060.1:70170142-70184988 GCA_035590215.1 Microhierax caerulescens | reverse complement strand
GTGTGATATGTTTTGGACCTACTCTCCTGTCCTGAGACATTTCACTTGGGGGCTGGAAATCTCGGCTGTTTGCTTTGGCTTGAACCCTTTCGAAGGGCTTGGGGTCCCACGGCATGAAAAATCTATCACTCAACTAGTGAAGATCTTTGGTCCTTTCTTAAATATTTCTCCCTATTAGAGAGCTACTATTAACTCCCTCTTTTCTCCAGAGCTGGTCCCTGTCACGGCATTGGGACTGCACTCAGATCCCTTCCAGGAAGAGTTGTCTCCCTGCAGCCTTAGACCACCGAGGCCACAGAGGCAAAGCTACCAGAGAAAGAAAAAAAGCTGTGCCCTTTATCCAGAGGGGGACTGTGATCAGAGCCACGTGACTTCTTGACTTAGTTGCCTCTCTAATATTTGCCCTTGAAATAATGTTTACGAAGAAAATTAGCTGACTAGGAGTCATTTCTACGGTATTTAAAACACGAACTTCTTGTAATTGCCATCAGAATATACTAATCTTGCTCAGGAATCATTTTGCCCAGAGAATTTAGTTTTGCTACTTTATCCTTTCTCCCTCACCTGTTAGAGAATAATTATTTTTACTGAAAGCCTATATGCTACATGCTGAGGTTCTCATTTTGATAAAATACATAGTATGCTGACATGTTATGTTAGATTTGAATTCAAAAGATTGTTCGGTTCTGAAGTTTTATTTACAGTTAGTGCCATAGGTCTTTATTACCATTAACTCAAATAGTAAGTGGAAATAAGCCTATTTGTATATATATTCATACATGTATATACTTACATACAGGCTTTTTAAAATGCAGGCATGTAGTATTTATCATCTACTCCAAGCCTGTATTTGTTCTCTGTGAGTGTCCAGAAGGAGAAGCTTCAAAGCAAGAATTGGAGAACCCTGGAATAATTAAATATAGGATAATGCATATCTAACACAGAACTCACTCTGAATGCTAATAGATATTGGTTTAAGTTCATCTTAAATATTTCTTCTAAGTTCTTGGAACTCTCAGTATTACTGATTTACCTAAATACTTATTTCATTCTGAAATTACAATAACTCCTTGGACTCAATACTTTCCAATAGTGGTGATTCCACTGTTGAAATAAAACACTGTAAAACCTAGGAATTCTATTATTGATTTTGAAGTTTCCAACTTTTAATTTGAATATCCTCTTGTTCTGGGAGAACAGAAATTGCCAATTGCCATTCAAGTATCTGAACGTTGGTTGTTCTCTATAGTTTTGTGACAACACTTCCATTTTTTTAGGACAAAAAGTAGAGCCGTGTAAATCTACTTTAAAACACTTTTAAACCTGAGGTTACATACAGAACCATTTTCCTTTATTTGATGCTTTCTTATTGTCAGGTATTTGTCTGAAAAATTGTCAGGTATATGTCTGACAGTGACATGTCTGTAAGGGGTCACTTCCATCCCTCTGACGGTGATGGAGAGGCCCTGCTTCCTCCAGGGCAAATAGGCAGTTCATCCTGCCATGGCATGGCTTGCAGGATAATTACCTTCCTACATTTCTATGGGAATTTATGGGATGCTCTAAGCAGTGTTGCCATTCAAAGGAGATACAGTCATTCATTAGATTGAATTCTAAGGGTGTGTTTTTTGAGGGTAGTATCCCATTAACTGTCTATGAGCCACTTATCAGGGCATTTGAAACAAATTTGTGCTGCTCTAAAAAATCTGATATGCTAGGATAAGAGGTGGCTGAAAGTATTTAATAAGATGATGAAGCGTTCATCGTGTATTAGAAAGGAAAGCTAGACAATATACTCTGCATTTCTTTAGCAATGTCGGGAGTACAGCATGCAGGAGTTCATCCCAGTGATGCTTGCTGGGATCGTGTAAATAAGGTTATTCCATTTTGCACTCTCTCATGCTTGTTTATCCCAGATACTTAGAAACTATTTTAGACTTGAAGAGTTATGGACTCTTCTAAGTGCCTGGGAGTCCCTTCCCTGTGCATTTCATGTTTCCCAAACTTTATATGGATTTTTTTATCTATTTAAATAAACATTTCTTATTTAATGTGATTGTAGCATTTTCCTTTTCATGAATGGATTTTCACCTATGACAACACCTGACATCTTGTTTTCCTTGGATCTTTTTTCTCAGATTTCATTTTATCTATTCTCTATCTTTCTCATCGTAGATTTGATTCTTTCTATAAACATCTAGTGATACGGTTTTATTTCAGTAAGCTAATGGAGGACATGAAGTTATTTTAAGCATGGACTTAATTCTCACTACTTGTGTGCTCAAAATCAGGCATTTTTAATTCAAGTCTTGTGGTGAGTCAGTCCCTTAGCTGGTTATTCTCCATAGATACTTTCCAGGATTCAGAATCAAGTTTACCTTGGGGAGGGTGTGAGTTATTTCTTCCCCGCAATGAAACAGAGCCACGAGAACGATTTAATCTGATGCTGGGAAATGATCCTATTCCAGTTGTAATTTCTTAATTAATAGATAGCAGCTTTTGTGCTTTTAAATGTTATTTAAAATAGTGTCAGCATGTTCAAGGCAGAGCAAAATGAGTATTTTCTCTGCTATTACACTTCTGGTTACCAGGTGGCAGCGTTGTTGTAATAGTGAACTTTTTTTCTAGCATTTTCTACATTATATTTATTTATTTACTTACTTATGTAGCCACTTTTAATAACAAAACTCTTATGCAAATGAAATACATGATAGCGATGGCTACACTGGCCCAAAATAGCTGTGTAGTGGATTGTGCTAACTACTTACCAGTGCACTGCAACACTAGAAATTTTTTAGAAAGTGTGTGAAGTTTCATCCTATATTCAAACGGAATGAATGTACAAGCATAGTGAAGCAATATGTAATAAAAGCCTCTGGGGCTTTGCTAAAAAAGTGAGTGAGAGAGAAAAGGGTGGCTTTCCTTGTCAGAGGAATTATCTTGCAAGTCTGAAAATACTCTCCTGTGCCTCAGACGGTGGCTTTCATCATGTAGTTCAAAGTCAAGTTAAAAAATGACAGTCATAGGTGGCCTGTCATGACAGGCCGTGTGAGGTATCTTCCTGATTTTGGGTTGTTGCAGCGTAGCTTATGCAGAGACCCCCGAGGATTTGTTATTTATAGAGAAATTTAGCAGCACCTTCTTCTAATAAGACTTCCTGGTAAAAGGCTGTGTTTTTAAATGGTTATGAATTTGCCCAAATGTAGCTACCCAGGCAGAAAAAAATCTATATATTGCTTTTATACTTTGGTCCTTTTTGCTTTTAGTTTCTGTCATGCCATCTGATTTCTTGTCTCTCTTTATTTGTCTCTCTGCCTACCAGCTTTGTATTGTGAAAATATCCCCCCCCCCCCCCCCGTGATTCAGCAGTTTCTGAGGACAAATTAGTATCGCTAACTCTCGGTTCCAGGGGCTGCGGGTTTACTGGTGTGAATGGTGGGATGGCTGAGTGTGGAGCACGGGTCCCCAGGGTCGGTCACCAGAGTGCTGCACCCCAGGACGCAGGCAGACCGTTCCCTTTGTGCGTTTTGAAACGCAGAGCGCGGGGCTGTACGGGGCAAAGGCACTTGGGCTCGCTGACAGGACTCGACAAGGGCTTACAAGATCTGTGTAACGCCGCTTCTGCTTATTTGAGCTTTCCTCTGCACAACCATCTTGTATTCCTACACTTTACAACCAGTATTTGAGATCTTTCTGGACATTTGACAGTTAATTGCTTTTATTTCAGGGATGTACTTTTAACTGGCTTCATGATAACCAACCTGAATTGCTCCATATTCTAGCCTATAGAAAAAAAAATGCCGTCTACATATGCTCAGTGAGGACTTTCTAGAGATTACCCTCTAAAATAGTTTGGTCCAGTGTAGGGGTCAGTAGAATTTTTGCTGTATTTATTTTTCTGGGATACTATGGGGCTTGGGCTGTATCTGCACCCTCGAACTAAGAGCAAACTGCATGTATGTCCTGTACTCCAGATAGCATCTTCCTCAGGTACGTAGGAGACAGAGCGCAGAGTTGCGGGGGGAGGCAAAGAACTGGACCTTCAGAGAGAGAAGGGAACGCACCAAGCAACTCTGCTTGGTGAGGAGATAAAAACATGTGATTGAAGGGTACGGATGGGGAGAAGAAAACTGAGGCTAGAGGTTGTGGGAGGGGTTAGAAATAGATCCTCAAGGGGTAAGAGTATTGAATGGAGAGCTGGGGTACAAATGGGAGGAGGGGAAGAGAACCAGGAGTCAGTAGGTGATAAGACTGAAACTGTAAGAGGATGTGGGATGGGAAAATATAAATGGCTGAAAAAAATATATTGGAACTGAGAACCATTCATGTAAAGAGAAGCTGACTGGAGGCACATGTGAGAAAAGTTGGTCTGAGAGGAAGGAATAAGAACCCAGGCAAAAGTTGAAACCTGACATTGGGAATAAGGCAACTGGGCTCCAATAAACCTGTCGGTGTGTAGTGGCTGGGTCTGAAAATGGAGAAAACTGAACAAGGAGTGGAGAGCTGAGACTAGCTGAGAAAGGAACAAAGTACATGCGGAGTGTTGGTGGGTGGGAAAAGTGGAAGAAGGAATGTCTAAGGAAGACTTTTAGAATTATGTTTTTGAAAGCAAACACTCAAAACTCAGCAAATTAGTTAGCAAATGGAAAAGAAACCCAAACTGATCTGGATATGCAAATACCTGGCTCAGCACTCAACATCCTTCACTTTGCATAAGGCAGAGGCACCAGAGCATTCTGCACAAAGGCATCCGTGGTCAAGGCCCTCGTCATACGAAAAGCGCTGCTCTGCTGCTGAGGAGTTAAAGCAAAAGCTCAGAGGGAGCCCTTAAAGCACAGAAACTGCATTCCTTCCTACCACAAAGCCGCTTCCCCAATCCTTTGCATAACCTTGGTCTCCTCAACACCTCCTCCCACCCTTCCTTCTCCTCCACCACCTCCTGCTAAACCTTATCTGCTCTACCACATCCTCATTCTCCTCCTGTCCATAGACTGCTCTGCTCATTCTCACGTACTGCGTTGGCTTCCCAATAGTAAAAAGTAACGCTGTGGGGAACTGAAGGCATGAAGAAGGAGGATGTGGCTGTGTGAGTGGAGAGAATGGAAAGAAAGAGAGAATGGAAAGGAAGTTGCCCTGAGAAACCTGATCTAATTGGCGTGTTTTGAGTAGGGGGTTGGATGAGGTGGCCTCCGAAGGTCCCCTCCAACCTTCCTACCCCACTTACTCTGGGATCCCGCGTGGTGATGTGAGGTCTTGCGGGAGAAATAAGTGGCGCTAAAGCAGACAGATGAGTTACGAGTGAGAATATGAGCAAGAGTATCCGCAGCCTACTGCTGTTTTCATGTTCTTTGGAAGAAGTTCACATTCCCCAGCTCCTGGACAAGGACTCGGATGACTTGGGTTACGTACAGACCTCCCTATTACCACACGCTCAACTAAGCCAACTGAATTGCAACATGCAAATTTGTTAGGGAGGGAAGGTGAAACTTGGTGAGGTTTTAGCTATGTTACAGTTGCTTCAAAGAGCAAAGCTGTCAACTTAACTGTAATGTGAGATCAGTGGGTTCATGACAGTAGCTTTATTACAAGCTTTAAATTTCTACTGTTAGGTATATGAGTATGTGAAAGTATGTAAATCTGTTTTGAGTATTGCTTAGAACAAGGAAAAGTAGTGAGATACCAAGTTAACACACAAAAGAAATTAGAAATAAATGCAAATTCTTGGAATTGGTACCCACAGAGTACCAATAAGAGTCTGTGTCCTATCATAGTCTTTTCTACCAGTAATCCACATGTTTCAAATACACGAAAGTGGGGTTCCCATGGAGAAGATCCCGTTCTGGGCTTTGTCAAAGAAAAAAATACTTACTGTATTGTCATCAGTGATAAAGTCAGTGATAAATTCTTTGCTGTGAATTTTCAATATGCAGTTAGAGTATAAGCAAAATTAGAGCAACAGCGTAAATGAACTGTCATGTCATGTAGGTACTTGTTATGAAGTTTGTACTATACTTTGTATTGATGATTATGAAGTGACACTTGTGCAGAGATTCAAATGAGGGAGAAAAACACTAGAAAGAAATGCAAGAAAGAAAAAGAGGTTAAGGTATACAAATAGAAAAAGTAAACTGGGGCAGAGGGTTTACTGAGGCAAAAATCCTGGCAAAGTACAGAACATAAGCCCTGTCATAATAAAAAATGAAGACAAATACAGATTATAAGATTCTAGCAGTGTATGGATCTTGAAATGAGGCTGTGGAGAGAAAATTTAATGAAGGTGGAGACAAAAAGCCCGGTAAATATATTAGGATATGTATGTATGTATTTTTCAGAAAGTCTGGGGGATATGATAAATGCGGGCTGTCAGGCAAACCCAACTGATAGCACCTTTAACTGCAGTTCTGTTTGTTGTAGGTGAGTAGCAGCTCAGATCTAAAAATGTCTAAAACTCTCTTTGACTGGGTAGAACTGAAAAATATCTCTGTAAATTTTTATAAGCCCATTATCCTTCAGTACAGCCAGTACAATTTTGCTACCTTCTACACCTCTGATTTACAGCTGGAGGGAGTCTAAAGTATTGTGGAAAGTTCAATATTTTGGATTTAGCTCAGCAACAGTTTTCTGAATAATATCTTGCCACAAGAATCGATTGGGAACTAGTTAGCAGCTAATAAAGGTGGTTGTTTTTTTATAAAGCAAGCTGCAAAGGTCATAGGCGAGTTGAGTATCCAGCTGTAGTATGAATGTTTGCTTTGGGAGAGGATTGATGATCTGTAGCAGCAGTGGGCTGCAAAATGTTCCAATAAACTTGTGCTAGTCATGGGTCATCTCTCCAGCTAATGACCTGACCGACCTTTCCCCAGCACATCTGCCTGCCTGGTACTTGGCCACTTTCATAGAAAATGGAACGCTCGCTTCTCTGTAATATTCCTGACCCAGTGATTTTGTCACATTCATTTTGGTGTTTTTCTCTAAAACTGCTGAAGAGCTTCTGCTTGCATGTGTGACTGAACGGCGATAATTCAGCTGGATTAGACACCTCCTGTCCTGACCACTTTGATTGGATGCGATGCAACCGGTGCTGTGGTGGAGGAGCATCAGCGTTTGGTCTCCTTCACAGCTGCCACACCATTATTCAGACTCTTTATGCCACAAATGAAAAACCTAACCAGAAACAGATGGGGAGTGAATATTTTTAGAAACAGTGTTTCAAAGCATTAACAAGAGGAAGAGAAAGAGATTTCAACTTTGGAGATAAAGAAAATTTGAAACCTGCTTGTTAAATTGTATTCAACAGCATTAAAAAAAAATATGTTTTAATTATAAATAATAGTGTCCCCAGAAATATTTTTCCTCAGATTCTTCCTTTTCCATTTCCACGTTACTTGTGGCCAAAACCAGTGTAAAATGAAAATCCTTCAATTCAAGTACCAGTAGCTGCTCTAAAATAGTATCTTACAATAATGCACAGTGCTCAAATCACTCATTTAAAGGTTCTTGTTGTTTCTGAATGTTTAATTTTGTATTATTTCTCTGTCATCTAATAGTTTTCTATGCAAGACTTGCTGGGGAAATGGGAAACTAGGTCTCCAAGATCTAAGCAGCTTTTTGACAAGCTTGAAATGGTTTTTGTGATACCCTGAACATCTCCACAGTTAGCTCACCAGTAGCTCTTTTCAGTCATCATAGTTTTCCTGCAAGAGGAAATGATCTTTCTCCTCCAAATTATATATTGTCAGAGAATGATCAGTTCTGCTTTTCAAGCTGTGTTTGTAACAAAGATATTTTTATTAAGAAAGGAATTAATCCTCTGGTTTTCTTGAATATCAAGTCTGCAAGTCTGATGAAGGCAAATGCGTTTTATCTCTTTCTAGCAGCAAGTCAGTGGTGGAGAGTTATCATCAGTACCAAGCAGAAAAGTGCAGATTTTCTAGATCAGCATGGAAGAAATCTTAATTGTGTCAGTGTTGAGTCTTCTGAAGGCTACCTGCAGTGCCTTCACCTTCCATGCGACAATTGCAATATGAACTGACAGAGTTTATAGGAGTCTAATTTAGTGAGTATTACATTGTGTACTATAGGAAGTAAATTGTTACAGTACAATTTTAGAAACAAAATATCTCCTTGAATTGTTTTATAGCTTTGACATATCCTAATCCTAACAGAACAAAAAAAAATTGACTAGGAGAATATACATGATCCTCAAAGAAGAGTAACTAAAAGTTGGGTTGCAAGAATATTTTTTTTTATAAGACTGAGAGATAGTTTCTATTCGTTATTCTTGTCTTGGATAGAGAAAGTGCTGAAGCCCTCACTCGCTTTTAACTCTCAGTTGATTTCTGGCACTGATTGATGTATTTATCATGTTCATGAACTGGGAAGAAGAATTGGGAAGTACTAACTACACTGTGATGTTTTTTAAGTAGGCACTTCTTTCTGGCTCGAAGGAGACACTGTAGCCGTGTGATGTAGCCCTGTGATGTCACCAGACTTTTCACTTCTACAGTGAGACTGACTGTATATAAAACTGACTGTTTACATATAATGTTTAGAACTCAGGTCTGTAAGCAGCTCATCACTTGAAGCTCTGACAAGCTTCTAGTTAGTTAGTTATGTTACTTAATTATGACTCCCAAATTGTCCTATTTGGCATCTTCTACTACATCTTAATATTGTTAAAGAAAAACATTCTCTTCATTGTAGACCTTTTTCATTTTACCTCATCTATTTTGCAACAGTCATGATGATATTTCCTGATTTCTGAATGCTTGAACACAGCTGAGGTATGTTAAATAAAGTTAAAAGTTAAAATGCTAATTTTCTAAGAATCCTTTCTCAGTTACTTTGGTTTTCTTTTCTGTGTTTCAATGTACTGGGTAATTGTAGCGTGGTATCTCAGGTGCAAAATTATCTTTTATTTTGCATTTTTAGTGTAATTTATGCAACACAGTTTTTATTAGTTACTATTAATTGTTTAACAATAGGGACTAAAATTCACAGTTAAAAGCTTGAAAATCTTTTGTACTAGAGTCCTGAAAACACATGATTAAATACAACTTATTTCCCAGAAAGCTTCATAAGCTAAAATCAAGGGGTTATCTCCAGCACTGTGGAGGTAAGCAAGCAAGAGGAAAGAACAGGAGCAGGAAACCACCAGAAGAACATGGTTAACTGTTATGTTCTAAACCAGATAGAGCTATAAATGCCATTCTTTGTATAACTTAATAGGAATTATTCAACTGGCAAAGCTTCATTTGCACAGGAAAAAGTAGTGATGCATATATATATATATATATATATACATATATATATATGTATTTTAAAACTGAGTTCAGCACTGTAGTTTCTTTCGCAGTAATGTATCTCTCCTTTTACCTCTGTTACTTAGCTTGACATTGTTGATGATGTTTCTAGGTAAATTAAGAAGTAGAGACAGATGGATAAAGCCCTATAACCCAGTGTGCTTTTGGTTCAGGTACCACACATGAGCTGTATCTGCTTAACTGAATGCACAACAGATTGGTTTGTGAAGTAATCATTTATTATGCAAACACCAGAACTTCATTATTTCAAATTTTATTAAATATGTACATGTTATTACTATTTAAAAGAACGAGTATCATTCCAAGATCTGCAAACTTCTCTCTAGCTTTGAGAGCTGTGGCAGAGCCTGTATTAATGCTAGTCTGAAAGCTGTAAGCTAATGCAGTGTCACTGTGAATGACACAGCACCGCCTTTGAAGGCAAAACTTCATCAGCTGTATTCTTTAGTTACAATACAATCAAAAAAAAAAAAATCTTTCCTGACATTAATATATTTGTACATTGTTTAAATTTCCCAACTCTGTCCAACTTGTAGGATGGAAGCAAAGAATTCTGTCACGTTTAGGATTCTCAGATGCTGAAGAAGGGAATTCGTACCAGAAACATCTGACGGTAAAGGCCGTTTAAAGGCAGAGAAGGGGCACAGGAAGCAAAGAGAAAGATGCGTCCATCTCCTCTGCTGGTATCCAGCCAGGAGGTCTTAATATTTTTCTTGCTTAGGGTCCCATAGCCTCAGTGAGGATAATGCTTCCTATCAGCGACCCCTCTTCCCATCACCTCTCCACTAAACTGGTAGGTCAGCTTCTTCTTGACTTTCTTGACTTCCCCTGTCTTGCCATAGTTTCTCAAAGCCCGTGCCATCTTCTGGTAGGTCATTTTCTTGCGATTGCCTTTCTGGATGCCCCAGCGATGCGCCAGTGCCTCTTTGTGTTTGGAGGAGAACTGGAAAGTACCTTTTTCCTTGTCCACCCACCAGATGCTGTCCTTCATGTCTCCACTGCGAAGAAGGTCCAGAAGGAATTGATACAGACGTATCTTTTTCTTGCTGCCTGCATGACAGTCAGAGAAGAAAGGCAACAGAGCACTAGTATTAGTGTGTAGTTCCTGATGAAACAGCAGAATGTATATAATTCATGTAACTGTTATGTTATAGCTAGTTTTTCAGTCAGGTAACTTCTTTGATTTGCAACATTTATAACAACAGACAGTATTACACTATGAGGACACAAAGTGGATTGATGTATCAAGAAGAAAAAACAAGAACAAGGAATTCCAAAGGCTAACCTCTTGTTTTGAAATTAATTTGCTAATTTGAAACCAATCTGAAGCTAATTTGGGCAGGTTATACAGAACCTGACTTTTGAATACTGAGCAAACAGAACTAAATATTTTTAAAAATCAGTTCCTTGACCTTCTTGCCTTGGTTTTCCCATCTGTTAATGGAAATTGGAGTAGAAGTGGCAAAACCGATTTCCATTCAGGAAGCCTGAATAGGCAGGGCAGAAGGAGGAAGCTGGGACTACATGAAGAAATGAGATTTGAAATACAGACACAGTTACGGTCTTAAAAGATTTGGAGAACAGGAGAGCTCAAGGAATCAGGGAAAGCAAAGCTTTGCTGTTGGGATAAAACACTGGCACAGCAGTTGTACAGTTTCACTCATTATCATCATAGTAATTTAACAGCTGCCCAGCACGGAGCTTGACAAAGTCCCTCTGTCTTCACTCACCTGTTTCTCCATGCATAATTCCAGGCCCAGGGTCCACACCATCAGTTTCCCCATCTGACACCTCCAACGGGGGGCTCTGCCTCTCTATGTCCTCCTCATCAGAACTGGGCTGCGGTGGAGAGGAGTACTGTAGGCACATCCGCGGCAAATAGGACACCTTTGGGAGAAAAGAGGAGTAGAGGGAGGTGGTAGTGATAGCGAGTGGGGCATTGAGGTAAAAAAGGTAATGGCATGGAGAGAGTTACAGAGGAAAGGGGGGAGAAAGTAAAGGGGGTATGAGATTGTTCAGGGTAGTATTAAGAGATTTAGTTGTTGACATTTATAATAAATGCTATGCAATTAAGAAACATTTCCAGCTAACAGTCAATGCTTACACATGCACGAAGATGCGTCTTTACAAGAGGGAAGGAGGAGTAAAGTTGTGAAAGTCAGAACTTTCCCACCTCATATATATCCTATGCAAGCGATATTGCCCCTTTCCCCCCATACCTCCCCCAAGCTAGCATTCTTCCTAATGAGTTTCTCATCCCTCTTGCCTATCCCCGATGTAAACCTGCTTTTGAGAACAACTGTTTTTCTAGCATAGGCCTTCTGGAACTACTCTTTTGAGTTTGAAAGAGCTGAACAGTTCTGCCCTAGCATGGCTGCTTTGACTGCCTTTGGCTCCGTTGTCCTCTTCCTTTCTCAGGCATGGTACCTTCTGAGAGCACTGAACCCCTGCAGGACTGCATCTGACTCTGGAGATGGGCTTACGTGGATCTGTCAGCTTCCTGCACTGAATTTCCCCCATGAGGAGGGGAATAGCCTCAGCACTAGGATAAAGGATATATCATATTGGTCACATTCTCTTCTCCTAAGTTGCTATCTGAAAATTCCCCGCTACTGGGGATTTCTCATCAGCAAAGCTAGCAAGCCAATTTTTGTGCTAAATTCTCTTGCTCTCATCAGGAGCAGTGTGGAATATACCTTAGCTCTGTGAATTCTCAGTTGCAGTCTGGTTTGCTGGGGATCATAACTAGTTGCCATGAATTATTGCAGCTTATTTAGGAATGAGAATCAGATCAGTCTGAGCAGCAGGGAGTATGAACCCAATTCCTACGTTAAAAAAATAAACACAAACCCAACCAACATCCCCCAAACCCAGCAGGCACATAGAATGTGGTTTTCATGAAATGGGCCGGATTGATAGTCCTGGAAGGTGAGCTGCTTTTGAACTGCTCTTCCTTCCCTCTACCAAGAAAGGGCATCCTGAGCCAGATCCCTTTCCCAGGGAACCTTAGGCGCTGGGGCAGGCGGTGGGTGTTAACTTCATGAGTCACACCACCCACCCCACGAGTGGTGCTTTTCAGGCGAGGTTTGCACCAGCTTGAAATGTCCCAATAAGGAGCGTGCACAGGGCTGGTTTTGGGGTGCAGCAGCTGGCGGTTAGTGAGTTGGCAGATAGGCTGGAGCCGATCTGGCAGGAAGGCCAGGATTGAGTAAGAGTGTGTGTAAGCTTCCTGCCGGATCCCTGAGAGCGAAACTTCAGCCTCACCACAGTCACCTTCAGCTTTTACAGTTAAGAAAGCTGCGGCCTCAGGGGTAGGAAGGAAGGGAGAGACAGTGGTGCCATGGGGGAAGGGGAATGAGGAGGTAGGACAATGACTTACAGGGGAAGGGAACGGGGACTGGTGCCCCTTGCAGAGTAAAAGGTTTTGGAAACCTGGAGTGCATTCTGAGTGTGCGTGTGGAGTAAGGAAACCACTCCTTGGGGACTGGAGGGGGGACTGGAGGGAGAGTGCTGTGGGGGAGCAGGGAAATGGTATCTCGCAAGCAAAAGGAGTTGCAGAGCCAACCTGAGGGGTTGGGTAAGCTTCCCCCACGCTGTCCCCACTTTCCCTGTCTGCTGTAGTTTTGCTTACCCTTACTTTGCGCCTGAAACTCAGCAGAAGTTAGTATGTAGAGACTCACAGACTTGTGTTGTGCAGAGGACCTGCTAGTGTGTTTGAAAGACCCAGGTTACTAATGCAGTTCTGGAGAGAGAAAGCTTAAGAAACCGCTAGCTGCTTTCCCTATTCTGATGTTAGCTCAGGATCGATGCCGTCCATTTGTGATTTTCCTCTTTCTAAAGCTGTTCACAGCTTTCCACCCCTTTCTTTCATTCTCCCTTTGGAATAACTGTTCTTAATTTACTATTTGTGAGACAACCTGTTGGCAGGCTAACAAAAGTTTCAAAAGAAATCTTGTCCAAGAATAGCTCGACCCTCAAACTTTGATTCCACAAAATAATGTGATATCAATAGAAAATTAGAGAAATATCTTTGCATATTCTGCATTTGCAAACTGTAGCTCTGATATTGCATGACAAGCATGGGTGAGGTTAGTAACTGGCAAATTCAGTGGAGGATTAAAGCTTGCTTCCTGCTTCTGTGTCTTTGAAATTGCCTTGAATTGTATGTGTTGCCTAGGACCGTGGCCGAGACACACAGAGCCCGAACCTCAGAGCATGCTAAGTACCACTTGCACGAGCTACTGGAGGTTAAAGTAAAATGCCAAAGATCCCCAGCTGGTAAGGAGAAGGAGGGCAATGGTGAATTCTGCCTACTGCTGTCTTCTGCAGCTTGGTATGGGTTGGGGCAGAGAGAGAACAGTGCTCTTTATCAGAAGCTGTAACAAAGTTAATTCTCTGCCTATTGTCCTGAAATGAAAGATGGTAACTAAGTAGAATGAAGCGGGAGAAGCAGAAGCACGCTGTCTTGGTTTTTGGTGGTGCTTCCAAAGACATCCATAAAGGGGATAATTTTTATTCTTTGCCTTTGGTTGGAGGTAGTGGTTAGTCATTGTCTACTAGGAGTTGCAACAAGTCGAGAAGTAGTTGACTTGAAGCTTCCCACAGACTGCTGTTCCATGAACATTTTTCATATTTGTAACTTTCTGTTCTTAACTCTTTGTTTATAGGTACATCTTATATTCTGTTCCTCACTTTTTTTCTGAGTAGCAGGTGAGAAGTTTGATGGCTTGCAGTTAGTCAGGTTCCTGTTGGCAATGTTAACTTTTTCACTCCATTTATTTCCTTCTTTGTTTTTGATTGATAGTATTTGTATACAATTTTGGTTTGCTTTCAAAAAAGAAGACCAAAATGAAAATTCCATGCATGCAGTTTCTCTCACAAAACTTGAGCAATGGCACCATTATATCTAGCACTATATTCAGCAAACACTTTTCTCTGACCTTGGTCCTACTCTGTCTTGTATTCAGCACACTGTGTGTAGTTCACCTGCCTTGGGAAACTCCTTAGCACAAGATCCACCCACCTTTCTTACTGCTCCCAACAATGACTTTGGGCATATTCTTGTAAGACCAAGAGTTAGAAGTGATCTCCACACCCTTTGCTTAGTATCTCTGCAGTAGGCTGGAACCCCTTATTTGGGGGCCCCCAAGATAAGAAGGACATGGACCTGTTGGAGTGAGTCCAGAGGAGGGCCACAAAGATGATCAGGGGGCTGGAGCACCTCTCCTATGCAGACAGGCTGAGTGAGTTGGGGTTGTTCAGCCTGGGGAAGAGAAGGCTCTGGTGAGACCTTACAGCAGCCTTCCAGTACGTAAAGAGGCCGACAGGAAAGCTGGGGACGGAACTTTTACAAGAGCATGTAGTGACAGAACAAAGGGGAATGGGTTTAAGCTGGAAGAGGGCAGGTTTAGATTAGATATCAGGAAGAAATTCTTCCTGTGAGGGCGGCGAGGCGCTGGCACAGTTGCCCAGAGCAGCTGTGGGTGCCCCATCCCTGGCAGTGTCCCAGGCCAGGCTGGACGG
>JAVJGJ010000060.1:70147906-70170116 GCA_035590215.1 Microhierax caerulescens | reverse complement strand
GGGGTGTCCCGGCCCGTGGCGGGGGGTGGGAACTGGATGGTCTTGAAGGTCCCTTCCAGCCCAAACCATTCCGTGATTCTAATTTCTGCTTTAGTGAGAATTCACTGGCACTTTGGTGACTGTCTTTACCGCACAATGGAGTGTCTCCTTTTACTGGCTTCATGCAACATCTGAGCAGAGACAAGACAGCGTGATTGGACTTATTTACTTTCAGGTAAAAGCACAAGCAGATTGTCCTCAACCTGTTTCATTGTGGTAAAATGACCACTGGTGTGTCTTTGTTAGTGTTTCTTGTACAGGTTATGTAAGATTGTCAGGGTTGCTTGGAAATATTGTAAATTTCCCTATTACTTTGAGGCTTAGAATACTTCCCAGTAGTCATATATACCCTTGCTAGACAGTTCCTCTGCAGAATTTTGAAACACTTGACTTTCATTCCAAATTAAACAAAATTTTGAAATTTCAAAACCCTCCACACTGTAGTTATCTTTTTAGGCACAGTTTGAGGAACATAACTCCTCATCATCCAGATAAAAAGAATGCTTAAACCACATTTGTCCTGAGAATGAAGAGTTTTATATCAAGTGCTTGTGCAGTAGGAACTTGTGTAATTCATTTCAGCAGTCTTTTTCACATAAGAGTGTGCATTCTCTGATGCATTGTTTTCCTTACCATAACTATCATCCTAAATTCTGAGTAAGGGGTGGTAACCATACCTGGTGGTTGAGTCCAATGTGTGTGGTTGGGATTGCAGAATCCAAGACATGCATTTGTTCAATCTCCATGTGCCTGTACAGCTGCTGCAGCTGGGGAGGCTGTACGCTCTGCAGTTCCGTGAAGTGATTGTCTCCAAAGGTCTCAAACTCACTGTGCATGTGGTGCGGATGATAGTCCCAGTAATGATCTAAAGAAAATAAAAATAGATTGTCTGCCATTACAAGATTAAAAAACATGACATTTACCTGTCCTTCGTTGGTTCCTACTCCTGTCACTGTCCTTTCCGCCCTCTCCACACCATCTCTGTTGACCTAACTGCCTCTGGTGACAATTTATATAGATCCCTGTGAAGTTTCTTTTCCTAATCTCATAAATGCCTGTGGCTGGAAAGTAATACTTAGGCCACTTTAATTAGGAGAATAGTCTTAGATGGAGAGATGGATTTCAGTGACAATTTAGCACAAGGTGCAAAAGGCAGTAACACTGGCACCTTTCTCAAGAAGAGACCATAACAATCTTACAATTTCATTCCTGAGGCAACAAATTCTACTGGTTTACATATTGTCATACGCTTATTAGGCTCTTCCTCATGGCATGGAAAAGAGGAGACAGAGAAAATTTACAGGTTATTCTGCAATTATTTTCACTCTTTGTTTTAGCCTGCTAGCAAAATTGCAGGAATGATGCAGAAAAGTCATGGCACTTTGCTAGATATTTCTTGCTAGATAAACATGTGGTTGGCATGTCACACATTCTTCAGTACCAATACCAGAGAATAAGAGATAAACTGTTGCAGCAGTCTGGAGTGAGCCTAAATCCTGATGGAGACTCTCTACCTTTTTAATCTCTTTAGTATATTTGAAATTTCTGTGATAATTCAGATTTTTTTCAAAATCGTAAAAAAAGTACTCAGATAGCCACTATCCTCTTTCTTGATTTATTTACTTTTGCAATTAAACTCCATATCATTCTCAGGTTTAGATTTCTGGTTTTTTAGTTCAATACAAGCCTCCAAAATTTTTAGAATTTCATATTTGCTGCTCAAAATTTAAAATCTACTAGAGGAAACATGAAGTATTGCAAATTATATTTCTCTCTTACATACGGTAGCTACATGCATAATTATGCACATATTTTTGTGCCCTCTTTTTAAAAATCAAAGTCAACATCACATCCTCTGCTCTGACTGAAATAGGAACTAATTGTCCATAGTTCAACTTCTCATACATCATTTTATGCATGGTCAAAATTTCTTTCTGATATTCAGTGTAGCAATTTAAATTTATATCTTACTATTCTGAGTTTTCTGCCCTTGTATTATTATACAAGGGCGGAATGATTATTATAAATCATATTATACAAATGATTATTATAAATCATTTCTGTCCTACCCTTCGCACGTTCTCAGGTTGCTGTCATGAACCCTTGCAGTCTACTCCTAATTATCACTTAACCCAGCTGTATGTATTGAACTCTTGGTCTTTCAATATAAATCAGTATATTCACCCCTCTGATCATACTTGTGCACTTCTCCAACCTCCCTCCCAGCTGTCAACATCCGATAATGCGATGGACAGAACTGAGCATGTTGTTCCAAGTGTAGTTGCACTGAATTTATAGAGGAGTAATTGTCTTGTTCGGCAATATGATGTTATTGTGTATGACGTTATCTGGATACTAATGTGCTGTGAACATGTTTACTAAAATGCTAGTTTCATTCTTTCTCTTAGCTTCTATCTCCTCATCCTTCCCCACTTATTTCTAAAAGTTAGGTCTAATCTCACTGAGGGTTTGAAATCCGGGATAGTGACTTTAAACGTGGCTGCTTTTCGCGGGAACTCAGCAATATGGACCCAGGACGTTGCTGCATTACTTTGTAATTTCATTGCTTTGTTGTAATAGCACTTTCTGTGGGCTACGCATGGATTTTACAGCTCAGAGTTACAGTGCACAGTAGCACTTCTTCATGTTGTAGTGCTAGAGAAAGATTTTGTTTTCTCTGGTAAAAAAAGCGGGCTTTATGGGTGCAGAGTGCCCAGGTACTTTTACATTCACATCTGCTGCAACCCAGGGAACGGGCAGAGTGTGTGTGGGTTTGAATCCACAGGTCACCGGAGGCTGTGTCCTGGTAGGAGGCTTTGGGCACTTTCAGTATGAAACTTTTTTGTTTAGTTGGAAGCCTAAGCCACAGTATCTCATGCCTTTTCTGGGTTAAATTACTGTAGATTTCTCTATGGAGAGCCAACCATTGAGGCCCCGTGCACCATGGGCAGCTCCGTATAATAAACTGTTGAGAATACATCGCAGGAGTAACCTGCACTCTTGTTCCTTAGAATGATCAGGCTCTGCTCCTTGTGGAGAAAGTCCTCTGTCAGGTGGCAATGTACAGTCTCAAAAACCTCTTGTCTTTGTCGATCTACTACAGCAAATGAGGTCAATGCATAATTGTGAGGATGACAAAGCCCGGGCACCCACCGAGGTGGTCAATGGCAGGTCTTCAGCTGTAGAATGTCTCACTGGTACTAACTGGTGGTCAGGACGGAACACAGTACGTTTCCAACATGCACAGCCCTGAGTATTTGTGCGTGCTCTGAGAGCTACTTTTGATTCTTCTTAAATATTTTTTTATCGGCAGCCATGTTTTTATACTTCAAGATACCTCTTAGGTTTTTTGGAGCCTGTGACAAGGTTCCTGCTGCCTCCAGAACTGGTCTTTTAAACCCTTCCTTGGGAAAGAAATTAACCTATAGACCACTATTTATACATAGTTGTGTTAGTCATTATGTAATATTTAGCCTAGTCATTACTGAATTCCTTTTTCATGGAATTAGGTGCCGTTGTAGAAATACTGTAACAGAATAGTACTAATAGCACAGCATTTAAGGACTTACAGTGACTATGTAATACTAATACAATACAAAATAAATCTATGTCAGAAATCACTTCAACACAAGCTTACGTCCAAATATTCGAGTTGTGACAGGAGGAAAAGTCCTTATTTCTTTCTAAATTATCTATAATTTCACAGTCATGCTTAGGAAAACCAGTATTGGTTTAGTTAAATTAAAAGAGAAATTCTGAATTCTATCTCCACGAGTCCCTCTGCAGTTAACCATCCTGGCTAAGCTGCTGCACATAAAATAAAAAAATAATAGTTCTAAATATCTCTGTCTGCAGTTATTAGAGTTATCAGCAGCTATTTACTGCTTTGTTAGTGTTCTGTCAGTAACGCATAGCAAATCTGTTCGTTTCTCAAAAACGTAAAGGTGGAAGGAAGAGAAAAGAAAGGAGAGAAGAATTCTAGAAATGGAAAGTGTCTATTCTTTGGGTAAAAGAAAATATCATTAAAAGCTAAGCTGTAGCTACACAATGCAGTCATTATGAGAAATTTCATGTGAAGTGAAAGAGGATGTGAAAAAAATTCTCTCTTATAGAGACATGGAGATCATGTTTGTTTTGGTCTTCTATATAGTGAAAGGTTAGAGGAAGGACAATCATGAATTCTGAACTCCCTCCCATGACAGAGAGGGTGTTGGCCTGTTGGGAAGCAGTAGTGGACCTAAAGGCACTGTGTTCGTTTTCACCATGGAGGTAGATTCTTACTCTGCAAGTGGGAAAACATAACAACTCTGAGTCCATCTTCTGACCAACGTAAATTACTTTGCTCCTGCTTCGATAGATGAATGATGTTAGAACCAGCAGTCAGCAAATGAAACAGGCTTAAGGTCTTCATTATAAAGTGGAGTAGCAGGCTAAATCTGCATCACGCAGAGCAAGACCGTGCAGAAATTCATGAGCCAGCTCTGGAACCGGAAACGTGACAGCCCCGTCAGCACCGCGCTCCGCCTGCTCGGGGACGGCGTGTTGACGTGGCTGTGCTTGTGAGGGCTGAGCTAGTGTCTCTGAGGGCTTCTGCTCTGCGCTGGATGGATTTTCCAGCTCATTTTGGACCAGGAGAGGGTTTCTCACACAGCGCCACGTTGCACGGCATAGATGTTCCCACTGTGTTTTGCTCATCCGAAAAAACAAGGCAAGAAAAAACCCATAGAGGAAATGAGAAAAATGTCGAAGGACACTGGAAAATTGATGTCTTGATTCCCTACAGAACTGCGCTCTGTTGAGTGAAATGCTCTGCTTATAGGCCGTGCAGCAATCTTGCCTATAACGGCAGTAGGACTTCATTAGCTCTCACTTTAGAAACCTCACAAGTTTAATAATGCCAAATGTTTGAAAATCTCTGAGTCAGTCCCCAGTGAATCATGAGAACGGCTTTGAAGCGAGGGAATTTTTTAATGAAGTTTGGAGTTCTTTCTATTTTCCATATAGCCTTTAAGACTAAGGTTCATGTGTTGGGACTTCCCTCCACTTCTCTGTGGGCTAAAATGCTAACAAAATCAAAGCTGAAATTCTTAAATGATCATATTACTCCAGGAGGTGGGATAACAATAAAATCCAAAATAATGAAATCTAGTAAGTTCCATGAGGCTAGTAACAAAGTGAACAAGGGTGAGCATTTAGCTTCATACAAAAAACAATTTTTACTAAACCAATAATGTTTAGTAATAAGGAGACAAAGCTGCAGTGGAATTTTGTAATTACTAAGATTGCATTAGTGTTACAAAATACGCTGTGTTACATTTACAGACTTACTAGCATACCAGCGCAAGGCAGAGTGATGGACTGATGCATGATCGCTTGAGATGGCTTCTGTCCTGCACAACTGCGTCTCTGTGTTTATTACAGTATTTACAAAAGAGTTAGACTACAGTATACAAAATAAATGCAAATAATGCATGTTGTGTTGAACATATGAATGCTTTTATGGTGTGTTTTTGTTTGTTAAATTTAGTGTTCACTTATTGGCAACTATCTCCTACATATTGAATTAGTGACACACGTGTGTCTACTGCCTACTCACGTAAACATTGTTGCCTTCAGCATTATGTTCTGGAAAAGTGACAGTGATGCGTGTAGCACAGATCTACAGATTAAGATATTGACATCTACCTTTCACAAAATTAATTTCCTGGAAGTGAGAGAGAAGTAGTCTGACACTTGAGCAAGACCTTCTATTTCTTTAGCAGTCCCTTATCAGCAAAGTCAGAGTATTATTTTGTCTTGTATCTATTTACTTTATCTGGGCCTTGTATCTATTTACTGTATCTGGTAAAGATACAGTAAAGAGATACCCCGTCTCTGAGGTCAGTAGTGGTATTGAGTAGACCTGCAAAAATATTGTGTATGTATTGCCAGTGATCTTGCTGTACTCCAAGCTGAACTCCTCTCTTACTATTCTGTCCTACTTATTTCTTCTTTTTTCCTATCTAATCATGTTCTCAGATCTTTCACTTCACTGCTATCACTGCAGCACCTTATTTATTCTTTATCCCCGCCATTTTTCAATCATTGCACTTTTATCCACGTTGTTCTGAATGCTTGGTACATATTTCTAAAAGTAGTTTGTGACATCCCTTTCCTGCTCTTCTGCACAGCTCTTTTCAAGACCCGCTACTTCTGCCATGTTAAAATTAAAGCTAAAGTTGGGTTTGTCAGTGTTTACAGGAAAGAAGCAAAATGTGTTAATTTGTTTTTTTCACTCCACCTTGTATTCTTTAGTTGTTCATTCCTCTTTTGGACTGTGAGCAATTCAGGAAGGCATAGGGCATATTAGATATTAGACACAACCAGCTGCATTACAGGTGCTTTCATAAATAGTTGATTGAAATGTGCAGGCTGAGATTAAGTTGCCTCTTCCATAACCAAATGAAGGAGTGAAAACATTGAGCTATGTTTTTTGGGGTCTTTAGGACAAGCACAGCACAAGTTTAGGAAGAGACATACTTCTGTTCAGAGTGGGTGTTTAGATACTACTGAGGCCATAACCCACACATGTGACTTTGAGTTTTTGTTGTGATCATTATGATGAGTAAAAACATGTTAATGATCTGAGCAGTGTAGCTGAGGAACAGCCTTCCAACAGAAAAACGGGCAGTAAACCAGATGGGATGATAAGATTATGAAAGATAAAGGATGTTTTTGCTTGAGGTAGCCTAGATTTAATGACAGAAAAGTTATTTCCCTGTGCTTTTTCCTACATGGCATCTTTTACAGTTATTGCTTGTCACAATTGCCTTCTGAGACAATGTTATCCTCATTTTATGGGTGTGTAAACAGCTACAGGTTATAATGTAAAAACCCTGAATTTCCATGTGGAATTTGCTGGGTTTGATTAACGTGACTTGACAGATGCCATGAGATAGCTTATAAAAACTGAATTAATTCTTTGTCTCCAGGCAGTAAGAATATCATAGGTGTTTCCTGAATGCAACATAGAGAACAAATTTAGATAGAGAACGCTTTCAGTTAAATGCTCAGATCAATCCTATTCTGCAACCTGCTGCCCCTTAAGGGAGATTCTGTTGCCACAGATAAAACAGTGCTTTGCTGTGAGGTTGTTAGATGTCTTAAATTAAGCAGTGATGGTCTAGATGCTGTATCAGTGGGAGTCTTTTAGGGAAACTCCAGGATCTGAAGGGACTGCCACAAGTGATACAGTAGAACGGTGCTTTTCCTTCCTGAGTCAATATTGACTCTGATATTTCCAGGGTGGTGTTGCTGGACCATTGTATTGCACAGCAGACAAAAGTGACGAAGCAAGACTTTCCCCTCTGTATTGATTTAGAGTCCAGTGCCCAGATGATGTGAAAATACAAAGACACCAAAGCTTTGAAATCACATATATAAATTGAAGCAATAAATAATCACACAGTATTTTAATATTTAGCTAGGTTTACTTACAAACAGCTACAAGGAAGTTTTACATAGATTTAGAGAGAGGAAGTACTTGGGTATGCTGGAGGAAGAGTGAAAGTTAAAGCTAGGTGTGGCAGCATGCAAAAGAGAGAGAGAAATCTATGGAGTTGAAAAAGGCCAAATACCAAAGAAACAATTAAAATGAAGGCACAAGCAGATTATCTAGACCTAAGTCAAACAGGAATTGGAGATGGGAAGGCAGGAAGAGAAATACATTGTTGCAAATTCATGGCCTCAGAGAGTTCTGGAACAAGCAGAACACTTTTGATTTGCAGAGGAAAGTAAAACCACAGTGAAGACAATGGAGGGTAGAGATCATGAGATCCTATCTTCCTGGGAATGCAGTGAATGTCCTGGAAACAACTTGCACCATTCAGTGCTTTCTACAACTCTTTCAGAGAAACTGTGTGGCAGTTGCTGGGTTGGAACAGTGCCATTAAGCAGAAAAAAATATTGTTGGTTTCTGATTTGAAAGTATGTGCCTATACATTATAGATCACAACATGTTTGTTCTTTTCCTAACGTCCTAAATCTCTTTCTTGTGATATCCCATGGGACTTTAAGCTCCAAGGAGATATTTTTTAACTTACCACCATGACTCTCTCCATCACTGTTAAGATATTGGTAGTAGTCGTGGGGCTGTCGGTAGAGGTCTGACTCATAGGGTACCATATCTTCAGAGGGCTGTAAAGAGGAGAGGAAATTTTAGAAAGGTAAGTTTACATGAAAACCTTAAAAATTATTCATATAGTTAGTGAAGGGGAGACGCCAACACATTTTATATTGCCTAGGGAAAGAAGGGGGAGGCTTCAGGTTCTTTTTGAATCAGCAGATATAAAATTCTTGACACTAAACACCAGCTTGCAAAAAAAGAAAACCCCAACAAACCAACAAAGCAATCCTGCATAGCAGAACTTGTCCTGTGGTATTGCACAAGTTCTTCATATCCTGCCCTCCAGCCTTCTGCAGGTGCTACTTAGAGAGCTGTCTTGGACATCAGGCCCGAGCCGAGATGCCACCACACTGGCACAGCAGGGAGACCTTTTCTTTGGTAGTGACAGACATTTATTATTAGTATTATTCCTCCTGTACACAAGAGAAAGCAGAAACTTGTCTTGCCTAAGCATGTTATTCTGAGTGTTTCTAGCAGGTCTCACTAAATGGTGGCAGTTTGTAGGAGGGTAATGATGTTGGCAGAAGGCATAAAAATATTTTCTTTCTGGGTTTTTGTCCAAGATGAACTGTAAATGTTTGTGGGTTCAGTTAGCTGCACAGGGCTGTTAGGTATGCACAGAGAAGACTGAAAAAATCCAAATGTAGGGCAGACACTGAGTTGTGTCCTACTGGTTGCTTAGCTGTAGAATTAAAGTCCTATCAATCTTCTATAAACAGGTGACATAGGGTAACTTTCCCACTTGTCTTCCTCCCCACACCTAGTTCTCCGATGTTAACACTGTTTAACGTCTTAACATTGTTTCAGTAAAGGTGGTCTGTTTCTTATTAGCTGTGCACAATTCTGTGGCTTCATTTAATGTTTAGTTTTGTCTTTTTCCAGAAGGAAGAATTAGAGAAGGTTGATGTCCTTCACAGGGCTTTGCTAAACTTTTGTTGAATTAAGTTTGTTACAGTATTTTCTCCAATCTGAAAAATTCTTAGTCTCAGCAGCAATGTAAAACTCAAATACCTTCTTGCTTTTTGTTCTGAAAGGAAATTATTTCTAGTAGGTACTAACAGAAACATTATTCTTCTTTCAGTGACTTCAGCATAACTAACTTTAAAGAAAAGGACAAATATTTAAAACAACATTATAACTTGGATGGTGGACATATTTTTTATGTTCAGTTTATATGTTCATATGCCCAGCTGTATGTCCCAAATCCTTATCTCCCTTCATAGATCTGTCTCATTTTTGGACCACCAGCATTTTGTAGGCTGAGACTGTGGTGACAGCATGCCAGAAATGCAGGCAAGTTTCTCTTTTTCTTCCTCCTCCAGGCTAATGGAGAACATGACACCTAAGTTAGCAGCTCCCATTAAAATCCAGATGGAGGTGGTAGATAAGCAGCTGGCAAAAGGAAAAGACTTCTGGTGAAAACTCTATCAGAGTTGCCATTGCTCATTACCTCTGTAATTCTTCTAGTTAACTCCTTCAGTTCATTCTGTTGGAATCTGGAGATTTAAAGATTGTCCTTTTCTAGGGATGTGATTTCTATGATGACATTGAAGAAATTAGGACAAGAAAAAGAGAGACTTATTCCCAGAGGATTAAGATGTTAGACCTCAAAAAAATAGAAAATCCTTTTAGAAATTACTTTGGACCTCAGTAGATCCTTGGTAGCAGCTGCATGCTGTATTAGCATATCACATTAAAATGCACTGGTAAGACTTCCTAAAATGTTGTAACTTCCAGAACACACACTAATTAGGCATCACATCCATGGAATATTCAAAGCCTCAGGAGCAAATCCATTGCCTGGCTGTCAGCTCCCAATATAATCTGTGGTGGGGGATAATTGTTTTGGGGAAATCTTGAGAAGATGATAACTCGCCATAAAGACAATCAAAGGGAAAGACTAAGGAGGAAATCATCATTTAATTGTATCCATAGCATATGGATCCATATCCAGGGATGCTAGTGAAGGGACCCCTCTTACTTCTGGTCTCCAGAGGACATAGGTGCAGTCTCCCTTTTCAAATCAATATGATTCCAATAGAGGTGCCTTTCATCTACACAGAGATTTAGTAGATTGTATAACCCATTTTTCAGATTTCAGAGGGGTGGTCAAAGAGACAGTACAGCATGGATTCTCTCTGATTTTTCTGGTTTTCCTCTACATATTTTCTTTGTGTTTTCTCTGACTGTGACTGATATATATGCATTTAGTCCACCACATTCCTCAGACCTGTGCTATAGTCTGATCTTTGGTGAGAAAAAGTAATGAAACTGTGTTTTGCTTTCTTCAGGATAAAGTTATGAATGGAATTTCTACTTTTCATGATCTTTGCAAATTAATTCACCCCACTCCCCCATTTCCTTTCCATAAATATATGGTTCCTGTTAAATCATATCAACTTGAAGAACGTATGAAATTTTTCAGGATTATTAATTTGTTGTAAATCAAAGGAAAGCACTTATATTCTGTGAAAAGAGAGACCTCAACATTCAAATGGAAAATGCACATCATACTAGTTGGGAGAAACAGAAGTTTAAAAAGTCGTATAAATGTCTACAGTATAAAAGAAAAATCTTTGTTTCTTTTCAACTAAAATACTAGAAACTGACTGAAAATCTAAAAAAATTCATATCTAAATGCACCAAAATTTGTAGCTCCAGTAAATATTTAGCCAAAAGTAAACAAATTTCCAAAGAAACCAGCCTCCTGTCAATCTAGGTTTCATTTGCTGTGTGTAAAATTCCCACTGCTCCAACAAAAGCTCCGTCACTCGTATCTTTACAGAAGTATAGCTTGGCAGGAAGGCCAAGCGTCAATCCAAAAGTAGATAAACAACCCATATTTTAGGCAAGGGAAAGAACATTTGACTTCTCCTAATTGTGCTCCTCCTCTATTGTCTCTTCTTCCCTAAGATTTTCCAAACTCCCCCATTTCAGTCTAATACACTGTAACAGGCCATAGTGTCCCACAGTCTGAGAGCTGAGAATGATTTCTGCTGTTCAAACCCTCGTTTTCCTAGGTCAGATGTGTATTCAATGGCGAGAGCTAAAGGAGGGTGTGTTAAACAGACTCTTAAAAAAGTGATTCCCTTAATATTTACAGTTCTGGCTGACTGCAGAGTGAGTTGCAGATACTCAATATCTATAAACCACCCTGCTTTTACATAGATCATAGGGGGTTTCATACTCCATTTTATTTTTGTGTTTGTATTTGAAGTTTCATACTTCATACATAGTTTCATAGGGGGTTTTGAGAGTCTGGGACTTAAAATCTCTTTACTGTGGATTGTGGGAATTTTCTTCCTTGAATTTGTTTTCTGCTTAGTGATCCATTTGAAAAAATATGTACGTGTATGTTCTTGTTAGCTCGTGCAACCTGGACCAGTCCATCCCCACAAAGGACTTGAACTGGTACCACTTTCCATCTTGATGTCTGATCTTCAAGTGTACGGTAGCTAATATGCAAAGGCATATATTAAATATTTAAATGCTTATTTATCATAAACTTTATTAGATGGTGGTCAAAGGAGACAGCACAGCATGGATTCTCTCTGATTATCCTATGGGAAGGTGGGATATTTTCCTGTATTCATTACATTCATTGAAGAACCTGTTTTCAATCCCTCTGGGTTTTTTTTAGTTTTATTAAATGTTTTTTCTGTACTTAGAGAGAAGAGGTTTCACCATGCGCTGCTGTTGCCTCTTGTACCAGTCTTTACCCACTTGCCCCGTCCTCCTCTGGAACCTCCCCACCCACACACCCATTTCATCATCTTACTAACAGCACTTCCATGACTGAACTGTCTTGTTTCCCGTGACAAAAAGCAAAGGATGGCTTATGTTGCAATTAATATTTAACTGGTGTCAATGGCCATTTTTCTAGCAATTGTTTTCATGCCAAGAAGTGACAGAAAGCTTTGTAAGCAACTCATAGCTGTCACCTGAAGTTGGTATCTCCTTTCATATGTGGCATGGAATACAGTATGCACCGTACTCCAACCTCAGGCAAGAGGTCAACAAACAATACTTTATCTGTCACAGAGTTTGATCAAAGGATCTTCCTTGTTTGCCCTGAAAATCACGGGAAAAGCCACAAAACTACTTGGAGGAAGCTTGGTTGGCATGGGTTAAGAGACTTAAGGGGACTCAACTGAGCAGCAATCTGAAAATTCTCGTTAATCACCAAGACTTTGTCAGATGATTTCAGGTGACTGTAAATTCACCGAATGCAGATCTCTTTCTGTTATTCTGACATAACTCTTCACTGGCATGTGATTCAGAAATACTCCACACAGTTTCCAATGATGTGCTGCTGAGGCAAGTTTTAAGGCCAAGATTGACTATATTTCCATGGGAAAAAAATTACAGAATAACTATTTTAGAAAAGTTGAGTAAAAATATTAGCTTGGGCCAGCCTGGCTGGCCCACGCTGGCACACGGTTATGTGGAGCAGAGTGCTTCCGTGGGGCACTCTCGCTGTCGTACAGACAAACTTCCATTCATACTGGGATTTCTACAGGTGGCTGCTTAGGGATTCACACGGAACTGGGGCCGTCTTTAGGCAAAGGTGTTTGACTTCGTTATTTCTCGGCCCATAGCACAGCTGGATTCTGTCCTGCACTGGAAGACAGGGGCCCAGTGTGCGGAACTTTTCCATACAAAATTCCTCATCTTCCGAAAAAGATGCGGTGCTCCTAAACCACTTCAGCAGCGTTGTCCAAGTGAAGGGTAAGTGTTCCCTAGTGTAGTCAAGAGGAAGGCAGTTACTGACCCACCCTCAACTGAAAGGGGAGGAGCAGGGGGGGGAAGTATTGCTGCACAGAAACCCCTGTGCAGAAACATGTCTCCCCCCTGAAAAAGTCCCAGGAGGGACAGACATTTATGACAATGCCATGTGGGGCTGCAAGTGGCAGTGCTGAAAGTACACTTAAAACAATTTTGAAAGTACAAACGACAAAATGATTTATTATTGGACGTTTTAATCACAAAAATAAAAACCAAATCACCCTGTCAAGAGCTTCTGTAAGACATAATTGTATTTTCACTGCCTGTTGTATCATTCATCTGAGTAGAGTTCAGTCAGAATATTAACTGCAACACAAATTAAAATATGGGCCAGACTGTGTTAGATTTTTTCTCTCCACTTACTCAGTTGTATGCACTGGAATTCAATACTGAAAAAAAAAAGGGTCCAGAAAAGTTGGCTATGAGTGAATAAGTAAACAGAAAATTACAAATGTATATTTTTATTTAATGGAGATGCTGGTTTCTGGGGTAGTTGAGGACAAGGTTTGGGTTTCTTGTAATTTTTTTTAAGCCCAGTAAGTAACATATTGAGAAATCTCTATCTACTTTTTTCATATTCTCAGTTTCTTTTCAGATTCCTATCCTGACGCATTTACTGTACAACCACTGGGCAGCTCAGTGTATTTAAGAAAAAGAAAACAGGTTTTTAGGATCTTCTCACCCTTTGGGTAGATGCGGGATCTCAGCAATACTGATGAACTGCTACCATAAAGGGTCTCTCAAAAAGAAGACATACATTTTCAGTCAACATGGATACCAAACGTGAAAGGAATTCAGGGGGCCATATTTCTGGGTGGAACATAAGGAAACATGTCTTTAGGCTTCATTAGATGCGATGAGACAAAAAGAAAACTTGATACAAGTTCTCTTACAAGGACTCTTGGATCTGCATCGTCTTTTTCTGTTTTCTGAACACATATAGTAATTACTGTAAGTCATCTACCACATAAAAAGCCAAGGAAAACACCTTGTCAGACATCTCTTCAGCTTCTACAAACAAAAAAAATCTAGTGAGGGCTGCTTTTACCCATTTTTACCCATTCCACTTAGATATTTCCCATTAAGGTTTGTTTCCGAACAACAGGTTAGTGACATTACATTCTTTATAAAAAATAATTTCCAAACTCGCCGTGTGATAAATTACAGCAGTGTAACAATTCTTCAGAGTTAAAGAAAGGATAGAAGTACAGAAAAATTTTATCTTAGAGAAAACATTGAACGACCAAATTGAAGGCTGTGTGGTTTCCGCCCTCATTCGCCAATTGCTTTTTCAGAGCAAGTGAATTCAAGAGAATTCAGTTCAAGAGAAGCTGAAGTTAGAAACTAAAATGCCATCATTGCAAAGAGCACAGAGTCCTAAAATCTGCAACATGTAAAATTAGCATTCAGCAACTCTTCTCTCTCAGACTGGTAGATAGTTAAATACATAAACTATGTCAGAGGCTCCAGACTATTAAGAATTACAACCTGAAGAAAGACTCGGCCTTACATTACAAAGACAGCACTGAAGAAAAAAAAATAGAGTTGCTATATGCACCCTGTACAGAAATACCATACATTTAATCTGTGAAAACAAATGGAGACCAAAATCAGATACAAGTTTAGGGAGGAAATGTTAATTTCCCATTCATTGCAATGTTGTCACTAGCTTTATATATTGACCTAAGCCCAACTTCCTGGCATTACAAATACAGACCAGAACAGAGATATTCTCAAATAATAAAACCTGGTTTACTTTGTCTTTCTCTGTTAAGCCAAATGATCCATATTAGGAATATAAATCCCATATACTTACAGGGGGAATGAGGGGAAATCCTTCCATTTTGCAAGCTTGCAACATTCAGCCAACTTCTCAGTGAGTTTTTCTTAATTCAGTTTTCGAACATCCAGAATAACTGTCTTGAAAAAAATCTCATGAAACAAAAAAAAAAAAAAAAAAGAAAAAAGAAAAAAGAAAAGTGCAAGAAAGAGGAAAAAAAAAAAAAAAAGGGAAAAGTGAGATCCTTGGACTCCGTGAAGTCCCTTTGCAGTGATGGATCTCAGGATAGAAGCACCCTAACAAGTTTTCATAGTTTGTTCTAACAGGTTCTGAGGTGAACTTCTTCCCGAGTCGTGTGTGAAGTTCCTGATTTTATCAAATGTCTGTAGAGGGGAGATAGCCCTTGGTCTATTAGTGCGCTGTGACATCACAGCTTTTAGCCCGTTTGCATAAATCTCGTCAGGGAGCTGCGGCGCTGCAGCAGGAAGCCTGCCCCAGCCAGATCTGCCATGGGCAGGTGCTCGCTGTGCAGCCAGCACCCCGGAGCCCCGGCCTCCTACCAAGAAACAAGCACATGGGTGCAGTGCTCGGGGGAAGACTATGTGTTTCCCGCTGTAGATGAACCATAACGATGCTGCTGCTCTCTGGTTTAATGATGTATCGTAAAGATGCAGTCCTGATAACAGTGTGGACAAGTGCAGTGGCATAGGCTTGTTTTCATAATAGTCCCGTGTTGGAATTAGGTGGCAATACTTAGTAGAAGTGGGGGGAAAAAGAAAAAAAAAAGAAAAAAAAAAGAAAAAAAAAAAGAGTTCTTCAAAATTCAAAACCTGAAAAAGAAAATATTTCAAATACATAGTCTTAGGTTTCTACAAAACACTGAAGTTAAGCCTATGAGACTTTCTTCATAAACTTTGCAATAGAGCAAAATGATTCAGTGAAAGACACTTGGCCCTCATATTTGTTTCTTGTGATTTCTTTTGGTTTCTAGCTCCTGCAAGGAGAAAGCAAGTTTGGAAAAGGAGAAAGGGTTACATGTCCCATGCAATGACTTGACTTCTCTCAGATCCTGACCGCCTTTTAACAGTGAGTAGAGACCAAGATTTGTGGAGTTGCATCTAAACAGTCAGATGCCAAAATTTCCTGTAGATGTTTTGTGTTCTCCCTTCTCTTTATCCCATTGTTTTGCTTGCATTAGGCTGTACTGGACAAATGCCCTTTGTACTGAGGTTCTGGCAGTGGAAGGGGTGAGTTGGCCATGGGGCAGCATGTAGAGGATGGGGCTTTGCTGCAAGGGGAGAATGTTTTCATTCTGCAAAATGCCTTCTTGCTTTGCAGTTAGTTACTGATGTCTTGGAAAAGTGAAGTTTCTTTGTCTGATTGTTCCCCTTCAATCTATGCCCATGTGCCACAGGTTCTGCTTTTGAAAGTAGCCTGTTCACCACTCACCTGGGTCTATGTGTGAGGGGGAATTTCAGCCACTACAGGCTTCCTCCCTCGTACACTGGTAAAACCAGAGGCCGCTCACAAGTTCCTCTCATTCCCCACCCTAAGGAACTCAACAAGCAAACCATATTAGCAATGGGATAAAATCAAGAACATGATGGGGGGTTAACTCTTGAAGGCCCAAACTGGATTTCACCAACATCAGTTGATATGTAGGCATTTCCTTCTTATTCATGCCATGAACTCTTGATTTTAACCTAGAAATAAGCAAGCTGCTGAACAGTTTGCTTTTGTCTCTAAGATGGTTCTTGAGTCTTCCCTTGCATACCAGCCTGGAAGTGATCAGAACCACCTCGGGGGAAAGGAGAGAAGCACGGTACGGTCCTGATGATAAAATTCAGTGCAAACAGAGGAGAAGGGAGTGAACAATAGCGTATACAAATCTTAGGGTGGGTAATTGGATAACAGGCAATAAAAGTAGTTGTGCAAATAGTGCATCTATTTAAAAGGCTCTTCAGGACAAAGAAGGTACGCTATCTGATTCATTGTACGCTGAAAGGTACCTTGAGCAGCTACTGGAAGGTTTAAAGATGTAGTGCTTTACACAGAGAGGCTTCTATTAAAGTGGAATGCAACTGTATTTCACATGCTGGAGGATGTTTCTGCACTGTCTCTTAGCACAGGAAATTACCTAATAAGGGTAGATATTTTGCACCAGCCTTACCGCACTCAGGGAATGCTAAATTACCACTAGTAACAATATTCAACGTAGATGAGCTTCTCGCTGTTAGGTATCGCTGGTGTTCTACCCCGTGTGATCACAGAACCCTCACTCCCGAAGGAAGGCCTGGTAGAGGTGATACTTGTGGCCCAGGTCTGTACAGTACCTTGTCAGATGACTGACGTGCAGAAAACAGATGAAGTTACCAAACAATTGTGTAGTCCAGGACCAATTTCCAGAGGCCTGTGGATGTGAACTGCTACTCACAGAGTGTAATCTGTCCTTCAGAAAGGCTTTTGAAGTAGGGTAGGGATCATTCTCCATGATAGGAATTGTGAGAACTAAAGAAAAACCTGCTAGGTTGAAAGATTAAGTTTCTGAAAGATTATTTCTGAAAACATTCAACATTTGTATTAATCCGAGAGATTTTCCCTCTAAGCAGCACCTCACTGTGTACACTTTTTTGAAACAGTTCTTCCCCTACCTCTACTCGTGTATTCTTCAAGCTATTTCTAACCACAAGCTACCATAGCAAAAGGGTTTCAATTCGCAGCCACATCACAGAGAGGTCCCGTTACCTCAAACCTTCTTTGGTGCTTGAAAGGTAATTTTTCCCCCTGCTAAAACCACATACGACATCACTCATCCTGAAGCCTTTTTATCAGAAACAGGTGTTCATTATAGATCCTGCTACTGAGTTTCTTGTAAGAGTAAGACAAGACCTCTAAGCAAGGAGTTCCCTTGTATGTTCCATATTTTCCCAGAGCCATGTTTTCCATTGAATTTGTTTTATCTAGTGGTAGTATGGCTTGTGGGTCTTGTACACCATCCTTTAATGCTGAATATCCATTCAGACAATGTGGGCTGGGGGTGGGGGGCTGCCCTCTTCTCTTAAGAAACCCTATGAGGTGTGGAGCTCTAGAGCACAATCTTCTGCATTTAACTCTCCGTTACTGCTACTGAAGACTGAAGATACGAGTTGAAATATCTTTGTTGCATTTTTCCATAATGGGAGAGTAGGAGCCAGAAAATGGCTGCTGCAGGTTACTGGCTGAGAAGAATTTTTTACCATTTTATTCTTGTGTAGCGCTTCACCTTGGGATCCTTGACACTCTGAACATACTCCACTGAAGTATGTGCTCTCCCTTCCACTGTGACAGGAACTCACTCATGTTCCTTTGTAATAACCACAAGTTTATTACCACAGCTACATTTGAGGAAAGACTTTTTCTTACTATGTGGGCATCCCCTCCTACAGCTGATGCAGTTCTCAGTGGCAAAAAAGTGCTTTTGACAGTCCAGTTTTCATGAGTTCCGAGTTTTATGTAATGGCATCTGAACAAGGACTTTTGCTAGTGGGAAATGTCATTAAAATGTCATTAAAACATCACAGTCTTAACTAACTTCACTAAATTGGCAGAGATTTTCAAGCATAGGCTAGACTAAATCCATACCAGAATGAAGATAATAATTTTCTTTGGGAGGAGCAGGAGGAATAATTTGAGTCAATACTAATCCAGAAAGACTCATGGATTTTTTTAAGAACCATTATGATATGCAATCACTTACAGAAATGAAAAGCACTTCATTTCTCATTTTATTAGTAAAACTGTCCATAAAGCAGAATTCAGCAAAGAAGAAAATCTCCCTTTGACAATTTATATGGCTTCAAGATCTGTTTCCATCTCAGCTACATTTTATTATTTACTGTATTTGGAAAAAACTTGTTTTGGCTTTAAGGTGTGCTCAAATAGCTGTAAGATTTGATGTCAGTTTTTAATAATTTCTGAATTCTGCAGGCAACGGTTTTTCAATTTACACATTCCTGCTCATTTATACTCATCCAATCTCTCAAAACTTTAGCATCATTTCAAGCAGTTAACATGGAAGAGTGCTATAATACCACCTACTCCTGAAGTCTACGTACAGCCTACACAGTACGTACCGTCAGTAGCAGCAGTAAGATGCAAGCAGTGTTGTCTGACATCCCTTCATAGAGTTGCACCTTGAACCTATAGTCCAGCTGAGGTTCCCCCCGCAAAATCAGATACTTTAATAGTCAAAATTGAACTGTGAGGTTTAGGTGCATCTGAGGCTCACTGAGAGCATGTACATGGAGGAAAAAACTATTGCTGATGAAGGTTCAGCAACCACCTGGTGTGTCTTTTGCGGGGTGTCAGTTCAGACTGGCTCTAATCTGATGCTATGGATTGAATTCCTGTTTGCAGCTGGAGTCCTGAGCCACATCTTGAACTTGAAAAAAATCCAGTTCATGTGCCCTAATACTGCTGTCTAGTGCAAATTAAAGTACAGTAAGCAGGGAGGATCACTTTTACAAGTGCACTTATGATCTGAACTGAATTGCTGATTTACTCCCACCATTAGAGAGGATTTCTTTTTCTGGGTCTGTAGTTACTGCCGTCAAGTTGTGTCAGAAGTACTTCTGCTGTGTGGAATTTGATGTGGATATTTAGGCAGCAGTTCTTTCTTGAGAGTACAGCTGTGTGTAGGCAGAAGTCTTGCTCTCCTAATGTAAACAGTACTTTCTGGACTTGCATCTTTTTAGGATTATATCTCTTAGTAATCTCTCAGAATTCTAAAGAGAAACAGGTCTTTAGGTAGCCCATGGGTTTACAACTATGCTTCCTGTTCTTGGCCACTGACTTTGTGTCTGGAATTTTGCATTAACAGAGGAACTGAAGTCCTAAAAGCCTGAAGTCCTCGAGTGCTTTTCACACATCCTCACAGCTGGACATTTGGCTGTAGAAGAGGTGAAGCATGCATACAAGCCTCATGTCCCAGCTTTATGTGTATGACTAGGACAGGTGTGTATGATGTAGTATATTATCTATAGAAAAATTGTTCTTGCAGAAGTAATTGCCAATAAGAAAAAATGTGTTTGAATTATTTTTCATTCTTTTGTAACTGTAAAGATCGTCTTTACTATGTAATTCACATGCAGTTACATTCTTTAGTCTTCAATTTTGTTTTCTTGCCTGTAGGTTTTTTCGGATGCCTTGAAATCTGCAGGGTTTGATAAAAAGCTGACATCTTTCACTAATCTGGTAGAAAAAATCGTCTAGAGGTAAGACGTCTAGCTCCATCTTAAGCCGTTCAGGTTTTTAGAAGCACCGTTTGCTGACTGCTTTCACAAGTGTTACATCAGCCAGGTAAAGACTGCAGGCCCATTGAAGGAGTTGATGATTTTTTCATTTGGTTGCAGTCATTTTGCTCTGTGTTTTGGCACTGTATGTTTTGTAAAGTTGTTCTGCTAACAAGATATGGGTTGATGCTTTGTTTCCTCCCTCCTGTTGTTCTCGCAGCTGTGGTTATTGGTCTTCTAATTTTTCAGTCTTTTTTTCATACAAGCAATTTTCTGTACCTGCAGTCCAATATTTGACCGTACTGGACTGTATTTAACTCTTGCTGTTGTGCCAGAAGTATTACATCAACATTAAACAATTACATTAGCGTGTTATACTATACATTAAACAAAGACTAGGGAGGACCAGTTGTGTGAAGGGTCTTAAAAGGACTTAAAAATTTGTTTTTGTTGCGATAATTGAGAGGAATATAGTGGAGGAGAAATACAAAAGGGAGCGTTTGAACAGTATTTGGATCCCCTCTTGCACTTAAGAAAGGGAAAAGGGAGTTTGAATCGAGGAAGGCCAAAGAGAAGGAGTCTGCTATGGTTCAGGCCATTGGTGGGTGAAAGTTTAGGCAATGAAAGTGAAAAAAAATTGATCTTACAGGTGTCCTTGCAAGAGGAAGCTGCACATCCTTGATAAAGCCTGCTCATGTAGGTCGTCGTAGTGTCAGAGAGAACACCCAAGTGACAGTGAGAGTCAGAAGAATAACCTTGCTAAAAGAAGGAGGTAGAAGGGAAGGAAAACAGAAAGGTTTTGTTTTGACCGTGTTGCATTAGTGGTAGCAGTGAAACGTTTTAAGGAGTGTTACAGGAGAATAAGCTAAGAGGCATATATGTATCTCAGAAAATGAGAAAAATGAAATTATTTTCCCATTTTAGGAGAAGAGACCTCCACAAATCTGACCCAGTTACCAGCGTGGAGAGCTTAAGCTCTTGTGACTAAGAAGATTTCACTGCAGTGACAGAGGGGTGCAGAGGAGCAGGGTGCTTTGCACGCTCAGTGCTTCTATATGGCTGAAAGGGAAAAAGGGAAAGAGGAACTTGGGGTATCCTACTCTGTAGGGCTGGATCAATTCACAATAATTCCCAGAAGGAGTTAAACATTTTCTGGGGTTAAAGTGAATCAGAATCTGTCTACCGTGTGCTGGAAATTCCCTAAATGATTTCAGTGGTCATTAAGAAAAGGGAAATGGTTCTTTTCTGAGTAGGAGATGGTAGGAGACAGAGGAGTAGACACCAAAACAGAGCCACGGCTGAGTATTTATAACTCAGCTGACTCTGTCATTGCAGGATTCCTGCCAGCTGAGAAGGGGACAGACTTTCCCAATGGCTTTGTCTGTTGAGGGGGGTCTTGTAACCATTGCAACTCATTGTGACTGATAACACAACGGGCTGAGATAGTTACAGTTCTATTAGGAATACTACATGTGGTTACGTATAGCATGGGTGAATACGAGGAAAGCTGCTGATAAAATGTGCCCTGCTGATAAATGGAGCTGCAACTCTTCTGCAGTCACCTTGTTCCCACTTCAGTGCCCCTGACCTTACTCAAGATTTTTGTCTCTTCAGTCACAGACCTCACCTATGTACAAAGCCGTAACTATTTATTTCAAATTTAATTCAAGTACTGGATTGTATATTTTAAAGAGTGACTAAATTTAACATTTACAGTTGCAGCGAGCTATTACTGATGTGTTTTTTTTTCATTTAAATCAGCAATACAGAAATTAAATTTAACTAGTAAAAGCGCTGTGGTTAGACCTGTACTTCCCAGACATGATTTAGTGACTTCTCAGCTCATGGTTTGTAGGCCTCTGCAAGTCCATGGAGCCTTTCTGAGGGTTCTAAGAAAAATGTCAAAAGGTAACCTGTTATCAGACCATATAAATTGCATGTATGTTTGCACCTACATGAAAGCACTTTAAATATCTGCAAGTAAAAAAAGTTTTTTTAACTCTGTGACCTAGAAGAAACTCTGGTTTTATTTTCTTTGTATAACTTTTCTTCTGGGTACCATTTACCTTCAGCCAAGGTCTTGCTATCATCCCCCAGTCTGTTACTGGCTATAGGCTTTCTGCTATGGTGAGAAGTACAATGTGTGTGTCCCAAGTTAGTTTCTCCACCAAA
>JAVJGJ010000060.1:70122521-70147806 GCA_035590215.1 Microhierax caerulescens | reverse complement strand
GGTCTTGCCATCACCCCCCAGTCCATAACGGGCTGTAGGATCTCTGCTGTGGTGAGAACAACTGGAACATGTGTGTCCCAACAGCTTCTCCAGTAAACCAATGGCAAAGTTGGTCACTGGAGTAGCAGGCAGAGTACAAGGACTTCAAGGGTGCTGGTGCTGTTTATCTCACTATCCCAACCAAGTGGTTCCTCAGTCCCGCTCCTGCTCCTCCCCATTGTTGCTTCTGCCTACTTTCCTAGCAATCTCTCCTTGATGCTATGGCTACGTGAAGCTTTTTAACTGTTTTATTTGCAATCATTGAGGTAATCATAATCTTTCTGGGCAGCACTTTGCTCAGCTGTCCACCCTGTCTCTGCTGTTAAAGGTGTCTGAGGCATTGTAGAAGATTCCTTTACAAATGAAGATCTTCTCAGTATTGCTTTTTGTCTCACAGCTATTGCTCTGGTCATGCTACCACTTTGCATGCTCAGTGCAGATTGCTGTCAACCTAGAATAACCCAGTGTTGCTGACTGCCCTGCCATAGTTTAACCTTCCAGAGGCCATCACTCCCATATGCGTTGTGCAGAAGTTCTTCACTATTTATTTATGGGAATGCATTTCCACTTTTAGTGGATGCTACATAACTGCATACATTCAGTGTAAAATTCTGCTTTGCACTGAATATTTTTGAATATGCAGAGCTCTTAAGAGTGTTTTGAAATGAAAATTATGGCGGTGGGTACAGAATTTAAAGCAAATCCGGTCTGCAATTAAACACAAACCCGCAGCAGTAGCTGCTGGACTGAGCTCACCATTTAGTTTCCAAACAAGCTGACAGCAGTAGGAATCGTGGTTTATAAAAAGCTGCCAGCAGTGCTGAGCTGGTGAAGAGAAAGAGGAAGCTGCAACGGGAAAGAGAAAAACAGCACAACCAAAGGCAACTTCACTTCTCTGCCTTTACTGTTTTTAAATAGATTTGGCTCTAAGTTGCTGTTGAGGGTGCTGTGAAGAACAGTGATACCCTCACAAGCTGAGCACCCCACAATATTTATCCCTTTCTGAACACCACCTGCAAATCACGCCCCAGTTCTAAGGGACTTCTTTATGATTTTGTGCACACATGTGAGAATCTGTGTATGTAAGTATGAATATACACTATATTACTAAAACTATTGCTCAATAGCATGCCAGTAAATAGAAATTTACTAGAACAGCTTTTGCCACTTTACTCCTCCTTTTGCACAACATGCTGAGCTGTTCCCCTGAAATTGTTACCTGATGTCATCCCCATCGACTTCAGGTTGTGGCTTTCACTTGATTGTTCTTCTTGTCCTATGAAGAGTGGAAGGCTGCTTCTCATCCCTAAACCACCAGTAGCAGGAAATCATCTAAGGCATTATTGACTGTATTATCTTGTGCTGGGTGTTAGGACTATGGGAAGGTGCCCTTGAAGAGCTCTGTTGGGGACTGGGGCACAGCCTGACTACATTTGCTTTGGGAAGGAAGTCCAGCTGCTCAGAGGTTCTCTAGCCAGAAGGCAAGTCTCCTGTGAGGTTACAGCTCGGGTCTTGCTATGCAGTGCTGTGCCAGGCGATGGAAGACACACCGCCTATCTGGAAGATGCAGAGCTTATCTGGAAAGCTCAAACCCAGAAAGCAGAGGAATAATGTGAGGAAGGCAGATGACTAAAATTAGTTGCATTGGAGACTCCTTTTTGTGTCGCTCTGGGATCACGGCTTTGCTTCTGTATGTTTTAGTTGAGGTGGCGTTAACTTTTTGCAGAGCTAGTCAGAAGACTTCAGGAAGAAGAAAATACCGGAGAGGGAAAGACCTTAGGGGTTCTGCAGGTTAACTGCATTTTGCATTACACTGGGTAATTAGTTCTCTGACAGAAGGACCTGGCAGAGTCTTTCTGCCTGTTCATTGCTCTGAATCTGAAAACAAAGAATCAAAATGAAAACCATACAGAGATGTCATAATCTGTTTTAGCAGCTGCGCTACTGGTAGGCTGAGGGCTGCCATTGGCATGCCCTAGAAGAATTGGGTGTCATCCTTGCAGTTAGACTGAGGAAGTGTTTAATCTGCAATCAGCCTGTGTTGTTGCAGTATGGGTCACAACAGTAGCCAACTCTCTTCTGTAAGTGGGAGGCAAAAGGCAGTATCAGAACACGTGAATCCCATGACTTCCCGGCAGCTAGAATGCTGATTGTAGTTGCAAACAGTTGTTTAAGCACCCAAACTTTATAATACTGATTTCTTTCCCTTTTATTTTTCACTTTTTGGCACCAAACATATTAGCACATTTGCTTGCAGTGCCTGAGATACCAGCATACACCGAGGTGTTTTCAGCTCTGGTGCGAGACCTTTATATTTAGCAAAGAGCTATGAGTTGGTGGTGGGATCTGCAGTGCTTTTTGGGTTTTTCTTTTTTTTTTCTTTTTTTTTTTTCTTGCTGAAACATTAACATTAAACCTTCAAGACAGACAATGCTAAAATTGCTTCCTTTCACAAGGTACCTCTCGGCGAGGAAAGGATGGCCTGATGGATATGTATTCCTCCTCAGAATCTCCTTCAGAGAACACTGCCCGCTTCTTTCCATTCCCGTTTTGCATGAGGTCAAAAGAGACAGGCTTTTCTTTATGGCCAGTGCGTGCAGGCTCGGGGAGAGGCACTGTGCAGCTCCCTTCCCATCCAACAAACACATGTAGCTCTTTTGCAGTGTGCGCAAGCCTGGGATCACTCCCAGCTGCCTTTCTGCTATCATGGAAGGAAATTTTCTTGAATATTTTTCTGTTTATTCTTCTGATCCAGTCAGTTCTTAGAAAAATCAGAACTGGATGCAGCAATTTTAATTACTCATAAAACCATGATTCCTGAGACAATAATAGTGAACGGATCCTCAACACTTTCATGGTCGGACATCACCAAATGGTCTAGATGTGCTTTCAAAGAAACAAGGGCCACTTTTTCACCTTGACCCCAAAGGACTACATCTGACTTGGTGTTGGGAACATCACTGATGAAAGGCGCTTGCCTGAAATATAAAAAGTAACCCGAATCGGGAAGTCATTATCATGCTGTTTCAACAAAATTAAGTGTAAACAATTTTCAGTGTTTTTTTCAAGTAAAGTCTTAACATTCTTGAAACAATCAAGACTTCACTTTTGAAACTGAATATGTTAGCCTGTAGTCTTTGTAAGTTTCAAAGACATGATATTGTTCTTAAGTTTGATTCACGTTTATTTTCCTATAGAGAACAACCTCCATTTTGGAACCCCAAAGATCTGCCGAGTCAAATTTTGCCAAATCTGTGATAGTCTGTTTCTTTACCACCTTTTAATCACAAGCTATTTAGCATTGCTACCACTTCAGGAAAGGCAAGTTGTGCAAAAACAAGCTCTCTGGGCAGATCATCCTTACAGGGTGATCCTGTGACAGTAAAACCTCATACAAGAGTAACTAGAATAGCTGCTAATTTAAATGCCAGTGAGTTTACAATCGCTCAGGGATTTTTCCCTAAGCTTTATTCCTGTGTTACAATGCTAAACACACATCTTAGACAAAGAGGGACTTCTCTTCTCAGAATAACACTAGTTTAGTGGGCCACGGGAGGATAATCCACACGCCAGAGCGCAGCAGCATCTTCAGGGTCCTCCAGACAAACTGCTATACCTACATAGCAAGGCACTAAGAAGAAAGTTCAGCTGAGCCATGGGTCTCGCCATGCCACTGCATGTCACATACCTCCTTCAGGCAGCAGTTTGAAGATCTCTGCACAAGAATACGTTATTCAGGACAGACATTGTCTGTGACAATGCTTTGTGACAGTTTATCGCACACTGAAAAAAATCTCCCCCAGAGAATTTGTCTCAATCTTAGGACAATTTTCTCACAAATGCTGTCGGCCAGCAGGACCTTCCTCTGTTTTTTTAGCATTTTAGCACACTCCACTGAGGCTAAAACTGTTTTCTTAGCCTGTCTTAGATGTATTGCATTTGTATTATGTTACTCTGTGACCTGACTGAGAGATTAGATGTTAGATATGTGGCAGAGCTCTTCTAGGATCTGTAGTGAGGACTCCAGCGGTTGTCTTCCTAGCAGTCAGAAATTGCTAATTTGTCATTAGGGAATCCACTCGGAATCAGTAAGAATGAAATACCTTTGGTGGTTTTAAAGCGATTATGTACTTCTGCAGTTTGTGGTTCTTCTGTTTTTGTGCGCATGGATCCCCAAGGCACTTTCTTCCTTCACATTTGTTATATGCCTCTTACCAATGAGATGTTGGGATTAGTCGTGGAACATATGGTTACTAGGAGAAGGTACTACTTTTCTGTATTTTAATTCCAGTTGTATAAGGATAACAGGCACACGTTGTCTTCATTACCAATTATTGGACAAAAGATGTAATGCCCTTCACATATATGCTTGCACCACAAGTATGATCTACATTCACCAGCCTTGCACAGGTGAAGAATTTTCTGTCTTTCTTACAGCAGAGCCTCTCCTCCTCTGGATATTGGTAAATCTGTAGATGACTTATCTCTAGATTTTATGTATATACTTCAGGCGAGCAAGTTTATTGTGTTTGACTGGACTGGAAATGCAAGGAATTTCCACAAGGTATTTCTTTAGTAATTTTTCCCCTGGGTCTAGTTTCTTCAAATTATATATAAAGCTGTTCATAAAACAATCAGAAAACATACCTTGGAGCAGTTTGTTACTGAGTTTTGCTACTTCTTTCATGCTTTGCCATGGCTTTGGTTGTATCTGTCTCCAGCGTATGCTTATGCTCGTGCACAGAAGGGAGTCAAAGAGGTTTCACCTAGGCTAGGAAGGCTTTGGGATTTTTTTTTTTTGTTTGCTAGTTTCTTATTACAGTATTGTGCACATATTACTTGTTCTCCCAGTTTGATTAGGAAATAAGCCTGAAGAACATGAGTGAAAACATGATGAAGCAAAGGACTTTTCTTTCTAAAAGTAGTAGTATGTTTTTACAGGCCTCTTACATAAGAACAGAATTGTTCTTCCGTATTCCATATGATTTTGTCCAAATTAAAAAGAAGTTGTAGGTTTGATATACATACATGGTCTTGGTCCTGAGCACAAAAAAAGAGGTTACCTGGAAAATCAGAATCGGGCCCTGAATTCCTAACTACTTTTTTAATTGTCATCCAGCCCACCCCTGCAACTTCTCATAAATGTGTTCTTTTATGCAGTGATATGAATTTATTAAACTCTGGGAAATTCTGTCCCTGCAACTTTTCCTCTCTAACAGACTCAAGGTTTATCTGACAGATAGCTACAAGCTCAAGCTTGTACTCATGCACCACTTGACCATCTGAAGTGGAAACACCAACGTTCTGTGACGGGCCAGGGCTGCGGACGAGCAGAGTCTGCTGCGGACGAGTGACTCTGCTGATGATCTCTGTGGGAAAGAAGAAGGTTCCAGCCTGCCCAACACTGCGTACGCATGATTTCCCTTGAACTCCCACATCCCACACTCTGCTAGTGCTGTCCACTTTGGTGTGATTAGTCTCTGTTTACCGTGAAGAAGGGAGGAGTAGGATTCTTTTGAGTTAACTTACTGACGGGCATCTGATGGAGCACAAACCGTGGACACAGTGCATCATCTATTACCATTAACGCAATTTCGAGGCTCTTTCTGTTATTTCATGTACATTCTTACTGCTGATAATCAGTGGATAAACAACTTTCATAACAACTGCAACACCCCCCCCACCACCTAGCAGTCTGACAGTTGACGGTTAGCCACGGACTTGTAGCAGCCTTGGGTAGCCAGTTTCCAGACAGCAGCTTGCCTTTCTGGGCAGTATGGGCTTCGTCACTCATGGTATGTGGTTCCAAAGGACGGGGCAGGTTTATCACCCAGGTCTGTGAAGTCCTGCTTCCTCATGCAGATGTTTTGGAGCTGCTGTTGTACATCAGTAACTGCAAAGCGATGGGACTTGATCCTCTGTGTTAGTTCAGTTCCAGAAAACACCGCTGCACATTTTGGGAAGGTTAGGAAAGTTGGGAAAGTTATCATTCATCGTGTCCTCCAAACTGATGGACACTAATAAATCCACGCATATCTCTAGATTTTGTCTTACCACCCTCCACATCTTTTAGCACTGCGTTTTCCTCTCAAGTTCCAAGACCTGTCTGTGCCTCCACACTGCTGCTCCGGTTGGTGAACGCCTCAGCTGAGGTTCTAAGGAATTGCTGCGCAAGAACCATGCTAGCTCTGTGTCGCTGCAAACTGAGCTGCGTGCCAGACCATCGAGGATGTATGTGATTGGGGATTGAAGTCAATCCTGTCTTTAAAGCCAGGAAGGAAAAATAAGTTAGTTATTTTATAATGCACTTATTCTGATTCTCAGAAGAGTTTTGCCCAGTGGTATGGTAGGGAAACTGGGATGCGTCCTTTCCTATTCTATATGTGTTTTATATGCAAACCCCTGTGTAGACACTGCTAAGCAGGTTTGATGAGATTTTCAGAAAAGAAGGTGAGTAAAGAAACGGATGCTCCAAGGTAGAGCCACTGAGCCAGATCAGGAAGATTTCTAATGGTGTGTCCTCATTTCTTGCATCCTCCAGTAGCACTAATGTCTTCATCCTCAGGAAGAATTCAGGAACCCTGCACTTGAACTCAGAGAACTTCAGATTAAATCAGTGAGTGAAAAGAGGAGAAAGTGAAACAAATGCAATGTGGGGAGAGGAACTCAAGCTCTTTCATATTCACTTCTCTGTGAAAACTCAAGGCAGGCCCATGACAAAAATTCAGAAAGCAAAGGAACATTCATCCATATTGAATATTTATATAAAACACAGCCTAAGATTACAGGGAACCAGACAAGAGTAGGAGGGTGTGAAGGTCCAGGAAAAGGAAAATTATGTGCAAATATTTGGGAGTATTTTGGACAATGTAGCGTGTGGTTCAAATAGATGGTTAAAAGCAGAGGTGTTAGCATACATGTAATAGACTGTAAAAGCACGTGTTAAATGCATCCAGCACAATATAAACATTTGACAGTCAGTTGGGTTGAACATCCGATGACTTTGAGGCATAAGACTTACAGTAAGATAAGGAGTAACAGCTATTTGGTTTAAATAGTAGTCTCTGTTCCTCCCTGGGCTGGCTCCAAATGTCAGGAGTGACCACACATATTGCCCCAGGAGGGTCCCACCAGTCCTTCCTTTTACCTTGGCTCCTTTCAGCCTTAAGAAAGATTTTCTAGGCATTTATTTTCTTGCTGTCTCCTTTTCATTTTGTGTAGGTCTTATTTTGACAATATAGACCTGGGCTGCTTTTGGGCACAGCAGTGAAGACAACAGCAATGAATTAAGGCTTTAATCGTGAAACTATCAGGAGCAGGCTGTGGAGCTTGGATCTGAACTGAAACAGGTTTTTAAAAAATGATGTTATTTTGCCAAAAAACTAACTTAAAGCATAAGCATGGGTAACTTAAAGCATAGAGGAAAGCCTAATATTTGAGTGAGCTTAGGGCATGGTAAGGCATATTTTATCTATGCAAGATTTCTCAAGCATATTTATTAGCATATGTTAGCTAACAGGTGTCAGCCTCAAATTTCTAGACAATCAGGGCCAATGCGAGTCTGGAGCTCAAAGTACAGTATGAATTTAACTGCTTTTTTGTTTGTGGGTTTGGTGTTTTGGGGTTTTTTTGCATATTTTTTTTGTTCTTGCAAGCAAGTGCTTCAAATATTCATTTTAGAGTGTCCTGCTCAGGGAAGCATCTTCTGTAATCCTGGTTATATTGTAGTTATTTGAAAACTGGTATGGAAATTGTCTCATATTGATATGAAAGTCTTAATAATAATAACTGGATAACCTTCTAACAGGATAGGTTTGTTCTGCATCTTTTATCCTACATCAGAGGATTGTTGTTTTCTGTCAGTTTCTTTTCCCTTCCTTTCCTGTCTTTTACCAAAAGGTTACTTTCTTTTAACATCAAACTATATTTAGTGTATCCTTGAACTCTCCAATTGTTCGAATATTTATAGGTCAAAATCTGTGTAAAGGTAGTTCAGTGTTTCAGGAACCTTCCTGTCCATCTGCTGCTACTGACTTGTGGTTTTATTAAGTGTCATGATACTTGGTGTTTTTCATATTAAAAAAGAAAATACTTCTTTGCTGCTATTGCAGAGAATGGGATGTATCTCAAAAAATGGAAATTAGGTGAACAGAAAAAAATCTTTTCCATCACTTGTATGATTTTTGAACTAATCTCATGATTCGCTGTGGTCTGACTTGATTTTTCACTGTTTGGTGTTCTGGGCATTCCCCACTCTCTTTTCAATGCATGAGCAGGTAGCCCAACGCCACCAGAGTTCCAACTCTGGAAAGATTCGGGATTTTTCTGTAAGGATGGGATGGTGATTCATTCTGAGCTCTCACAAGACAATCATGCAGCTGCCCCTGTTTCAAAATCAGCAGCCCCGCCAGCTCGTCTCCATCAGCCTTGAGAAAACAGGAAGTACAACGGCCACCACAGGAAGCGGTGCGTTCTTACACCCACCCCAAAAACTGCGCTGCTGAACCTATTGCAAAATGTTAACAGAACACTGCAGGGTACACAGAGAAAGAGATGAGAAATCTGCTGACCTTTGGGTGCCTGTGCAATTCCTGCCTTCGGTTTCTCAGGCCCATAGCCTAACCCTGTCACCAACGCATCCTCTCTTTCTCAGTTACTGCAACTTAAATCCCCTACAGTAGGATGCTCTTACCCAGAATGTGAAGACTTTTCCGTAATTGTTTTGTTTTGTCCCCAAAGTGTGTACAGAAATGCAGTAAGAAGCTTCTTGTCTAGAGGGCTGACAGACTGAAAGACAGAAATAGAGAAGGTGGAGAGGACTGTGTTTGGTTCATCCGTGATTAACTGTGCACTCATTTCCTTGGCAACCTGGAAGAAATGGGTGTTCTTAGGGTGGAGATTTACATGTATATCTTGTGATGTGGATGTTTTTCTTATTAGACAGTAAAAAATATTCCTCGCTCTCATGGTTACAGAGAATGGACCATACCATACCATTTCAGAGAATAGAGGTGCCTTCTGCATATAAAAGGAGAAGCACAATAAACTGCTCCAAGTAGGAAACACCATTCCTTGGGGATGCTGTGGGGCATGGAATAGAGTTGGGAATGGCTGAAAGAGAACAGGGTGTTCCACAACAAGCAAAAGAGACAAAAGAGATACAACACACACGAATATTTGAAATTGGAGAAGGCTTTTTTTTTTGGTGTTTGAATACTACAATCATCTTGAAAATTTGTTCTGCAAAATCAAAGAGGGAAAAATGCAAGTTTATACGCTGGGCAAGCAAAATTTTAGAAGGGATTTTTAAATTAAAAAAGCAGGATTTGAGAATTAGAGAACCTGCTGCAAAAGAAGTGCAATAATAAGAAGGCAAGAGAGGATCAGGAAAGGAAGATGATCTCAGCTATCGAGGCTAGATCTAGGCATTATTTTTTCTGCTAGGTGTTTCATTTGTGCAAGAAATCCAGATTTGGGAATCCGATCCTAGAAACCAAACTATTTGTAAATTCTTTGAATTGTTTTGTCAACAGTTGAAGCTTTTGAAAGCAGGAAATTTCTTCTTGTTTCAAAATTTAACAAAATTTGAAATGGAAAAGTACATATAATTTTGGTTTCAAACAAATGTTCATTCAGGTCATAATTAAATCTTGGGGATTCCCATTTTTATTAAGAAAACTGTAAACATTATTTAGAGTGAAAACAAATTCCCTAGTTTGCTTTTTTTTTTTTTTCCCCTTTTTCTTTTTTTGATTCAGCCAGTAAAAGTCAATTATTCCCACAGGTCCAGCCAAAGTGAGAAAAGCAGTCGGATTCCTGAAATCTGGTCTTCAGCGTTACTGGAAAGTGGAGAATATGAAAGGCTGTATTGCAAGAGTGCTGAAAGTCCTACACAGAGATTAAACGTAGGCTTGAAAACAATGTCATCAGAACGTTAGACAAATACCCCTAGGGATTTGGCTTAGTTTTACTAAAGCAGGAAAGTTGTATGTAGAATCTTTAAGCGATCTTGCCTGGATGTGGATTACAGAGAGACACCTTATTCAGCAGAGTGGATAAGTGCTTTATTTCTTCGTCTCTCAGCACTAGCTCCTGAGAGGCTTCTTTCTCTGTCACAGTTCAATTGATCTTACTCCGTGGCAAATGGAAATGCAGTTTTACCGTAATAAACTGAATATTTTACCTGCTGCTGTTACTATAGGGAGTCTTCTGTCCAGATTTCTGTTATCCAGATTGTTTTAGAATGGAGTATATAACACTTTCAGCACATTTTACTTTTGAAAGCTCTTAATCTGAGGTGAAAACTTCATAACGCTTCCTTTTGAAGTAACTTATTCTGTACAGATTGTTTCTGTTTTGCACAGTCATTCAGCAGGCAACTTCAGTTTGTCTTGTAACTCCCCTCATTACGTTAACTCTCTTAACAGCACACTTTGGAATTTTTCTAAAGCTCATAGCTGTGTTTTTTTTTCCTGCCATTAAATACATTTTCATTTCAAGTGTGCACAGATATTAGCAACGTGACTAGTTCCAATATTAAGGCATTTGTATTCTCTTCATTTTGATCTAACATCTCTGTCTTCCTGCTGGTTATTCTGTGTCTTGGCTATTTTCAAAGTTCTAAAAAACAGTAATAAACCCATGAAGTTGATTGGACAGAACAATGCTGTGCTGTTCATGTCTTTTCTCTGGTGAGACTTACCTTTTTTTCTTGGTGGCAGACTAGGCAAAATATATGGCTGATCCTGTTTGTTTCTAGTAAAATGTCCCAGTTCACACGCTTGTCACAGATTTTCCATGGAGGGCTTAAGGATTTTTTTATTATTATTTTTATTCTTTTTTTTTGTGGACAAATCAGCATATCCTTAAACTCCAAGATATGTCTTACCTCTCTGCATCCATACAAACAAAAAAATCACTAGCTCACTTAAATTTGAGGTCTGCACTGAATTCCGTCCCTTTGGGAATACTGTGCATGTACTTAAGATTGGACTTCTGGGACTCCATCTCCTGGCCATCTAAATGTGGAAAATAGCCTGTCCTGAGCATGGAAGAGATCTTTATCATGGTGTTAGTGCGAAAATCTGTCTTGGAAACCAAACATTCAGAAACAAAGTTCTTCCTCATTTACTTTACTTAGCTTTGACTACAACTCACAATTTGCTTCCAGATCTTTTCCAGAGATCTGATGATTCACCTCAACCTGTTTCTAGCTTAACACTTACTGAGACTGATTTTTCTCTTGTGAGCTCTCCAAAGTGAGTAGTATTAACTTCTGCAGATAAAAATTCAAGTTCTGAGAGGAAAAATCACACATTATCATTAATTTTCATTACACTAAAACACGGAGCCAATGAAGATGATCAGGGAAACCAGAGGTTTCAGTCCTTTCTAACTTTGTGTGCTTATTAGATCATGCTCTCTGAAATGTGTACCTTATTAGTGGTCTAATATGCAGTATGGAAATAATCTAATGTGCGAGGCAAGAAATAGAAGGAAAGGGGTGCATTTTATGCAAATGAACTCAGAAAGTGTTCAGGACTAGTGACTTCTAAGTGCTTAGGAAGCTGAGAGATTCTTGTAGTCAGAAAGGCTTTTTCTGTGCCTCTTGGTGGAGAAAGCATTGATGGGTTGTAGTTGACGTGTCCCTTTGCAAGTCAAGTAGGTACAAAATTGCCCTTAAAGCCAGAAAAAAACCCTCTGTGAACAAAGATATAAAACTGTATTAAAAAGTTGTATTAAACTGTATCATGTGGGTGCAGAGTGGAAAACGGAAAATGGGAAACAATCTTTAAAATGTGACAAGATCAGTATTTTGAAGAACAAAATCTGTCATACAGGAGGCTAAGTTAGTTATATTTCATTACATTTCAATCAATTATTTCTTACTGTTTTTTCAGAGAGAACTCTTCCAAAATTCCAATCTGCTAGTGTTCCCCCTGCCTATGACTGCCTGGGCAGTCTCTGAGCTGGCTCCGCTGGTTCTCCTGCCAGCTGCTGTGACCGAGATTGTAGGTGGCCTCAGGTAAGGACCATCAATGTGTAGCTTTATAGGCCTTCACTGAGAGCAAGAGGAAGCATCATTTCTCCAGTAGCATTCTGTAACACACATTTCTTACTTCAAACCATCTGTTTTGGTTTTTTTATTTGAAAATTATTCCACACGCTTCGCTCTGTGCCTTCACTTGTTCCCTTAAACTCGCTGGCAAGGTAATCACTCTGGTTGTTCTGTGTCTATACTGTATTTTTGGCAGTCAACAACTTCTTTTAACCCCTCATAACCTAATTTTGCTAATTTGGAGCTCTTTAGAACTCATTTTTGTGAAATATGGTTCAGATTTATTTGCTTGTTTTGTTGCTTTGTATTAGTTGACAAAACTGACAGACCGAAAAAGAATTGGAGCAATGGAAAAAGAGAAAAATAAAAGGAAGACTGAAAGCTCAAAACATAGTTCATCACTTTGAGGCTAACATATATTTTAGCTCATCAATTTCTCAATTCAACCTTAGGTCAAAACGTACTTTTTATTATATTAATTGAAGCATAACTTTGTTTAATTCAAACTCTACGGTTTAAATTCAGATTTCTGCAGTGAAAAGATTTCAGATTTCTGAAAGTGAAAGTTCTCCTCTTAAACACTTAATATTTGATTTTCATAGGTCCTGAGCTCTCTTGGTTTCAACTGCAGTTGTTGGAACATTTAAATGACTAGATATTTTACCAATAAATAAGCTAATCCTCTTCAGAGATGCATATGATCTAAGAAGTATTTTATAGGATCAGTAGTACTTCTGAAGCTAAACCAGTGCAGAAAAATACTTTCAGATTTTCTTGATGTAATCAGACCTTCAGGTAAAAAGCATCATTAGCTTTATCACTTAAAGCAAATGCTTTAGCTTTGCTTTAATAAAAATCAGTATCTAAAACATGTAAATTGTATATTTTGAAGGACAGAAGGTCTCTGCATGCTAATTCCATTCTGGTTCTGCCAAATTTTCTTAGAGGAAGTAACTTATGCCAGGATTATGTGACAGAGCTAGAGCTATGTTCAGTTGACCTCAAGAGAAAGAGCAGATTTTTGTTCCCCTTCTTTCTGAAGATTTTTAGCAGCTTAGCCTTATTTAACACTATGCTTGTCCCAGGTTTCAATTATGCAGGTGCTCACAGTACTTCTTCCCTTGGAGCAGACAGCCTGAGTCTGAATCAGATGACAAAATAAATGGTTGGACAGGGTTGTCCAAGGACTACGCTTGTTCTGCTCTGAACATTGCAAAGGGAGAGACTGCAGCTGCCATAGACCTGCCTAGGAGATCCACACTTGCTTGTTCTATAGCCCTCAGAAATGTAAGAACTCTTTCACTGCAAAAAACGTCAGAAGATCAGGTAGATGATTCTGTTTCAGACGGGTTAAGGACTACTTTGTGGAGATCAGCTCAGATCTTCTCTGTTTTTTCAGTGCTTTCTGTCTCAGTTATTGCTTTCCACTAAAGAGTTAAAGAATGATTTTGGTGCAGCGTCTTCCAGAACCATTAGTTTCAGTCTCTAGCCTTCAAAACCATCAATCTTGGTCTCCATGATTATGTGCAATGAAGCTGGGCTTCATTTAGGATTTGCATTTCCTGGGAAGAAAAGTAACTAAGGCTTGCATGGGGTGGGGTACGGGGGGAGCTAAAACAACCAGAATATTTCTGCTCTGCATTTTTTCCAGTTGGTGATAAGCTTGAATGTATCTCTCCCCCACCCACGCAAACATTGAGCTTTGTTTCTGTAGGTCACAAATGGCATGATTTTGCATTTCTGCCTGCCTGCTGGTTTGGGTGAAGTAAAGCAGTGGGGCTTTGCAGAGTGGGACAGCTGGGTGAAATGCTTCTTGCTCTCTTGATTCTTTCTTTCTCTTTCAAAGTGAGTTGCAGTAGTCCTTGTGGGAAGGAAGATGATGGTGGTTTTGCACAAACATTCTCAGTGACTGTTCTTTTCTTTGGCAATCTTGGAATTTCCCCAAAGACTTGTTTCTTGCAGGTCCTCTGATATATTCTTTTCTTCAGTTTCATTCCCAAATTTCTGAGCCCCAACAAAATTTGGTCGCCCTCTTTCATTTATGTAATGGAAAACTAGCCTTTGACCCATCCAGACCCTTTGGAATGCCAGGGCTGTAATTAACTACAAAAAGCTGTGGAGGTATGGCTGCTGCTTGCCACTGGTGGATGGATTTTATCAGAAAAGGTAGTGCTGATTCGTATCACTCAGCCACACCAAGGTTATACAAAGAGCAGCAAAGCCTCAGGAGCGTAACAGTCGGTCTGCTCTTAACCTCAACCTTTATCTCTCACAGCCAGCTTCCTTCCCGCACCGCAAGCACCGAGTGTTATTTTACACTGAAGCAACACTCAGTAACTGAGGTCTGTCTGCCCAAAGAACGGAGGATAACCGAACACAAGATGGGTGGGCAGCAAGAGGACTAACGAGTACAGAGCAATGCTCTTCCAGAACCAGTGCCAATCCACTACCTCCCACAGCGTGTGAGCTTTGGAGTCGTCAGGCTGGGCTTTTCGTCAGTCATTTCTTTTTGTCTCAAGCATTTGTCTTCACCTAGAGGTGACGAGAGAAGTGATTTCGGCTAGCGACTGCTGAATGAAATGAGAGAAAGCTGAAGGAATCAGGGGCTGATACACCTGCCTAAGTCTGCCGGAAGGCACCCATGACTAAAACCAGCGCCCCGCCATGCCCCAGGGGATATATTCATTATACCCAGAGGCTGGTTGCAGCTCCCGTAAGGTTCCATCGCTAAAAGGTCACATCACCTCACATCTGATACGAAATTTGTTGAACCCCACGAATAAGTAGGGAAACTGATTGTACTCTCTTCTGCATTTCCTGCAAGTCATCTCCACAGGGAGAAGAGTGGTGCTCACTGGAGTTCACAAGGAGTCAGGCTTTCTAAAGCCTTTGGCAGGGGATAAATCCCTGAGCATACGTGCCTGGAGGACAACAACAACAACAAAAAACCAAACCAAAAAACCCCAACCCAAAAGGAACATCTAAAGCCCAAGGGTCTGAGTAAGAATGTGTTGGTATTTACTGTTTAACTGCTAACAAACAGGGCAGGTATTTGGTTGTTGGGGTTTTTGCGATCGATACGTTGCAGAAATCAGAGTAGTGTTTCTTACTCTTCATCTCCCTGATCTGCAACATTAAATGATAAGCCATTTATAAACATGAGATGGGGTAAGCAAAAAAAAAAAAAACCAACACACATAAAACCCAAAAAAGAAAACCACCAGAGGCAGCTGCACAGACCAGCAGCTGTGACACACACAGGAAATTTGGATGGAAAGAACCATTAGTGCATTGAGACCATCTCCTCGCCTGTTAGCAGGGCCAGCCCCCTTTAGCAGACTTTGAGAAAGCAGCTCCTTCTTCATGGCAGATGGGGGTGACTTTTAAGATTTTGTGCTGCTTAAATAACCTCTCTGGGAAAAAAGCCTCTTCAGATATCAATCTCTGCCCCACCTTTTCTAATTTGAACCTGTGTCCCTCCTGCAGCAGAAATAGGCCTATCCTGGGTATTTGAAAGACCTGTCAAACGGCCATTTTGCTCTGTATTATCTAAATAATGACTGTTCCTTTGTTGTTTTTCAGCCAGGTACCTGACAAAGCCCACCCTAGGACAGGCATACCGACTAGAAACAGCTACTTCACAGCCAATTTGTTGAGTGATGGATGTGCCTCTTAAATGTAAGAGGAAATAAATAGCAGGCAAGACTCTACATTCCTATTGTCCAAAATACACATCTCCCATCAAGCCTCAAATGGTACAGTTTTGCTTTGCAGACCATTTGCTTATCTTCTCAGTCCCTTAGGAATGGAGAGTATTAAACGGTTGATAAACACAAGTTCAGATTTTGGAGGTTTTTTGACGAGTCTGTACTTGGGTCATCCTGATTTCCTGCTGATAATCCAACCAATTTCAAATTAATTCTGAGGAAAAAAACCCCAACAAAGTAAATGTTTGACGTGTAACTAGATGAACTTCGTGGCCATTCAGTGTCTGAGATTATTCTATCCAAAATACCCCCCCCCCTTGTTTTTTATCCTATTACAAACTACTAAAGATACTCATTGGATATTTTTTGAAGACCCACAGCTGGAAAACTACTAATTGCATTGGCAAAATAAGAGCTCTGAAGTCTTGTCTGGCTCTTGAGCCCAGTTTATCATCTTCCCCTTATTGCCAAACATAGAAAACCATGTGTTTTCTGTCAAAGTCCTACAGCAAACCATGTGGAAAACAAAGAGCTATAAATAACTCCTCCCCAACATGCAAGGTGACTAATCTGCTGCTTCCAATAATATCACCCTCCAAGAACCAAAAATTTTCCTTTGCCATTACCTTTGTATTAAAGCCACATCTGTGCTCTTTTCCTGACAAACTCTTTCTGGAGATCTTGTCCTACTACACTTGTTGTTCTCTTCCCATCCTCAAATCCTTGCAACAATGGCACTTTAGCTACCTGTAACCTCCGAATTACATTTGTGGAAAGGTAAACTTCATAAAAGAAAATGGAATTTCAAATTCTAACACAGCAAGAGTATGATCCACTGTTTGGGGTCTGGCTTGTAATCTCGGATATTGGGTTAAATTCCTGGCTCCCTGACTCCTTAGCTGGCCGCTTGCAGTCTCTATGCCTTTATTTTCCCTGTCATTTACAGGGAAATACATGGTCAGTGCCTTGTTTGAAGTAAAATACGGTGTCTAAAGAGGAGTAAAATGTTTTGAGATCTGTTGATTGAAAAAAAAACATAAATAAAAGTTGATATGAGCACTAAATGCTACTACCACAAAGTCAGCTGGAACTGCTACAGAGCTTAAAAAAAAAAATACAGGGAAGGATTTCCTCCTCCTGTCACTCACCCTTTATTAGTTACGGGGCATAAATGTTGTCTTTACTAAGCATTTACTAACAATTCCAAAGGGAGAATAGTTCAACAGCCTGTGACATTATAGGGCAATTCTAAAAGCCTTCATATAATAGTGGTACAACAGGATGTTTTCCAGTAGAATTGGGATGAATATGTTTGAAACTGTGAGAAACATAAAGCACATGATAGGGAAGTTTATGCAGAGTTTTGAAGTCTGTTTCTAAATAACTACTTAGTAATGACTATGTATTTTTCATTTTGTACTGTCTTAGTGTGCTATGAGCCAAGCGATGGTAGTTGAACTGAGCAAGGGAGATTGTTTCATTTGTTGTTATAAAAGAAAATTTTCACATGACCTAAGTCACACAGTTAATGTAAGTCACTAGCCATATTTTTTTAATTTATCCTTTTTTCCCCTCCAATAATTTCTCACATAGGTTCTGTCATTCACTTGTTGCATTTGATTTCAAGTTAGGTTACAAGATTTTTCTCGCGTTTGTATAATTTCATCCAAATGTTGTTACTTAACTGCTACAATAACAGCGGCAACACTAACAATTTTGTAATGTGTTGAAAATCGATGATTTGCATTGGCTACAGTATTTCATAGCTCATATTTCATAATTTCAGAGTAGTTTGTTATTTTTAATTTATTATGTATTTTGATAATCTTAGGGTGAGTCATAGTTAGTGGGGAAGCCTGTCAGTAAATGAAGAACTGAAGTCTTTATTGCTTTTCCATATTTTCTTTTTGAGTACAGCTTTGGCCGTTTGTTAGCTGGTTGTAAAGTAAGAATTTGGAAGAAAACAGCAGAGGAACAGTATTCCAGTGAAAGAAATGACAACTTCCTTCTCCTTTGTGAATGAAGTGAGTTTTTTTCATTTGTGAATTTTCCAGGTTTTTCTAACTGATGTCACAGTTTTAAATTTAATTTCTGCAAGAGATCTATAGGTGTCTTTTCCTGATAAATTTGTTCAGACAAAGTCTGGAGATTTCCCCTGCCTACTTTAGCAAATCTATATGGAGTCTATCTATTAGTTTAAGGTATGAAAGTTAAATTTCACTGGGCTATGAAAAGCATTTATCTGCACATAAAAATTTTAAATTATTATAAATTTATATACGGAAAATTTTGATCACTGTAAAAGTTTTTGGGATGTCCTGACAATAATCTCTTCGTTTCCTTGTGTTTTGCCAGGTCTGTCAGACTTCCTCTTTGACACAACTTACCCTCGTTCCCTGTATGCTTTTAATATTTCATTTCTCTCTAGCGTCTTGACTCTGTGCATCAGTGTCTCCCTGACTACAAACGTGGCTCCCCCTGCCTCTTTCTTCTCTTTCCTGGGTCCTTCTTGTGTCTTTCTGTTACCTCATGCTTTCTGAGTCGTTCTGTCCCATGCATCATCCCTTTCCAGGTACCGCACCACTCTCTCTCCTCAGCGCCCTGGTTTGTTAGGGATCCAGTTAGGTGCTGAAAAGGCAAACCATGGTCCAGCTCCATCTGCAGGCTTAGGAATAAAGCCTGTTGTAACTAAGCACCCTAACAAAATATTTTTTTTTTGCAGTGCAAATAAGCCCTCTGTGTGGGAGGCCAACTTTTCAAATGTGCAGTGTATCATTTGAAAAATTCCCTTGGGGCTCTGACCTTGTAGGCAAATCTCTTAGAAACCGGTTCCAAATGGCTTTTCATGGTGAACTGTCCAGACAGCATCTGCTCGGCAGGGTTGTCCCTTAGCAGGCCGCAATCTAATCTTGGTTGTGTCTTACATGTGTTTTATCCTCGCCCGCGTGCGGAGAACTCAGCTTGCTTCACCTGAAGTGCCACTGCAGGAGGAGCAAGGACAAAAATCAGTGACTCCATTTTGACACAGGCAGGAAACAACGGGAGGGAGCGGGGCCTTGTTTCTACAGCGCAAATAACACTTTTGTGACTCCCGTACCATGATTCAGCAGCTCTGATGTCAATTTACAGTAACAAAGGAGACGGGAGATGGTCTGTGTGGGAAGGAGTGTCGACAAAAGCATCTTGTACAACTTCCCCCGGGCTCCTCAGCTGTGTTATCAGGGGTGGGCAGCTGTGTAGGACGAGCCCAGCTTTAGGGGAGCAAAGCCCCAGGCTGCTGAGAAGAGGTCTGTGGCAACAGCAAGAAATGAGGGGGGGTAGATAAGCTTTCAAACTCAGGATCTGTGAACTGTGTGGAGCCACTGGCGTTGCTGACCAGCAGATGCATTTGCTCAGTGTAAGTAAATGCCGGTGCTGGAAAAAACCGTGCTGTGCACTGTTCAGAGCGTGTCTCCTGTCTGACAGTGCAAAACTGGTGATGGTGAAGCTCAGAAGTACAGGGTGAACCTAACAATGTCATGGTTGGTTAAAACATTTTTAGATCCTTGAACATTAATTTGGGGGTCTCTTTTTTTTTTTTTTGTGTGTGTGTGTGTTCAGATTTTCCAATTTTGTCAGGTTTATGTTTTCAAATTTTTCAAGCTGCCTGATCAAAAACTTCTGAAAGAAAGAGCAACTGAGATTCTGCAGGACCTCTCAGTATGCTGGGAGTGTGAAGTTGTGGGTGAAAAAAAGGATTTGGCAGTACTCTGTCTCACAACTTTGCTCAGCTATCTTTTCTCTGTCGCTGTTGTATCTGATACCATCCATATCCAACTACACTAAGGTCAGTTTTCTAGACCTCATCTTTGAGATACGATGCCTACATCCCAGTTTTCTCCTCCTAAGACTTACTTTGAGTTTGCCTTTACACAATCTTTCTTGTCTCTGGCTGCTTGTTTCCTTCATCTCATCATTCCTTTGATGTCTCTGCTAAATACTGCCCGCACCTTTTCATCCCTGATCACAGCACCAGGAAACCATTGCTTTGTACTGGATTGCTCACCTTGGGTGCTGTCTGCGCATTGTTCTGTTTAACCAAAACTTCAGGTTTCTCAGATTACTGGTAACTCTGAATGTTAGTTGAGCTTCAGTGGCAATTCTCTTTGCTATTCTTGTTCTGAATCCTCCTCCATAATAATGTCTGCCACTGAGTTTCAGTGTTGCCTGTACGCTCCCACTATTGCTCCAGTCCTGGGTTTCTTTGCCAACTAAAAAGACAGAAATAAAAGGGCTTCCCCCACCTACTTTGAAGTACCTCAGATGAACTTTGCTATCAATTGCACTTTTTTTAGTGCCAGCTTTATACAACTTCTGTCACCTTAGACAAACAGAAACGGAAAAACCCTGATCTCATAGTTTTCTTCCGTCTTTTAGAATGTATTCCATAATGCAGCATGGCAGATTGCAACATTGCAGATGTTCTCCTAGATCATCTTACAGAACCAGTTGTACCAACCTACTGAGTAGTTTTGTATTTTACCCAAATGAAGACCACATAGATTCCTCAAGATTCTGGAAGGAGACTGTAAACCACTGACCTCTGCGCTGTTGTGGCCTCCTCATTAGGAGAAAACTGGACTAGGCTGTAATACCTGGACTTAGAATTGGAGTGGTGAATACTATAATGGATCCTCCTGCATTTAAGAAGCTTGGAGGATTTAATTCTGTCTCTGCTGGCTGGAGGTGGGCATTGTTCTGAGTCACAGTATTACTGCTTTGGAGATATATTTGCACTCCACAAACCCCTTCATTACAGCAGCCTGATATTTAACCCTTTCTCCACACCACACCTTAGAGTGCAAACACTAATCTTACAACTCTGCCATGCGATGGCTACTTAGAGGATATGTAGCACTGTACAGTCTGGAGCTTGTGGCACTCCAGGTGACAGCACAGGTCTCACTTCTCACAGTAGCTGAGCGTGTAACTCTTGGCAGTAGCGTTCAGGACAGGGACCTCATGAGGGAGGGATGTAGATCTCACTCTGTGCAGAGAATGAAAGTGTGAATGTTGGTTATAGCGTGTTTGTATGCCTGCAGCGCTGATACTGAAACATCCGTGCTGAACCGCAGCCTGTCCTCTGCCACCTGAAGGGCAGGAACCATTGGGCTGTACCCTGGAGACACAAAGAAGATGTGTTAGGTTATAGAAATTGGGCACTGAGCACTGAAGAACACAAGAAAACCCACTTTCATGGTCAGAACCCAGCGTTAACTACATTTAGATACAAGATAAAGATCGTGTATCAAACACATAACACATACTGATACCCAGCTTGGCAAGGAAATAATGTGGCTTCATTGTTTAAGTCTGAAACCTCAGCAAAGAACAAACTCATGCTGGTCTTCTGCTAGACGTCTAGATTCTGCTAGACCTTCCAGCGCGATTTGTTTTTTCATGGTCATCTAGATTTCCCTTCCTTTCCTTGCTTACATTTCTTAAGACTAGGTAGAGCACCTCTTCAGGATGAATCTCAGCCCTAACCTCTGTAAATCCTCTGTGGCTCATCTGCCACATTTCACTCGTCTGCCCTAACCTGCTCTTTGGCTGTATCTTTCCAAGACCAGGCCTGTCCTTTTTTCTTCTCTCTCCAGCTGAAAAAAGGACACTGAAACCTGCCCAGATTAAACAGCGCTCAGCAGGCGGTCCGTTCATTCCTTACACACACTGGAAAAGCGCAGCGGGTCAGGCTGATCTCCCAGCTGGAGGTTTTGCATCTGCACTTGGAGGTGAGCATGTAAGGGAGTCACCGGGGCTGCTGGTGCACACAGAGTTAATGCGCTGACAGAAACACTGAGGTTTACATCTGAAAAACCAAATATAAAAATAATATGATGAGTAAGACTAAAATTCCCTGTTTTGAGCTTCCATGGGGTCAGCTCCCCTCCCCCCCATTCAGGGCTCAGCAGTCACTTCTCCTTTTCTGCTGTGCCTTGCAGAAATGTGTCCTGGGATGAGTCAGAGCAGGACTTCCAGGCAGCAGTGTTACTGCCTTGGGCTCCCACCAAACAGCAGGCAAAATTGCCTGCTGCTGGGGCCTGGCAGCTCCCTTCGAACTCTTAGAGGGCTCTCTCCCTCTGCTTGTTACCCCTCGATACTGGTCTTTTCTGAATTGTAGGATCATAGAAAACAGTAGGTTGGAAGGGACCTCTGGAGGTCATGCAGTCCCATCTCCTGCTCAACGCTTCACCCTTAGATCAGGTTGCTCAAGGTCAAGGCCAGCTGAACTGCTGAAAAGCTCCAAGAGGTACCACAGCAACCTTGGAAATCTCTTGCAGTGCCTGACCACCTTTATTGGGAAGAACTTTTAAAAATCTTCCTGCCCTATCCACACTCGTGGTCTGTCCCTGTTTCTCTGCTTGCCTGTGCCACATCTGCCAATGCTTAACATCTGTCTTACACGTGGGCCCTCCAGAGATGTTTTTATGTGCCCTCTCCAGAGATTTTGCTGTGGCTCTGGTACCTTCTCTTGGCAGATAGTGAACTTTCAGGGCACCATTCATGTCCTGCCCCTTTTTCAAAAGCGAGCTTCTGACTGTACAAAAAGAAAATATATGTTTAAGTACATCCTGGGGACAGAGGGCACTGTTAGGTGTGAGGAAACATTAATTTACTAGGCAGCTCTGATCCCTTTGTTAGCAAGATTTATGGTGGAAACTCAGCTGCCAATATGTTTTCCTAGGGAAGAATGCCCCTCCCTCGTGCTGGCTAGGAAGCCAAGCTCCTCTGGGGGGTCCCCTCTTTCAACCAAAGCAGACCCTTGCCGGGCTTTCATGGGACACCCAGGGCCTAGATCCCACTGAGGTTGTGCCTGGCTAAAGGTAAGTGTCCTGCAGCGCTGGAGTGACTGGGGGAAGGTTTAGCACCATCCCTGGGCTTGGGGTGTTCCCGTCTTGCCAGCACATCACCTCATCTTCGTGGGGAGGGGTCCCCAGGGGTACGTCTGTGCCAGCCGCATTCCCTGACCCCGAGCACACACGAAGCCCAGCGGGACCGCGCTGAGCTGAGCTGTGACAGCCAAACCAGCACCACCAGGCTCTGGTGGAAGGTGCCCTGTAGCTCCTGCCGCGTCTGGGTATTGTGCAAAGGCCACCCACACAGCTGTGGCGCTTGGGGACACGGGTTGGGGTGGGCTGGGCACTGCTGGGGTGACGGTTGGGCTCGATGGTCTCAAAGGGCTTTGCCAACCTGGGTGCCTCCATGATTCCATGGCCCTTGGGTTTAACTGCTTGTGCCCAGCAGCTGTGTGAGGATCACATCTAACCTGCCGGGTCCCACCTCCTCCTGCCCTGCCCTGCCTGCCCTGCCTGCCCTGCCTGCCCTGCGGCCGGGGAGATGCGCAGTTCCCCTGTATGAAGGGGCAGGCGGTGCGGGCCCGGGGCTGCCGTTTTGCGGGCCGCTAGCGCCGCCCTGCGGCCCCGCTGCGGAAACGCAGCCTTAGCGGGGCCGCCGCTGCCCCCAGCCCGCCGTGAGCCGCTCCCGAGCAGCTGCGGTACAAACCCCAGGGGCCTCCAGACCCAATTGCGTGCGAGAGTAACTGATTTTCCATTTTTCCTTTTACGTTTATTCCATTTTTTTTTTTTCCCAGCCTGGATGTTCCAAACGCTTTGTTCAGATTGGTGACCCAGACAAGAAAGTAGGACTTTAAAAAATAATAATAAACAAACCCAAAGTAGTGCTTTTAAAATCAATCTGCTTGCAGCATTTGTCATTAATTGACTAATATTTTTGAGTGACTTAATTTTTCAGTAAACAAATTATTTGCCCAAAAGATGTGCCAAGCTCCACTGAGGTGGCTTGGCTCTTGTGGAAGCACAGCACGCCAGCCTCTGGGGGCTGGCACCGGGGGTACCCCACGCCTCTGCCTTCAGGGGTGCCTGTGAGTTATAATAGTTATAATGGATTTACTTTTTTTTTTTTTTTCTGGAAAGTTGCTTAAGTTCCATTATTGCCCCACTCTGGTGAGAAAGACACAAGAGATCACAGAGATGGTAAGCAAGGGTAAGCACTGGAGACACGCAAATTAGGATGTTGAGAGAGGCAAGAACATCAGGTACAAGTCAAAGAGCAGTGGATATATGGTGACTGGTTTTGTTTTGTAAAGTCTGCCTTTAAAAGTGATGTGTGGTTTGTTTGTTTTGTTTTTTTTTTCTCCTCAGCTGAGGAAACAATTTAGTAAAGAATACAGAAAACTTAAAGTCATTTTCAGAGAAATCAGGTTGAAGTGGCTCTGTGGCTTGGGGAAGGCAGGAGAAGATCCCAGATTCCCAGATCCCCGCTCCAGTTGTCTAGTTGCTATATCCATATAGCAACACACATATATGTTTGCTATAGAAAATAGCAGATTTTGGACTAGACTATCACTGAAAAATTCATTCTGCAGCCATGAACTGTGAAAACGCTTCCTTCGGTGCACGGTGTATTAGCAACTGCCACCTGATGACATGAGCACACGTTTCATCCAGAATTCCTCCTGCGCTGGCTTACAGCAGGATGTCATAAAACCTGCAAGGCTTGGAGTGAAATCCTGCATCCCTGAGGTCAAAAGCAAACTGCCACTCATTTCTGTGTGACCACGATACCACTGTGGATTGCAGCAGTCCGAAATTCCCAGCGTGGCTTGGTTTACCCACGGAGGCGCCTGGTGTAAGTGTGATGATCACAGGTATCATCAGCACGGGGACCCATGCCACTGCAGCAGGGCTTGGGAAGGCTGATGGTAGTCGTGCAAGCAGTAGGAAGGCGTCTGCGGAACACAAGACCCATACATCTTACAATGTGAGAACAAAATACAAAATGCTTTTTCTTTAAAAATTCAGAATTCAGCTTTCTAGATGGTTTGCAAGTGAGAAAAAGACAACTTTTCTTGAAGTGCACCTGCAGTTGAATGCAGGGTTGCGTTCCTGTTAGATGAGCGCAGAAAGGACAGCTAAAGCAGTGCGAGCCGCTGGCTGGCTCAGCTCCTGACTCCTGCTGCGGGCCACGACGTCGGTGGGACTCAGCGAGGCCAGGGCCAGGCTCTGGGGAGCATCAGCACCAGCAGTGTCTCCTTGGGGAGTGGGATTCCTTACAAAACTGGAGTGAGAAACACGTTCAGTGTCTCGGGCAAAATGGTGAGAGATGGAACTCACGGGTACGTGGGAACGCTTGGAGTGCCTGTATGGGAAACCGTGCAGCTCCGGGCCAGCTCGGCTCCCGTTAAAGGTCAATCTTTGGTCTCGGCTGACCCAGCGCCATGGGCACGTGCAGGTTCTGCAGACCTCTGTAAGGACACGGAAGAAATTTTAAGAATGGAACGGTTGGACCTGGCGATCTCAAAGGTCTTTCCCAACCTAAACGACTCCGTGGCGGTAGCGCGGATGATGTATTTGCTTTTTTCAACGTTAGTAAACTTTCTGGTTTTCAGCACGGATACCTAGGGAAGCAACACATTCAAAAT
>JAVJGJ010000060.1:70100753-70121146 GCA_035590215.1 Microhierax caerulescens | reverse complement strand
TGGGGACGGGGGTCCGGGGGGGGTCGGGGACCTTCTGTGCCCTGCCCGGGCCGGGGCTTCCCGCAGGGGCTCAGCGCTCGCCACGGGGCTGATGGAGGGAGGTGGCTGGTGGAGAATTTTCTGGCTGAAAATCACCGTTCCTCTCGGGAAAATAACTTTTTTTCCATTCCATGCAGCACTCTTTTGCAACTGTAAGACCAGGCGACTGGCTTCCAGGGAAAACACTTGTAAAAAAAGCCTTTTTCTTTTTTTTTTTTCTTTTTTTTCTTTCCTTTTTTCCTCCCCCCCCCCCCAACATCTGAAATGTCATTGCAACGAGCAGTTGTGCTGCGACGGGATGAAGCTGTTGGTCTGGGAGGGGAGGAGGCCGGTTGCTACAGGAATCGTCGTCGTGTCAATATTTTATCTTTTTTCTTTTCCAATACGGTTTGGCATTTTAAGTCTTGTCCATGTTTTCTCAGGCACTGCCTGCTACTGAGGCACCCAGCGAGGGGCCCTGGGGGCTCCCCGGGAGCAGGGCAGGAGCCCTTCTGGTCGGTGGGCAGCCTCCCCCTGCCCCTGCCCCCGCTCGGGGGATGGGGGGACTGGACGGGACTTAATGGCAGATTCTCACCTGTTTGTTTTTCCTGCGCCTGGGAAGGGCCGATGGTTCCTCCGGTCCTGAGGCTGTGGCAGAAGGAGCTGAGCAGCCCAGCAGAGCTGTCTCCAGTGCTGCGGGTGCTGCCGGTGCTGCGGGTGCTGCCGGTGCTGCGGGTGCTGCCAGTGCTGCGGGTGCCGCGTGGCCGGGAGCTGTGGTCCCCCCAGACAGTGTCCTCACCCTCAGAACTGATGAGTAAACGATGCGCTGCCTGTTTCTCTCCCATGCATGTTCTTAAATAGGTCATACACCCTCCTTGGGAAAAACAGCTCTCCATAAACCTGGTTATGCTTCTGCCTCGTGGTGACCACAGACTTCTCTGAGAAACCTGCCAGTGCTTTAGGACCGTCTCAAGACCCTCTCTGCCAGGGTTCCTAAAACAGATGCTGGTGTCTAAAATTAGGGGTAGGTAAAGACTTGTCTGCAACTGTAGTGGCAGGGTACTATTTTCTCTCTTGAGCTTTTTTTTTTTTTTTTTTTTCCTCCTTTTCCCTAGGACTACATCTTGACTGCTTCTTCCTCTTCAACATTTCTCTTAGGAGCAGCCGGTTTGAATTTGCAGACTTTAGAAACGTTAAGTAAACTCAGTGTCTCATAAGGAGCATGGACTAACGAGACAGAGAAGCAAAGGGGCTATAGAGATTAAAAGGGCATTTTTTTTGAGCAAGTGGTTGTGATATGTTAAGAAGCAGCAAATGCTGGGAACATGCTCTAAATGTTGAGCTGGGCACACAGATCAGCTCAGGTGTGTCCTGCGTGATGCACCGAGTTTCTCGTAGATGTTTTATGAGCATCAGGCATTGGTTGCGTGAGATACGGGGATGTTCTTGAGCCACAAGGTAGGGTGTTCAGGCAGCACCGATGTAATGCATGAAGAAATGCAGTGGTTTTCCCTGGTGGGACTAACACAAAAAGACAGACCTGTGGGGCACGGAAAGTTGAGGGACACCAGTGTGTTAGGGGAATTGTTTTTCTGCCCAGTTGTTGTCCAGCACCGTGCATTTTTGGAGGAAGCTGGGCTGTCTCTTGCTGCTGGAAGAAGGACATGAAGCCAGGTATGCAGCCTGTTCTCAGAGCCCTGGACATGCCCTTTGTCCTGTCTGCTGCTGCTTTTCTCCTGGATTTCGGTCACTTAATTCCAAGGGCCCTTTCCGGGACAACTTAGGGCAGATGTAGGCTGGGCATGTGGAGGACGAGATGGAAGACAGGGACCTGCTGGATCCGCTGCAGTGATTACTTTTCCAGACCGATTCTCAAAAGCTGTGATGACCGTGTGGCAGAGGAGGCCAGTCTGTGCCGCGTCCCGTCATCGCTGAGCTGTGGAGGGCAGTCGTTTTGCTGCCTGTTGGTGCCAAACCGGCACAGAGTAACTGCTCAGAGATGATTCTGTCTTCAAGCAGCAAAGGTCTTTATTTCGTGCAACGCTGGGGAGCCAGCCGGTTCGCACCGGACAAGCTAGCTCCCGGGTTTTCAGTGAAAAGTCAGGTGATTTATACAGTTTTCCTGAGAGGTTACAGCATCTTTACATACATATTCATTTGATTTTGACACCCAGTCATTCCTCTTGTAATAGGTGGGATCTAGGTGGAACAGACCTTTCAGCTTTCTTTGTTCAGTGATTTCCTGACTTGATCTTGATGGTCTCCTTATCTCCTTCAGGTGCCCACCTTATCTTTTCTAATTATTCAGAGTACGTTCCTTTCTCAACACAAGCAGCATCACCCAGAGCATTGTACCAAACTCATCCTGAATAATTTTTTTTTTTAAAGACCTTGTTCTATTTCACTGTGTTGCCCCTTCATAGGCATGTGATGGTTGTATGAATCCCTTTTTTTTTTTTTTTTTTTTCCCCTCTCCGTTCTTTGTGAAGAAGCTGTTCTCAGTCATTTTCTAGGTCTAATTTTGTCAGAACAGAAGAGGATGTCCGTCAGGCCCGCTCTGGGGTTGGAAGGGGTGCCCATCTTTTTTAAAGCAGGGAATTCTGTAAGTGCAGGTTGTTGTGCAGCAGCCAGCGAGCAGAGGAAGGGCTGCGGCTGGTGTCACCTGCCTGGAGAGTCCCGTCACCTCCCTGTGTGGCTGATGGCTTCAGCCTGTATGGGTGCTTGGGACAGAAGAATTTGGTCAGTTAGGGGACAGCTGACACTGTAAGAGCTTCCTATGTTTTTTTGTGGTTTTGCAGTTTGTTTGGTTTTTTTTTCTTCCCAAGGAGAAATTTTGGGGGATTCTGTGGCACAGTGGTACCGTAGCCGTGGGTGGCTGTTTGCGTAGCTGTGGGGGGAGCCAGGAGGCCTGGCAGTGTTGCAGGCACGTTCGTCTGGTGGAGCTGGGCTGGAGGCAGCATCTCTGCCCCATCAGGCTCTCCTCGCGCTTGTTACTGGTTGTTACTGGCTCTCCCGAGCATCAGCTCAGTGCCTGAGTTGAGCTGGTGCGTGGAGTGCTGTGAGAGATGAGTGTCCCTTGCTGCTGCCCCTGCTTTGGCACCGTGTAAATTTGTTTCTTCATATCCAGGCTGAATCTTGTTTACCGTTTGAGCTGATGCTACAGCGTGGAAGAAGAATTCAGCACTTTCCCCTTTTCTTGTGACTTTTAACATACGCAGACTGTTCTGTTCCCTGCAGGGTTATCTTTTTATGATACACACCCAGGTCCTTCAGTCGTTTTTTTCCAGGTCATGCTTTCTACACTGTCTTTGTTTCTTTCCCCGGCCATGTCTCTGATTTTTGCATCTGTTTTATGAAGAAGATTATGTGGGCTGGGTGCGGTCTGTTGGCTGGAGTCTCATCTGTGTGGAGTGGAGTGGAGTCACTGCTGCTGTCGCACCTACAACGGAGTTACTAATATTTCCCAGGCTGTCAGTTGTCTACTTCATATTGACAGAAGCCTGCTGGCTTGGAATTAATTTCTGAATCAGTGTAATGCATGTATACTTTCTTTTTTGTGGCACATTGGAGTTACTGTTTTGTCATGCCCATTCACTTTTTTTTTTTTTATCCTGTAGTATACTGTTTCATACTGATCTTTACTGAAATTGGTTTAATAGTATGCTATAGGTAGGTCAAGGGTTCCTGCAGCCAGATTAAAATCCTGCAATAAGATGCCACAGAATCCTGAGCTGGTTTGAACTTGCAATGTTGAAGGATTATATTTTTTTTCCTTTAAAAAAAAATAAAAATAAATAATGACGGGTTTTGTATAGGTCCGTAGAGTTTACACTTGATCAGATGTTATCTTGCTACAAAACGTTTTAGTGGTTCTTTCCCAGCTTGCCCAGCCAGTGCCTTCATCAGTTCCTTCTTGCATCCCCCCTGCTCCTGATCTCCTGGTCACTGTGCTGAGGGCTGTGCTCTCCTTCAGGGGAGCCGTGGGATCCTGTCCTCTAATTTTCATTTTGATTGCTCGCTGCAGCTGGGCTTTCCTCCTGCAGTGATTTAGTTCAGGGACTGAAACTGGAAAAGGGCCAAACCTTTAAAAAAAAAAATATTGTTTTTCCTGCTAGTTTGTTCTGACCCGGCTCAGTCATAGAGTCAGGTTTGAGCATGTGGAGGGGGTGGTTTATGGGGGGGGGGTGTGGGACAAGGGGCAGCAGCGTCCTTTCCAGCTGCAGTGAGCCCTTAGATTGGTTCTGACACCCGGAATTTTGTTTTGATAATTTCAGGCTCCTTTCCGTCTGGCTGTTACTTAATGCTTTGCTATCTTTATCACTTTCTTATCTTATAGGTAACTACAAACTGATCATTTAACTTGATCAAGAGTCTTTCAGAGGATTGAAGTTACTGGTCTGTAACTTCTTAAGTCTTCTGCCACCTTTTTTTTTCTTTTTATCAAGGTAGGTGAAGCATGATGCTTCTCCAGCCTTCTGTGGCCTTCTCGTATTCCTGTAATTTTTCAAAGATGGTCACTAACGCTTCAGAGATGACTTTGACTGGTTTCTTACGTGCTTTGAGGTGAACGCTGTTGCTCCCTTTCAATCTACAGCTGCTCTGTGAACGTTTCTTAAGCCGTTCTTTTCTAACCTGCTCTTTCCTCCCGTTTCCAAATTAGTTTTGCTTGTCATATTTCACTTTTTCTTCTGGATTTCTTCAGCCTTTGCATCGTTTGCTTTCCTTTCCTGTTTGCCAACGAGAGTGTAATTATCTTTATTTTCCTCCTCTAACACATCTGCTTCTCTCCGGTTTTCTTGTGACTGAAGAGTCCTCAGTAGCGGCGGTGCTGATTTTGACTAAGAGACCATCTAACCCAGTGTCCTTCTAGGCAAAAATAAAAATAGGACAAGTATATATATTTTTCCAACTTCTTCCAGCCTCCAGCTCCTCTCCGGTAAGGGGGTTCCCTGAGTCTGATGGGAGCTGTCTGACCACCAACAGTCAGTAGATGTGTCCTTCTGGTACTTGTCCTGTCCTTTGTTGAATCCATATCAAATTTTCGATCATTTTTGGAGGAGTACAGCCACACAGGTTACCTGCTGATGAAGAGTCACGTCAGTTTGTTTGGAAGCTGACCCTCTCTGGCTTCATGTGATGGCTGTATTGGCACTTCTGTCATTAGAGCTGGTGAACAGTCTACCCCTGTTCACCGTCCTTACACCGCTCATGATTTCATGGACCTCTGGTTTGGTTGCCTGTCTAGCATCCTGATCTGTGACATGGATGCTGTTCCATGGTGAAGAGAAGACTGACCTGGGAAGCATCTCTGGTCAGTACTTTTCTCTGAAGCCTCGGGACAGGGAAGGGCAAGGACGAGGGTGCTCGGAGTCCTTGTCCAGCCCACCTGAGGAGGGGAGATGCTGAAAGCCAGGCTCTGTCACAAGATGTCTCGTGTGCACTTTCATACACCCGAGGCTAAACAGCCTCTGTCCTTCAGCGCTCTGCTGAAATCAGGGAGCGTTTCAGGTGTTCCTTAGGGGGGTACATACCTGTGCTGGGGTGCTGAGGGAGGGGATGGTGTCCCCAAAGCCCTTCCCCCATGGTGGTGGGAGTGGGTCTCGGGCACGCTCTCAGATCCGCTCTCCCCTGCTCTTTTCAGAGGTTGGCCAGCCTGGCTGAGACCACTTAGCGATGACAAAACAAAAGCTTCTGCTTGATGGGACGCTTTCCTTGCTTCTGATGGTGGCCTGTGAGGCTCAGCAGCTCCCGAGGAGTCATGTCGCTGCTGGCGCCGGTCCTGTGTGCGAGAAGGAGCCCGAGTCCTGGGGGAGCCTTTTCAGCAGCGAGCGGCTGGACGCCTGGATCTGTTCCCTCATCGGTTCGCTCATGGTGGGGCTCAGCGGGGTCTTCCCCTTGCTGGTGATCCCGTTTGAGACGGGAGCCGCTCTGCGGTCAGAAGGTGAGCCTGCTGCCCGCGTTAGCCCCTCGGAGGCCACAAGTCCTGGGCTGTGACTGAACGGCGCAGTGATGGACCGTACCCTGTCACGGAAATACCGGCCTCTAAACCAGTCCGTTTCTGGTGCTTCGGGCCGTACCTGCCCATGTGGCAGGGAGTCTTGGGACAAATGCAAGCCCTGCGTGGAGCGTGGACAAAGGATGTGGTTTGTTTAGCACCCTCCTTGGTCCAGGACCCCCCCCCACATGCGGCTGGCCCAGCCAGGTGGTGCGAGGGCTTTATTTTGCACTCCGGCTGTTTGTTTTGTGCTCTCTCCTTTGAAAGCTTGCTTTGCAGACGCTTCCAGTTTAGATCTCTCTGTGCAAAATCTCAGCTGGAGATGTTTTGGCTCCCAGCTGTGTTGTGATCACCTTTTTCTTTCTTTTTTTTTTTTTTTTTTTTTGTTAATAATTTTATTTTTTTTTTTTTTTAGCTGGATCACACCGTTTGAAGCAGTTGTTGAGTTTTGCAATTGGTGGGCTACTGGGGAACGTGTTCCTGCACCTGCTTCCCGAAGCCTGGGCCTACACATGCAGCGCAACGACAGGTATGGAGGCCCCTCTGCCTGGAGCAGTCCGTGCTGTCCCTGTGGGCTTTGAGTCCGTTCCATCTTGAAAAAACAAAGACCAGCCAGGCTGGGTCAGCCCCCAAACTGGTCTAGGCTGGTATTCTCTTTCAAAGGATGTGTAAAAGCAAATGCCTAAGGAAGGATATAAGAACAGTAAAAACGCATGTAACGCTTCATCTTTGTTCCTTGCAGTCCTCCAAAGATTTTGGGATTGGAGGCTTCCTGAATTGGCCACGGTTTCTTTACATTTAGTAACTTGCAATGGATTTTTTTTGTCTATCGGCTTTTCCTGTCTTGCCTTGGACTCCTTTAAATTTCTGTTGATTTTCCTTTGTCCTTTCTGTAAGGAAAGGGAATGCTTCTTCGACCTGATGGGAGGTTAGGAATGTGTTTGTGGTCTGGTACACGAACGTGTGCACCGTCTCCGGTGGGGATTCTGCCCCATCAGACATGTCTTGTCCATGAATCTGTCCCTGTAACAGTGTTACCTCTGGAGTCTCTTTCTTGGGACTAACTGGGGCCCTTCTGCTGGGTCTATCAGTTTGTGGGAGGCCAAGTGTCTTGCCCTCTCGGTCTTCGCTCGAGGAGAAGTCATGGAAGGTTGTCCATAAAGCCGTGACCAAGGTGGGGTGGGCGGATGGGGGGCAAAAGAAAATGCAGGTGGGAGAAATCTGTGTTTGCCGGCGAGCTAAATGCTTTTTGGGTCGGGATGGAGTTTGTGGTATCTCCTTCACCGCTCAGACAGCCAGGGTTGCTGAAATCTGTAATGATGGTATCTCTCAGCTTCAGCAAGCTGATAGCATAGGAGGCGAGTGCTGCTGCATCCCACCTGTTGAGAAGCCAGGAAATTGTTTCCCTGCTGAAAATGGGAGGGAGCAAAAAGGATGCCCTGGGTTTCCCTGGCTTCCTTGCACCCATGTCCTGGGATTTCAGATCTGCTGGGCCTTTGGTTTTCTTCTTCCTCACGACTCTTAGCACTGCCAGCAAAACCCGTGGTCCTTCCCCCCCACCCCGCTCCTTTCTACAGTGGTTCCCAACTGACTTGCCTTCCTGCTCTAGCTTGTTTGCTTCTGCCAGGCTGTCCTGGAGCATAAAGGTTTCCTTGACCCGTGTAAGCCCCATTACAGAGTCATTCTGTTCTTCCGCTGCAATGCAATCTTCGGTCCTGCAGCCAGGCTGAATGGATGATTATCTCACAAGCTTGGCCGTAATTGAAAAGAAAGTTTATAGCTGTGGGCTTAATAACTTGCCCAGGTGTGGCAGAAAGGGGAAGGTGAGTCTGTAGCTCTGCTAATGGCAGATTTCATGTCAGGGCTTGCTGCTCGGTAGATGCAGCTGCAGGATTTTTGTTGATGTCATCTCTGCTTGCCTCTGGAGCTCAGGGAAAATCCCAGTATTGTCAGGAAATATGCTGGATTGCACTATTGGAGCAAAAACAGTGGGGGCCCTCACTCTGTGAGCGTCCTGAAATGAGGATATCAGTTAGCTCAAGAATGAGCGAGTTAAACTACTTTGCCTTGAGATATGTTTGCTCCTTATTCCTTGTGGGAGGTTTCCCCATTGTCTCGTTTCTTGCTTTTTTGCCTTGGAACTTGGTTAAACTGTCTGGAGCAGGGTGGGTTCACATGTGGGAAACGCTGGGTAGCGACGTGACAATTATTCTCTCTCATCCCTCAGGAGAAGGGCAGAGCTTTCAGCAGCAGAAGCTTCTGGGTCTCTGGGTGATCATTGGTTTCCTGACCTTCCTGGTGCTAGAGAAGATCTTCCTGGAGAAAGAGGAGTGCCCCAGTGTGGTAAGCGAGCAGCCAGAGGGGGGGGAGTGCTGTTGTGTTTGCAGGGCTGTGCTGAACACCTCATCTGCCCTACCTGACAGGCTCAGCAAGTGATCCTGGAGCTGTGAGTAGCTTGTCAGTGCCCTTTGGGAGCTTTTTGCCGCTTCTTTGACACCAGCTCTAGAAGGTGTTTCATCTCCAGGCTCTGGGTTTGTGGTGTTAGCGGATGATTTCTCACCTCTGAGCTGGTTTTGTTCTTGATGTGTAAAAGCGAGCTCCCCTTTTATGGGGACTGGGCGCTGGAGCGCTCTGCAGCTGAGGCTTTTGCTCAAGTAAGCTTGGAGGGATGGCAGCTTGCTGATGTGTGTTCCATTGAGCCATCAGGAGTCATTCCCCTTCCGAGTCCTCCGTCAGGACAAAGCCCAGCCTCCTCTGGAAGGTGTTCCTCGCTGCTCACCCTTCTTGGGTATGGCCTGCACCAGGCATTTCTTTGGGTAGCTCTGGGGGGGCTTTGTGAAGGGGTTTTTGGCTGGCCAGGGAGTGGTAAGCATTGGTTCAGAGGAGTCGCCCAGCTGCAAAGGGGCAATGCAGACGGGTGCCAGAAGGTAGTTCCCCAAGACAGAGGAGAGCAACTGGTCCTCAGGCATCCGCACAGCTCCTGGCAGCAGCTCCTGCACACCCTTCAGTTCTTGCTGTGCCGTGACTTTTGAGAGGTGAAACTGCGGTTCAGGCACTGCATAAGAGCAATCAGCTGTTCCTTTGACTCAACGTGAGACTTCAAAGCCTGAAAGGAGCTTCATCTTCTCATTTATAGAGAGAATGAAGTCAGAGATAACCGTTTCATTGTTTGGAGGCTGACAATCCCAGCTACAGAACAGTTCTCTAGACTTGGTTATTCCGATGCGCTGGGGGGAGCAGGCTTCCTTGTCCCCCCATCCCCTGCCCCGGTGGGTTGTATTTCTCTGGGCAGCAGCTGCCAGCAGGAGTGGCAGGCTCAATCCCAGTCTTTCCAGTGGAACCTGGCTCATGCCAAGGGCACTTGACTCCAGTTCCTCCTGTCTTTCCGCTTTCCTTCTCTTGGTGATTGGGGAAGTCTTTGTTCGTGTTGCTCACGGTGCAGATACCAGAATGAATGCTCTCTGAAATTGGTCTCCTTTCTGGCAGTCGGTTATTAAACTGGTGTGCCAAAGCTGCTGATTTGTAAAGACAAAAGGATTCAGGGTGAAGACTGGATTTCTGACCGTGATTCATGCTCATTCATCACTGACGAAAAGGCAGTAACAAGTTGTTTTCCCCAAATTTAGGGCTGTGATTCCAAAGCACCAGCTGGAAAGATTCCCAATGGAAGTGGCTATCCCCTGCGGAAGGTGGCAGGCCAGTCCCAAAGAGCAGGAACAAATTCAACTCAGTGTAACGGCTCCTCTCTCCACTCTTGTCCAACAGACAACAGAATCAAGGTAAGAGACCCACAAACTGACCTTCACATCTTATATTTTCGGGGCACGTCTTTTAAAATTCAGTCAGGAGCTGTCTGTGGAAAGAACTGTGCCTGAGTGGGGCACCCGGTGTCTGAGTGAGTTGTGCTTAATTTTGCTCTGTCAAAGCGTCTGCCCAGGTCACAGCAGGGAGGACGCAGCAGACTTGGAGAAAATCTGCACTGCAGCTTATGCAAAAGAGGCAAAGTCACTATTGTGAAGGCATAAGCCTGATGTGTGTTTTGGCTGAGTTGTGAGACCAGAGTGCAGTACTTTCACATCTTGTTACGCTTATCTTACAGTTATTATATTGTCATTTGCTTAAATAGTTGTGCCGTGATTTCTCTGGTGTCTGTTTTGTACCAGTTGTGAGCTGTGGGTTTCCTTGCTTTGTACCGACTGTGAGCTGTGCATTTCCTTTTAAGGCACCTTTTGGAAGTATTTTAAGTGTTGGAAGCTGTCCCCTCTAAAACTTAGAAGTTAGGTTTTTCTCAGACGAGCAGTTTATCTGCTGCCAGAAAGGGCTTCTTGTCTACTTCTGCCTCCAAACCTGTATTTCCCACACTTGCTTTGCACTGGACCTTGTCTGACCCTGCAGTGAGCCTATTCAAGGAGCTAAACAGGCAAAGAAATTATTTCCCCCCCACCCCCCCACCCATAGGTTCATTTCTCTCCTAACTTCTTGAATCAGCTTGGCGTGTAGGCAGGCAGCCTGTAGTGCTGGGGTAAGGGAGATCAGCCAGCCCGTAGGAGTGGAGGTGGAGGAGAGGAGAGGAGTGCTGTGGCGCTGGGCAGTGGCTAACCCTTAAATTGGCTTTGCTTTCAGTTTTGTGTTCCTACCTTTGCACTGCGGAAACCCTCGTCTGGGTGAACTTTACAAGCGAGAGAGTAAACGACCACTTTGGTGAAGGAGGACCTGTAGTTTGAGTTTGAAAGGTGCGAGGTTGTAGGAGAGTAACTACGAACGGAACGTGTGGTTGCGTCAACTAGCCCACACGTGGCTTTGTGGTCAGTCAGAAGCTCTTCAGTCTTTCTGTTTTAAATCTGTTTGGCTCTGACTTTATAGCTCTTGCCACACAACGTGGCAGATATGCTGAGGTCACTGGGTATTTTTGGTGTGTCACGCTCGTGTAATGTGTACAGAACACTGCACAAACCGCAAGGTGCCGCAGTGATGTTTCTAGAGGTGATAGTGGTGAAGAAACCAATGTTACTGGGTTATGAAACATTGTGCCATTATTTCAGAAAAGTTTATATAATGAACTACGGACTTACGGAATGCTTAGTCTACACTGATTTCAATTAGAAATGTAGCGCTAATGGGGGATGCAATTGCACAGGGTCTGATCCTGATGTAGAAAATAATAATGGAATTAATGCTAGTTGATGTGATCTTACGGAAGATAAATTCTCGTCATCCAGACATTTTTTCCCTGCCTTTTATTTGGTCATGATTGTTTGGTAAAGGTAATGACACTGACAGATGTATATAAGACATAACTTTCTCCACATTCAGATGAAACTAGTACTGCATGAAAACAGCTTTGCTAATGTTAGCTGTCTTAAAAATCAGGTATTCTGTATTATCAGCAGGGACTGGGTTAATGCAGCTCCCGTCAATTCTGTTCACTGGTGGTTTATGATTTTTCTAAGTGATTATTTATGAAACCAAGTATATCTTCACACTTCAGATATTACTGTGTTACTTAAATGGCACATTGTGACTGCACGAGGTCAGTGATACCAGCTGAACTGAGTAACCTGATCAAAAGAGCTGAATTTTTAACATGTTTTGATAAGCGCAATTAATAAGGAATAGACGAAGAAAGAAGGCAGATTATCTTTACTAGATAGGGACAGTTTTTTGGAAGTCAGTGCTTTGGAAAAAGGATGAGAATCACAGTAGGAAATTGTTTGAACGCATTTTTCCATCACGATGCTGCGGGCAGGCGGGTGGGTGAGTAGGAAATAGTGTGTAAGAGAAGAGGCAGCTGCTCCTCTTTCTGTATAGCAGTCATGGCACGGCTGGCTGACTTTTTCCAGTAGTGTTATTCACAATACCCAAAATACAAAAAATAGCATTTGTAAAGGGCTCAGAAAAGAGCTGAAAGAATCATTTTAGGTTTGCAGTACATGATAAGAAGTGGTTTTCTTTGGTCTTTAGCACATCTGTAGATGTGATGGATCAGGGGTGACTTAGAGTATACAAACAGCCAGGCAAGAGGCATGACCAAATCTGAAGAGTTAAAGCTGTACTAAACAGCAGCAGAGTAAAAATCAAAGACAACTCCGTAACGGAGGGTAACTTGCCAGCGGATCGACTTGCCTTAGACATAGTAGAGTCTTTGCCCCTTGCGGGCTTTAAGCTGTGATTTAAGCTGCTCTCTACAAAGTGCGCTATAGCTTAAGAAACAGTGGGCTTCGTGCAGAAACGGGAGGAGATTCTTTCAGTTCTGTAGAAGGTCTAGACAACTGTGAAGAGCCCTTCTAGCTTTAAAATCCTAACACTTCTGTTCAGTCTTACAATAAGGGTGTTGTCAATATGTATGAAATAGAAATTATTGAGTTAATGGGTGTAGTTTTAACTTTCTGTCTCATGAGCATATTTTAATAGTCTTTCTGGTAGGGGGGAAATTACCAAAGCTACCAAGATACTCCTGCGTTGTTAGTCTGTTTCCTTCGGCAGCAACATAAGCAGTCATTCCATCTGCCTGTCCACCTGTTCTGCCCTTCATTTTCAGTGATTTTTGAACCCATAATTAATTTCACTGGAGTTCAAGAGAGGATAGACATCTTGAGGGTGATCGCATTTCTGCAGGTTCCATACAAATCAGCGTGGTGGCAGAGGAGGAATGCAAACTGACGCCTTGTTGAAAAACCCGGGCAGAACTTAGATGCTGCTTGGCATCCGCCTGGCTGGCAGGTGGGCGGGTGGTCTCGCTGCCCGTGCCTGCTGGGGAGGGGGCTGTCGGGTGGGGAAGGGGTGTGCAGGGAGACGGCGCTGCTGAAAGTGAGCGAAGTAGGTGCTCACAAGGGAAGGAGAGAGCCAGAGCGAGCCAGTCTGCTTCGGTTCCACTGTTCACTCAGTAACCCCCCGCTTTTTTTTTTCCCCCCCAGAAAACAAAAAGGAAAAGATACTATTTCAACAAACAAAGCCACCCTTCAGGGCTTAATGATTAGTAAGCTGTAATCAGTCGTCCTTTGTACATATATATTAGAACTTCTGCTCTTCAGCTGCTGCTGTAATGATTTGTCCTAGCTTGAAAGCCGCAGGTGGGAGGCTTCCTTTGCACCTGAGCGTGGTTCTCTCCTGCATTGCAGCCTTTATTCCCTCAACAAGTAGAAACATTGTAGAGTATTTTTGCCTCGCTTATTCTTTTTTTTATTTTCCCCTGCGGCACATGGGGTCCTTGCTGCTTTGTAGAAGGATGTTTCATTGCACAGTGACATTAATTCTGAAGCATGAACATAAACACTTCGTCTGGCTGTGCTCTTTATGAGCAATGAGAACATCCTATTAGGAATTCACAGAATGTGAATGTCAGAGGCTCATAACTGTCAAATCAACCCGATTTATTTCTGCGCACTCCAAGGCTTTGCTTCTTTCAGTGACAGCTTTTGCCCAAGCCACCAACAAAAAAAAGTCCTAATGTTTTAATCATGAAGTCTATTTTTTCCCTATCTGGTGGCATGGGAAAGCATTTTGGTGTAAAACTTCAGTGAATAATTATTACTAGCCTGTGAGGAAAACACAATCACATAAAATCTCAACATGAAAAGGAGAAATTTTAGGCAGTCATATTTGGCTGAAGATGAGGAATGAGAAGTAAAACTGCTGTGTTCGTGGGTCTGCCAGTGTGCAGCCCTTTGTGTTCCCCATACAGAACCGTGCAGGGAACTTCTGCATTCGTTGTGGACGTGTTACCCAGATTCTTACTTAGACGTGATCTGTAGTTAGGCTTTGCTTAATTCTTTATTTTCGTTTTTAATCACCAATGCACTTTAGAAAGTTTAGAGCCCATAAAGATGTCCTGAAATTGTGCAGTAGAAGAGGGAGAGGCTTGACAGAAAGCCCTACCTGAGCTGTGGCTTACAGGTGGCAGGAAGAAAAGAAAGATGCCCCAAGTGAAGTTTGATAGAAACAGGGAAGAGCAGAAAAGACCCAAAAAGGGGTCATGAAACCCATCAACGCTTGTGTTTTTCCAGCTGAACTTTGGCATCTGATGCTATGGTGAGTAAGGGGTTGATAACTCACAGTTTATAGACAGCCTCTCCGCTCGCTGGGTGCTGCCCAATGTCTGGAGTTATGTATGCCAACTCAGAGACAGCCTGATGTATTGCCCCACACCTGGTTTGATAATAATTTACTCTGCAGTGCAGTATCGCAGGACCCACATGCAGTAGTTGCTTAGATATGATGGAAAAAAACCCAACAAACCAAACCAAAAAACCTGTGAGCAAAAGAGCTGGGGTGGTACCCTCATAAATCGCTTTTGGTCAGATACTCAGAATTTGTCTGGAGATGATTGTGGTTGGCTTAATTAGGGAAGTGTAACGTGGAGATGGACTTGTGAGGAAGGAAGCTGCTTTATGCTTATAATTTTAAGAAATGTGTTTATATGCAAAGGCATATACGTGCTATCTAACCTTCTAGTGGGTGGTTTTTTGGTGACTGTCATCGCTGTCTTCTCTTTTTATTCTTTGTTAAGGGAAAGCAAACCCACAAGCATGAGCTCTTTTAGTACAATGCTTGAAGATTTTTTTAGTTATAAAAAGCGATTTCAGCAACATTTGTTTTATTGCTTTTGAAGAGGAGATATTTAACAGTCGGATGTTGAAGGACATGGCTGGGAAACAAGGTCAGGTCATGTTTGAAGCCAGTCACCTGTGTGAATTAGTCAGTGTTACCTGAAATTGGTTTAATTTAGGATCAGATATATTCTTGCATTTTGGCTTTCCTCTTTTTCCTTTCTCTTTTCGTGTTTCTAGAGCTCTTTGCCATTTGCATAAGACTATTATCCTAACCTCGGGCAATACTTGTCTACCCTGAAACTTACTTTACTCTAGGCCTGAACATTTTAATTTGTAGTTGAGCACTGACATAGTTTAAGATCTTCACCAGGAGTGCCATGTCCTGACCTTTCCCATCTGGTTGTAACTCCTTAGTAACCTGTGTGTAAGCCGTGTGCTTTCTTTTATCTTGTTACAGCTCCTCCTTTATCAGGGGCTCTTCCTTCTCTTTGCAGATTAGCGGATACCTCAATCTGCTGGCCAACACCATTGATAACTTCACGCACGGCCTGGCAGTAGCAGCCAGCTTCCTGGTTAGCAGAAAGGTGAGGTTTCTGTCACCAGCTGGGCACTGAAATGGAGAGCCCTGCTCTTAAGGATGATGCCATGTGCAAAAAAAAGAAAAAAGCCAAAGATGTGAGGAGTTCCCTCCTGTTCTTGGGAAGCTTCTGAGAAAATGGAGACTACAGTCAAAAGCAACCCTCTCCTGACTCTTGATTCAGAACTTCTTCGAACCTGGGACATGTCAATCATTTGTACAGTGTTGGGGGGAGGGTTAGCTCATCTACGCTCTTGTTGAATAGTTCTAAACTCTGAGTAACAAGTTTTAACTGGGAGAAAGGGGCCTTGTCGTGCTGATGAAAGTCTCGTCTCTCAGAGCTGGAGGACTGATTCCTAATCGCCTTCTCTCTTCTGCTGCAGGTTGGTTTCCTAACCACAATGGCCATTCTCCTGCACGAAATCCCACATGAGGTGAGAGGGGGCTTTGTATCCTGCCGTCCTGAGGGATTACAGCTCCATCTTCTAGGAGCAGGGCCGGGTCTGATTAGCATTTTCCTGTCCCTTTAGAAGCTGCTCCCTCTGGGAGGCTGGCAACACGGAAAGCTAGAAAGAGTCTTGAAGCACTGGTCTTGTTATGGAAAGCCTTTGTGACCGAGAACGTTCATGTTTCGTTCATAAAGTGTCAGCTCTTGGTTTTCTTAGGTTGGAGACTTTGCAATCCTGCTTCGGGCTGGCTTTGACCGCTGGAGTGCAGCCAAGATGCAGCTTTCCACAGCTCTGGGGGGGATTCTAGGAGCCTGCTTTGCGATATGTGCTCAGTCACCAAAAGGAGCAGGTAAGGCTTCCTGGGACCCCCGTCGGAATAGGGGAGGAGGGGGTTCTTGTCCTTGTGTGCCGGTCTTCTTTCCCTTCTCTGTTCCCTCCCGTGCCTTTGTCTCGGTAGTAAGAAAAGCTTTTTGTGTTTGTGCAGGGGAGACGGTAGCCTGGATCCTCCCTTTCACTTCTGGAGGATTTCTGTATATTGCCTTGGTAAATGTTGTGCCTGATCTCCTGGAGGAAAAGAATCCTTGGTAAGTTCTGCTGCAGCAATTCTTCCTGCCAGGGAGCAGGGATAGAGCCCTTCCCCCTGCCTGTTCTGGAAGGACACGAGTGCCAGCTTTCCAGATCCCCGGGGCAAGGCTGGAACCTGGCTAGGCTGCTGCGCTAGCTGTTGCGTTTGTGGGACGACAAAGACCCCGTGAAACAGAAGAACCTTCAGCTGGGTCAGTCGCAGAGGTTGGGCTAGCGCAGCGTGTGACCTGCAGGAACAGCTTGTTCAGAAACGTCGCCCGTAGGGTGACGCGCTCCCCAGGCTGTCTTGTCAGCTTCTGGTGGCTACTGGTCTGGGGGCCGTTACTGGTCTAGGGGCTGTCTGAACCAGAGCCCATAGAGGGGTGTGTGTGTCTGATAACTACACGTGAACCTTCCTTCACATCCTTCTCTCATCTTTTTTTGACCCTATCCCTTACTTGGGCTTCTGCCATCTCCCTTTGACAGCAAGTTTGCGTAGTTTGACCGCACTGTGTGAAATGATGCTTCTTCCTATTTGTTTTTTAGCCTCTTCCTTCTTAATTTTGATTAACTGTTGCTGTGTTGCCGTCTTGAGTAGAAAATAATAGTTTTCTTCGCTTTATCATTCAGCATTTCATAGTCTGTTATTGCATCCCACCTCAGTCATCTCATACGCTGGTATATGTATTCTGGTCTCTTTGGCCTCCCCTCCACTGTGTTACTTCAGTTTTTTGCAGCCTGATTAAGGCTGTAGCAGGTCCAAATCCAGCTGTACCACAGTAAAGGCCCTCTCAGACCTGCTGGCAGAGCTGCCCCTGAGCGTCCCCTCCAATTTCAGTTGTAATGAGACAAGGAACATCAGTAGTTTAAATAAGAAGCCTTGGCTCACCTAGTTCATTTTGATGGTAACGGTTAAGGAAGCGCTCAAAACCCAGCTCCGCAGTTATATCTGAGGAGGCAGGAACTTCTGGTGGAGAAAGGTTAGTGACCAGTTGGGAGCTGGCTTTTGGGTTGGTCACCTCTTGTGCTGGCGGAGCTGCTGGCAGAGTGCGCGGAGGCGGTGGGTACGTGGCCACTTCAGTCCAGCATAAACCTGAGATGGTGCTAAAAGAACAGCAAAATCAGTCGGGTTTTTTATTTTTTCCTTCTATTTTCGTAACTGTAGTTGTTAGCTGGATGAGATCCCAAAAGTATCTGTGAACGTGGTGCAGAGGTGCTGGTCCCTGGTGAGAGAAGGGACAGGACACACTGGGGTAGCTGCGTGACTGGGTCAGCTTTACGCTGGGGTTGCGCCTTGCGGCTGCGTGGAGACAAGTACATGCCAGATGCCAGACAGCTTTGCTTTGGGGTGCTGGGAAGGCGTCTTCTCAGCTGTGCTAGTGACTTCACACCGCTGTTGTGTTCTCCTTCTGGTAGATTTGGAAGGGCAGAGAGCAAACCATGTGTGAGCCCCTGCACTACTGCCTGTTGGGGTTGGTCTGTGGCTCCTCCTAATTTTGCTGTTTCTTTCCCAGGAACTCCCTGCAGCAGATTCTGCTCCTGTGCACAGGCATTACAGTCATGGTGCTACTCTCGCTCACAACGGAGTGAGCTCTGCGCAGACCTCACGATGCCTCCCGGAGCCACCACAGTGACTCTAAGCTGTTACAAAGCAATAAGGAACACTAATGTTACTGCCTATGTGTGTGCGTGCAGACCTGGCTGCTAGTGTGAGAAGCAGGTGAGGACGAGATCTGGGTGTGCAGGACCTCATTCCCTGGCTCTCCTATCCCTGGCTGTTCAACAACCACGTTACGTCTCTGGGACCTAGAGATTACCTGCATCGCATTGTTTTGTATAGTAAGGAAGCAGATTAGAACTACTAAATGGGATCTTTTTATAGATCAATACGATGTAAAGATGTACAAAAATGAAAAACTATATATGAAAAAGTATATAGTGATTTATATGGTTCCTTTTCAACGGAAGATCTCAAGGCTTTTCTATGTACTACATGCAGAAGTAACTGCAGCTGTTTTAGAGCTGTAGGGATGCATTCCTGAATTACTCCGTAAAAGGCTGAAAGAACGTGTGCACTCAAAATGTAAATTTATAAAGGAGGCTGCCTGTAGACAACCTGCAACCGTTACCTTAGGAAGTTAACGTACGTTACGTTTTTCCGTTCTTCAGCAGAAAGATACGTTCTCTTAGTACAGTTCCCAACTCACATAACCCCTTTATTGCCTTTATATTCCCGGAATACCTATACTCCAGAACCTTACTGCAAATATATACGGTGACATATTTCTTTTCAAGGGTGGCAGAGTGAAATGCATGTCACCTGTTGGGCTCTAGGCTGTAGCACATCTGTTAATGAGAAGCCACTGCCTATGGGTTGTTTCACAGTGAGCTTCTCACTTTGCTGGGAGTATGCCACGTGTGAGTAACACTGCAGTCTCTCGCCATGTTGCATCTAAACTGTTGCAATTCCACTACATCTTCTCTCAGAAAATACTATGAAGCAGTTAATGAAATGGAGAATGGTGGTCGTCGTAGAAGGTGACCTTATATACTAGGATGAACCTAGGCTTTTCATTGCTTTCTTTTTTACCAAATCCACTAGGTTCCACTCAGGGGTTTGTGTATTTATTTCTTTTTCATGACTATGCGTGTGTGCATGATCAGTTTGTGTAGAAACTCAAATTGGGATGCACCTACAGTTAGGCTGCGCATCTTCAGAAATGCAGGAATAGCTTTTTCCTTGCTAGTATATTAAGACGTTCAGTCATGAGCTGTTTTCTTGATTGTTACTACAGTGCCCGGCACGCTGTTCCTATAATTAATATTAATGACTTCTAATTTACACTCAGAACATAGCCTCCACTTTTCCTACAACAGAATAATAATTTATTGATTTGATTTTGCTTGAAATTTCATCCTATTTCGAAGTCATTTTTCCCTGAGAGATCCAGGTGTGCGGTGGTGTGCAGATGCGGAGACCCAGGCATTTCAGTGTGTTAGCTGTTCAAACAATGGCTAAACTACTGGTTGTAAAAGTTCTACATCTGTGCGTGTGGCACGTCCTGGGCTGCAAAGCTGAGGGAAGATGCTGGAGAGTGCTGGGAGTGAAACTGAACAGGAAGCCTCATCTCATTCCTTATTCCACAGCTCCATACTAAGTAGCACTGCTTTCACATTTTAGGAACAGCTTCTTACTACGTGAGCCATGTGAGAAATGCGTTACCTAATTTAGAAAGTAGTATAGCTCTTCTAAGTACTGTAAAAGTGACAGTGATTAATGCAAGAGTTGTAGCCAGCCTTTTCAGTGCTCAGTAAAGCTTCTTTCTTCCCCTGCTGCTCAGAGTAGAAGTCGGCAGGACTGGGAGCCGTAGGAGGGCTGGTCACAGTGAACGGTGTCCGTGCAGGCTGCTCCTCCCTGCTTTAGCTGTTCTATAGCTGCGTTAATCCCCACCTTTAACAGGCTGCTGAGATGATACATGGCCTTGAAAACCACTGAAAGGAACAGCCGCAGTTAGTGGCATGCTTGATTCTAAGAAATGATGAAAGTTTTCAGTAAAATGGGTCATAAGACAGTGCTGCTGAGAGCAGCATTAACATCTTCGGTGTGTCTGGCCCCTGCCCTGCTGGCGGAGAAGGCTGCTGTTGTGGCTGCGGGGAGTAAGGTCAGAGTACAGGATAAGCATTCTTCCACGTAGCTGAATTAGTTCTAGTCGTGCAGATTAAGAAGGAAATAGGCTATGCAGCAACAGGGAAAATAAACTGAAGTCTTGCCCAAGATCCCTGCTTGTTCTAAGTACAAAACTTGGTAAGTGTATTTCTTACACCTGGAGGCGTTAAACAAAAGGCGTTAGAGCAGCAAGCGTATACATAAAACTATGTTATTTGGCTCTGTTTTCCTCGATCAACTCAAGTGGTGCAATTTTATACTACTCCTTGAACGACTCCTGTATGTGCATGTGTGATTTAATATATTTCTGTAGTGCATTAAACACTTCCATTCATTTATCCCCCATTCTGCCTTCAAGCTAGAGTCTGTGTCCCACCCATTTATCCTCACCCTTCTCATGTCAAGGCCATCTGTAGGGGACCAGCTGGAATAACAAAACACTCTTGACACCAAGGAAAGCTCAGAAGGGGGCGAACAACAGCAGGAGATGAAATTCGTTTAGGGAACAGGGGCTGGAGATCCTCTGAGCCTGCCCAAGGAAGGTCTCAAACACTTGGGGAATATCTCAGACACT
>JAVJGJ010000060.1:70055986-70077060 GCA_035590215.1 Microhierax caerulescens | reverse complement strand
CCAACGTGCTGGTGTGGTACCAGCACCTCCCTGGCCACTGGTACACAGCCCAGTGCTGGGAGGGCTGCGGTGGGGCTCAGCCAGCCCCAACGCAGTTACCTAAGCAGGAAAGCCGGCGGTTTGTTCACCTCTCCTGACAGAAACTCTTTTTCCCAGAGTCTTCTCTATACCCATAGATCTGGAGCCAAAGCCACTTGCTTGCTGCTCGGCGCTTGGCAGAGCAGAGACGTGGATGGACTAGAACTCCCAATTTTCACAAGAGCAAGAAATGCTGATCTAATGCTAGGGAAAGAGGTTTTAGCGGTGATTTATTGGTTTTAGTCCCATTTCAGAAAGGGAGAGGTGAGAATTTTCCTCGGGTTTCTCTGTATTCAGTTTCTCTATAAATAGCTCCATAAACCCGATGGCAGCACTGCTGCCGGTGGGTGGGCTGGAGCACGCGCAGTCACCAGTCCTGGCGCAGGACGGCTCCTGCCTTGACACTTGTCAGTCACTTCTGATCTCCCCTCAATTCTTCCTGCTCCTCGCTGTAATGCTTTTCTGGATTTTCCATTTTTCGGCACCCGAAGTTCATTGATGAGCCCTGTCACACATGAGGGGGCTCCTTGCTCTGGGCTCCGGTGTCAGAGGTGTGGGGGGGGCAGCTGGGTGCAGAGCAGAGGGACTGGGCAGGGAGTTACGGGCATGCTGCCTCCCACGCTGCCAGCACGGCTGGGGAGCGGTGAGGGACAAGAGCAGATGGATGGATTTGGAGGAGGGCAGGGGGGAAGAGAGGTCAGGTGAGAGAGAAAGCAAAGCAAGGGAAACAAAATACGAACTGCCCTCCAGCAGTGTGCAATCTCACTCCAGCACAAGACAAATCTCCCTCAAGTATTCGTCTGGACTTGGCAGCCCTGTAAGTAGTGCTACAAATGGTGTCAGTAGCAGTGCATCTTCATGTTAATGCCAATAAGTGTTAGCTAGGAACCCCCTGAGGACTGCTGTCCCGGAGCCAAACCAGAAAGAAAAACCCGAAGATGCTTTCAGCTGTTCCTGGAGTTCACGTCCTGCCTTGGCACATCCATTCCTTGGGCCAGTGAGCTGTCACGTACGCCTCAGAAGAGCGCAGTGCCTGGGAGAGGGAGGAGGGAGGGGAAGGCATCCCAGCATCCCACGACCGTGACTTTTGCAGAGATTTTTTTGATGTCAGTGGCTCAGTTCTGGCTGATACCTGCGCAGGCCAGCCCCGGGCTGCCTGTTCCCCTGCCATTTGTGTGCCCCCGGGAGGCAGGAGCTCTCAGCTGGGTTTGCAAGCGGGTAACGCTCGGGCAGCCCATTTTAGGTTCGTGGGCAGGCGCTGACAGCGGAGAGCCTGGGTCGGGATCTGGAAGTTCTTGTAAATAATCAGCAAGAGCAGCTTACACACCGGTATCATATTTTCCCTTTATAGCCAACAAAAGAAAGGGGTCTGATGGCTGGCTGTTAATCTTGTGACAGGCAGACCAGCACTTTGCCATGTATAGTCGAAAAGAGCCTGTCATCTAAAAGAACTTGAAGATTTGCTAATCCATCGATGGCAAATCATTGTACCTGCTTGATGCAGATATGCCAAAGACCTTGTTTTAATCAGCTTTTGTAATTACTCTTGAATTTAATGAATTTGCTGACATCTCTGTGGCAGTGTTTACACGAGGCAAACTGTGAACACGTACAGTATTGTTGTTCCTCAGTGTCACAGGGCTTTCTCTCTTGTTTGTGAAACGCTTTGAGATATTTAGATAATCATGGAAGATTATTACAGACTTGGCACAAGTGAAGCAAAGAGGAACGCTGAGATGTGTTTGACTGCCTTACACAGAAGGGGAGGGAAAGGATTTCAAGAGCATTTTCCTGCTGTGAGTCAGGACTAGAATATCAAGATGAATGATTTTGAATTTTCATATTTTTGTTTCTACTCTTAGCATTTTGCCAGTTTGTTTACAGATCCTGGATGACGAATACAAACCTACAACATTAGGCCGTTTTCCTTTGTTACCCTTCACTGGAAGCCTTTTTCTTGGGTCTATAGGGGTATGCAGGGCACAGAGTGAAAACACTGACCTAAATGATTTCTGGCAGATGATTTTATGCCCTGTTCTTAGATACTTCCAATGAAGAAGATCTCAGTATCTTGATGGCTGCTCCCATGCTTAGCTATCCTTGTAGCTAGGCTTTTTCCTAACAGACAAATCCCTGCCTCCTTGGTACAGATTAATCAGTTATTTCTTGCCCTACTCTTAAGTGATCCAGGGAAGAATTCATCAGCCTCTTCAGTTAGTCAGTGTCTTGTTTTCATTTGTGAGACTACAGGTCTCATTTTTACACTTGGTCCAAACAGCATTTTCATTTATATTAAGGTAATACTTTGGAAAGTTGCAGTGAAAACCGAAGTGGGATGCGGAAAAGGTGACTGCATTGATAATCATTTTGTGTCATGGACAAATGGCGCTGGAATACAGGGTGGAGTTTGATTTCCTGTGGTTCAAACCAAGACAAGAGATCTGTCAAAACTGATTGAGGGACGAGACTGGTATTTCCAATATTCTTTAAATGCAGAGCTAGTGTTTGCCTCCTCTAGTTTGCTAACTCATTCTCTCCTTCTGTGCTCTTAACACCCAGTTACAATGAAGCATGTCAGTATTTAGTCACCATTCAGTGTTTTGGTGGTACGTGGAGAAAGATGTTGAATAGAGCAGCCTTCTCTGTGCCATTGCCCGTTTGCTTCCTTTTTCTATTAGCCTGAAGAGAGAAAAACATCTCTTCATCTTCACTGGTTGCTAACTATACGCAATCATAGGAAAGGTGGTGCAGAAGCCCAAACATAGTGTTTTGGAATAAAATGATTTTTTTGGGGGGAAAAAAAACCCAACATAGGAATAAAATGCAGATGTCCCAGAAAGGAGGCTCTTTTGGGATAGGTCTTAAAACACGCGAGTCTGGCAGCGGGCGAGTGTATTTCTACTCCAGCTGTGTTGTTTGTCGTGTGATCTTGGTTAAGCAATTTCTGTTCTGTCTAGGCTGTACCTACGCAGCTGTATTCAGCGAGTTGAATGCTGCTGCCTGAGCTGGGCCAGCCCAGGGCAGCTGTGAGCTCGATCCGATGTGGTACAGCGGTGTTTCGAACCGAGCGTGTCCTGCCGAGTGGCCAAGCCCAGAGACAGCAGCTCAGCGCTGGGCTAACAGGGCGACCCAGCGCTTCTTGGGTGAACCTGGTTGCAAATCTTAATGGAAAGCTGGATCAGCCTGCAAGAAGGAGCCTAAAAATACTTCTGAGTCCCTCACATGAAAGATGTAGGAAAATCATTGTTGTCCAGCATCAGGCTTTCCCCAGAACGGTTCGAAAGTCACCACAATGGAATGGTTTGAAAGAGAGTGATATACGGTAATTATTGCTGTTTGTCATATATTCAAGGCAGTGACGCTCCTCTTCTAAACACTGCTGTTGTTAGGGCCCCTGTTCTGAAGAGTTTATTGTCTGTGAAAAAAATAATTGCAATACGTGACTATTAATAAGGACATATATACAAAAACTGATTTAGGATTGGATTTGTTGGCATAGTGACATTTTCAGGTTTTTTTTCGTATGGTTGAGGGCACTGAGGTTTTAGTCCCGCGGACTTTTTATTTTCCTAAGCAGCCGTTGTGAGTCTTTCCTTTCCTTGCTTTCAAAGCTCCCTGTGAGATGGGTGCTTGACCTGCTGTTCTTCTGGGCTTTAAAGAATTTCCAATTAGAAATTGGCAGCACCTTTCAGAAAAATGGTATAACAAAAGTATTCAGAGCCTCCTCTTTCCCTCGCTATGCTTTCTTGGCTAAAATTAAATTAGCTTGTACTTAGTTCTTTTCTATCTCTTTAGGGAGACCAGGTTCAGAATGGCTAAAGTGAAATAATAGAATACCAAAGAGTCTTTCCACAGCCTGACAAAATCCCTTGAAAACAAAGAAAAGGGACATGACATAGCTCAGGGGAATGGTAATTGCAGACTTCTTAATCTTTTGCACACTTGTTAAACTAATCGCAGCTAGATTAATAAGTAATCCAACCGGTCATGTTTACCCAGCACCCATTTTTTTATCCATTTAACATCTGCAAGCAGATTGTGATTTTCTTATATTTTTTAAAATTGTCAGTCAGAGATATCAGACTGTATTGCTACTTTTCCTTCATCGGTTAGGAGTGTATTTACTTCATGCCAGCATGAAATATTTAATGAATTTGACATTTAGCTTTATGTGAAAATGTATGTTGCTAACATCCATTTTCTTGAATGTATATAGAAAATGAGTAGAAATCAAATGCTTATGTGTGGGAAGGAAAAATGAGAATGCAAGATGATAAAAAATGAAAAAATCAAATCCACTCAACAAGACAAATGAATGTTTTTGTTCCGTATCGATCCAACTCCAGTCGAGAGTGACAAAAAGGCATTATTGTTGGAAGGCTGCTTGCCCTCTCTGTAGCTAACTCATGTTCATCGCTGTAGTTTAAGTCCTGATCTATACATTGATATTCTTAGGGTGTGATTGTGATGGACTTTTTCATCCAAATCCACAAGCACTCCGTGACTGGTGAGACTCAGAGGAAAACCAGCGCTGAGCAACACAGTCTGAGTTGTGTCCTCACCTCTATGGCCCCTGTGCAAACTGTCTGTGGTGGCCTTGGCTGGCTGCCATGTGCCCACCCAGCTGCTCTCTCATTCCTTTGACCACGAGAGGGGAGAAAATGAGATGGAAAAGTCTGTGGGCCGAGACAAAGACAGGGGGATCACTTAGCAATTGCCATCACAGGCAAACCAGACTCGACCTGGGGAAAATGAACCTAATTTATTGACAATTAAAATAGATTTGGATGGTGAGAAACAAGGACAAAGGTTAAAATACCTTTTCCCTCCTTTATCTTTTTCCTAAGCCCAACTTAACTCCTTCATTCCTGACTCCTCTTCCTCCTCCCCACGCCACGTAGTGCAGAGGATGGGGAATGGGGGGTTGTGGTGAGTTGGTAACAGCTCCTCTAGGGCTGCACCTTGCTCCTCACACTTCTCCCTTGCTCCAGTGTGGGAGCTTCCTTCAGGAAACATCAGCCTGCTCGGGACTGGAGCCCCCCCCGTGCTGCAGTGTGGGTCTGTCTGGTGTGGTCCTCTCCATGGGCTGCAGGGAAATACCTGCTCCACCATGTCCTCTTCCAAAACTCACACAGGCTGCAGAATACTTCCTACAGCTCCCGGAGCACCTCCTTCTCCTTAACTGACCTTGCTGTCTTCAGGATTGTTTCCCACACGATTTTTTCCCTTATTCCTTACTGCCTGCACGGTATCGTTCCCTTTTTTAACCCTGATTGCACAGAGGTGCTGCCAGCTTGGGGGATGGGCTCAGCTGTGTCCTGCGGTGGGTCCGTTCTTCCATAGAGACCACCACTGTGGCCACCCTGGCTACCCACACCTTGCCATCTGAACCAAATACCCTGTCGTGGTGACCAGGCAGCCAGGTACTGGGTTTCGGTCACGCACTTGCTGCCCAGCTCAATGGAAGCAGCAATACTCTGGGAGGACAGGCAGTAGAAACTGGAGAAGATTCCCACAGGACTTGTTCTTTGGATCAAACGGGAGTGACAGTGCCCTTCAGTGCCAGGCAAGATGCATTCCGACGAGTTTGTTGCCTGCTGCTAAAGCAGCTCTCCAGGAGCAGAGAAGCGGCTTAAATTCCCTTTAGTTTTTCTGATCACTGGTGCACCAGTATCACCACTCCGTGAACGCTGTCACAGCTGGGAAGCTCTTTCAACAGAAAGAGAGACCTTAACTCAGACCACAATCATTTCTTAATTCCTAAGATGTTCTCATTTAAGCTGTGTAAGATTTTTTATTTTTGCCTAAACTATCATTTTCTAATGAAGAAGAACAAAAGCCACATTATAAAACAGCGGTGTTTTCTTTTTTTGTTGTTTTCCTGTAACTGCCTTCCAAATCAATTAAGCACTTGGGGTATTCCAAGAGCTATTAATTAGTATGTTTCAATTATAACTGATGAAGCAGAATTATGTAGATTTTTTTGGAAATTTACCGAGAATCCTAATTTCGAGCACTAGCTGGGACTGTATGACAAATGGTACAAAAATTTGCAGAAGGCTTTTGATATGACATTTCCCCCAAAGCTGCTGCCGGGGATGGCAAAGCAATGGTTAGCCGCAGCTCCCTCTGGCACGTATCACTGATATTTCTCTCCCCACCAGCAGAGAGAGCTTAATATATGAACTTTTATGTCACTCTTTGATTTATATTTCAGTATATTTCCCGTTATAGGAAGCCAACGGTGACTTTATTCCTCATGCAGTTTTGTAACCCAAGATGCTCCTTCTGTCTCTGGGAAAGGGGCGATGGGGAGCCATCAGCGCGACTTTCTAACAGCACATTCAATCTTTTTGGTTTAATATATGTTGCCCTTTCTGCCTTTACCCGTCTCTCTGTACTTCGTTGAATGCCTCGCCGCTGCTGACTGCGTTTGCAGTGGGCGGCTGGGATGTTGCTGAAGTCAGCAGCGCTAATACCGCATTAGAGAATCCACTTCAGAGGAAACGACGTGAGATTTAACCAGCGGGGTACTGCTGCGGTGGAAAGCTCTGTGCTCGGGGGCACTCGGTGTGTTTTCCAAACAAATGATGTCAGGCTTTGCTTTGGCGAACGGTAAATGTAGTAGTACTGCTCCTCGCTTCGACGGCACTTTGCAGCAGAATTCTGGACAAACGGTGAACCCCGTGGGTGCAGCAGCCCTGTTCACTGCTCCAACCGGGTGGGGAAACACCCTGCGGATACGCAGAGGGACCAGGGCCAAACTGGCGTAAAAGATGTCAGGGCTGAGAGCGGTTTTCTTGATCCATGGCTCTGTGGATCCCGTGCTCCCCAGACAGCAGTGTTGCTCATTATGCCTCGCCCCAGGACAACAGCCACAGGGGTACCAGTGTTCTGCCCTGTATGTAATCATAGCCTGCGGGCAGGATTTGGTCTCTCATTTCTTGATCACAGCTGAAATGTCACCTGTTAATTAGCCCGCATCATGCAAAGATGCTGCACAAACACAAAGGCAGACACAGTCATCTACTGGGAGTTTTGCTCTAAACCCCAGATTTTCTAAACCAGTGTCAGATTTTTGAGTGCCCGGTGTGCAAAACTCCAGCGTTCATTGTGCTGGTTAAACGGATGCTTTCTGCTTTGCAAAACCTGTTAAAAAACCCCACAACAGACAGAGATGGAGATTGGGGGTGGGGAGGGGGCTGGAATAGCAAGCGGAGCAGGTGGTGGAAATGATTAACCATGTCCTCATAATGCAAAATTTCAATGGCTTAATGACTTTTTGGCTACACGTGGACAGAAACTCCCACGTTTCGTTATTTCCATCGCTTATCTAGCAGCCACCCATCTCCTGCTGGACGTGAGGGGTCCCTCACCCGTGCACCCGCCTGGACTTTCTGTTTGTGACGTGTTCCCGAGCAGTTCGTACGGCTGAGAGCTTAATACACGCGTCGCCTCCGCTCCTCCTCTAACAACCCCTTCTCCTGGCCCTGGCCCCCGGGCACAGCCCTGCTCCCTGACCCCAAGCAGCCGGTAGCTGCGATGGCTGCGGGGAGGTTGCGGGGTCGGGAGGGAATGCTGGATACGCGTGTGCCCCAGGAGCTTCTGTCTGGACCTGAGCCAGAAGCGATGTTGTCTACGAGTGCAGGAGCGTGTGCTGCCCGTTTTGCTGCCTCTCCACGCGTCCAGTCAGGAAACCCTTTTGGTGGTAACTCCGGTGTGGGGACGTTTTTCAGAAGAGGAGTACTGGGGAGGAGCCCAAACAACTAGCGTACTCTGTCCAGTGAAAATGAAATAAATGAGGCTCCTGCTGGGATGCTAAAATGATTATGGCCGGTGGAGTCCTTTCAGCCCCCAGTCCTCTGTAATCCATCTTAGAGAAGGTAGATCCACCTGCTCGTAGTGGCCAGTTCAGGGGAGCTGTAGTGGCACCTCACAGACATTTCCGAGCCGTGGTGCTCTAGGTCTCTGTTCTGCAGCTTCATACATGTGACAAAATACCGTATTTCTAAATTACTATATTACTAAATTACGGGAAGGAACACCGGCTTATTAAGTGATGCTACGGGAAGGATATGAAGTGCTGGTAACCCCACGCAGGACCCTGTGGAAGCTGTAGGGAGCATGATCTGCTCGTGAATTTTCTCAGGGAAACTGAGCTGCTTGATGAGATTGTAATGCGAACAAAACTTTTGAGTTTTTAGACAAACATAAGGAAGACTCCATGGGAAATTTTGCATGCTTGACTATGTAAATGCTAGAAGAAAGATTTATTTCCTTTCGTTAAAAATCCTTGCATCATACTTCGAGGATTTGGGGAAACATACTAGTGCCTACCTTCAGATGCACATCACAGAACCTTTCGACTTGAACTGAAAGTACCTTGTTGTCTTCCTTGGGTGGACCCACTACAATGGGAGATGAAATGTCCACTTTCATTTTTGATCAACTCATGTATTAAACTTAAAGCCAGCTGCTGGGTTTATGAACGCATTAGTATGTATGGTCTCCATCCAGTTCTGTGCTGAATCCTGTGAAAGCAGCACTTGCGTCAGATGTGTCAGGGTACTCTATTCCACTCTCATTAGAATATATATACCTGTGTGCTCAGGCAACACAGGAACATGGAAGAAAATAAAGTACTGAGTAAGACACTCCGTTAAACCCGATTTACATTTTTTTCACAGATAAAACTTGTGACAGCAACACCACAGAGGTAGGTGTCTTAATTTAAAAAATTGTATTTGGTTTAAACCAGTTGAGAAACTCTTTTCTAAACCCAGGTTTCTTTGGTATCTGCTACTCTTGGTGTATTGGGTAAGATAGGTGCCAGGATGTACGTCAGTGGGGCAAAGACGTGCTTAACGTCTTCATGGGCAGAAGCTGGTTGAACATCCTCGCAGCCTTTTGGCTCTCACTTGAAGCTGTCCTTCTGGGGTGGTTGTACTTTGAACCTCTCTGTTTGGAGATTTCACCTGTAAACTAGAACTGTTTCCATACATCATAACAGGTTATCTAGCTCACCTTGCTGCTGTAAAGCAGGGCCAACTGGACCTAAATATTCCTGGTAGAAATGAGTCTAACCTGTTCTTAGAAACATCAGTCTCCTAAAGGAAAGCATAGCTACGGTATTAAAGGTCATTTTTTAGCCTGAAGCAATGTCTTACTGCACATTGTTTCAGTAGCCCCAACGTTTCACGATACAGCATTTTGCTTTAGAATAGAGTATTTCAGCTGGAAGGAACGTGCAAGGCTCATCTAGCCCAGCTGCCAACTGCTGAAGTTGGGTTAAGCTTTGTCCCAGCCTTCTTGACGGTCAGTGAGTGGGAGCTTTGATTGCTTAATTCTCATCAGTATGAGCAGAGATCTCGGGTGTTTCAGCTCCTCACGTGTCAGCAGGAGGCCTGGCTGTGCCGTTACGTCAGTCTATCAAGTGCAGGTAGGGTGGAAGTACTCTTGGAGGCAAACAGCTATACAGATCCTAACATCTTCATTTGACTTGTAGCATTGATCTCGTCAGTTGCCTGATGTTGAAGCTTATCCAAACAAACAGGAGCTCACCTGTCTTGCCCCACTGGGGTAAGGCTAGTGTTGAAGGGCTGGTGTGCTCCTTGGAGGGCACCTGTTCCTTTGAGGTTACCTGCCTACTCATCTAGTGCGTGCGTGTGAATGGAGATTCATCGCTTCTTTCAGTGAGGCAGATTAAGCCTTTTTCAATATGATTTAAGAAACACACATGGATGAGATTCTCTTCTGGGAAAAGCCTGTTCTGGCAGTAGCTTGTTTTGAAAAACCATGGATGAATAAAGCAGGGATTGTTCTGCATTTATTGTAAACATATCCCCTGCTCTTTTGCTCTACATTGGTCCTAAACTATAGTCTAAACTATCTCTGAAGATGCAAGAATTTATGTAGTCCTTTATTTTCTTAAAGTGTTTGTATAGTTCTGTACACTGTTGAATTGCCACTGTGGTCCATCCTTTGATTTTAGTAAAACTACTTGTTGAATTTCTGGAAGTTTATATAGCTTTTATGTTCATACGTTTGCTCAAAAATTGTACAGACATGGATTCTTGTAGGGCACTCATGTTGGAGAAGCCAGCGTTATTTTATTGCTTTATTATTTTAGTCAGTAGCTCTGCTCTTGTTGTAAAGAGTGAGGTAGCTGCTAGGCGGAGTACCTGCACTGGTTTTCCAATACCTAACTGCTGCTTAAAGTGTACCCTGAGCCATCTCTGGGGCGCTGGCTGCAGCAGTGCCTTCTGCACAGCTTGGTGAGAAGGCGGGCTGCTAACATCAGTCGCTCGGCTAGCTGCTTTAATAGACTCTTCCTCTGTATTAATTTATATCACATAAAACGGGATCGACATTTCTGCATACACTTAGGGCAGCTATCACTAATAGAAAACGAAAGACTTTAACACAGTTCTTCTTAGAAAAAGAGCTATCTTTTATTTTAGGGATAAGCAAGCCAAGCACACTAATCCACTGAGCTGTGTAAGTGGCACAATATTTATAGGAACATTTTACGTTCCCCGCCCTGAACTTCCCATCTTGTTCTTAAATCAGTACAACACATTTTCCTTTGAAGACAGAATCAAACGGGCCACGATTTTACTGTAAAGCTGTCATTAACACTTCGCCAGAAATATGATTTGAATAAGAAACAACATTTATACTAGCAGGGAGGAACAGAAAACTCACAAAAGCTCCTTTAACTCTACCAGCTCTTGACTTCCTTCCTCTTGACTTATCGTTTGTGGGGTATCAAAGTCAGGCTTCTCCCTCCACTGAGAGAGTTTCAGATGGTGGCAGCACGCTGTTTGTGTCACATCCTGCTGCTCTTGCCACGTGAGCCTTCCATCATCAGGCTGTTTTGCTGAATAATCTCAAGAGTGCAAAGTCAGCCCTCAGGCTTGCAGATTTGGTCTTGATTCACAATGTACACAGTAGTTATGGGCTCTAACGAATGTAAATTGATTGAATTCCATGGAATCCCTGGAAGTTCTGTTACACTGACTTACATCAGCTGAGCCACTTCTGGGAATACTCGGATCTCTTTAGTTCATAAGGAGATGGATGATGTGACTCAGATTTAAGATATTTGCCTATAGAGGAAGGGAGGCTCTAACCGCGTCGCACAGCCTCCCTATGCGATGTTTCTTCCGAATACTTTCCTGATATTTCCTGCTGAAGCTCACTGTGCCTATTAGAATAATTCTTTCATTTCACAAGGTTTAGAGAACGAAATCATTGATCTCTTTTACAAAAAATGTGACTTCTTTCTAACACTGCCCCTCTTCGCCTTATTGTCACTTCGAGTTCTTAGAACTTGCATGAAATGTATGCAGAGGTAAGAGAAATTATCCCATTAAGCTTGATGTCACCCCACCTGGCTGGTAAGTGTTAGAAACCATAACGACCTTTTGGTGGTCAAACTGAGCAGCTGTGCCACGGGGTATTGCAAAACTGAGATTCACACAAAGGGGATCAAACACAGAGGCTTTTCCTCTGATCCTAGATCCTTTCTAATCTATTTAATATCTGTCACATATGACAAGAAATATTAACTGTCAGTGTAAAGCAACTATAGCTTTCTGTAGTTTATTGGTTAGTAAGTCAGCTGGAAACTGTCCTCAGTGCAGTGCTTCAGAGATGCATCACTTCTAGGAAAATGTGACTGTAGTAAACAGCTGAGATCTTAAATTATTCAGTATCATCAAATGATTTCTATTGGGAAAGAACTGTAGCCCACTTCAAACTCAAGGTGTAATCATGTTTTACGTTCAAATTGTATGGAATCAGTTTATAGTCCCACTCTGATCAGATGTTGTAAATCCTTCTGCTTTAATTTCTGAGCAAAACAGCGAAGGCACTTTGGGAATAAGTTCAGAGAATGCAACTAAAGTGACTGTATTTTAACTGTAATCTGATTTAGGTCTGATATGAAATAAATGAATCCAGTTTCAAAGAAATTACAGGCCAGTGACAACTGCACCGTGGTAAGATTACAGCGGGGATTTGGTTTAAAATGAATCCAGCATCTTTAAAGCCTGCATGTGGTACCATTACACCAGAGGATGCTGGGGAACCTGGCCTCACCCTGCCATTGCTAACACTGGCAATGGAGAGTGGGGAAGTATGATGCTGAGACACCTGAATGACTTGGAGGTGAGCCAGCTTTGCTTCGGATGCCTTGGTAGCTTGACACAGTGGTCGGGCTAATAAGTGTGGCTGGAAGTCATTGCTCGTTAGCTGTGATGTGCTGCCGAGGCCACGTGGGGTACATGGCATCTGTGTCTTGAGCCGGGGTGTCCATCATCGTGCCTGGTGCGTGAGCGATTTTGACCTCAGATATCTAAGTATGCTTTTGCTGAAGAACAATTTGTGCTAAAATTTGGGAAGCTTCTGGGCTTTCAGAACATTTTCAGAAGGGATGGTTTTGTGAATCCTTGTAAATAATACGGGCCTGGTTATGCTGGTGAGCCGAACGGCACTGTGCTTTGCAAAGCGTTTTCTGTTTCAGTCAAAACAAAAAAGTCAAAAAAAGCCTTCACCAGGCCAGGCAGTGATCACTGATCATTAGCAGTTCAATTTCCCAGCACTATTAATACTATTAGTATTATGATTTAGGGGCATAAATCACTGTGAGGGTCCCTCACCGAACACCACCTCGTGTAATTGATACCCTACAAGTCTAAAATTTCATGTTCTTATTAGAGAAATGGTTTTCTGCATCCTTCTGAAATTTTTGCCGTATGCAACTGGCCTGTCCAGTTCTAGAGAGAACGGGTGAAGCCAGCCCTTGAGGTGGGTTGTGTATGGGTGGACAAACCACACATGGAGCCTTCCAGATGAGAAGAATCCCATCAATATGAATAACATGGTTTTATATGAGAGTCTTGAGAATGGGAAGTTGTATAGGAAGGTCGAGGTCACGGCCTCAGGGATGTGATTTTGAATAAGATTTTTTTACTTGTGTTTCAGTGGCTGTTCCCCCACCAGTGCCAGCCTGTGAACCCGAGCCCAAAGCTAACGGGCATTACCCAGCTCCACGGCTCTCCGTTTCCTCCCGAGCCACTGTCGTTGCTACCATGGAAGCCCCTTCCCAAGGCCTGCAGACAGTCATGAAGTGGAAAACAGTGGTGGCCATCTTCGTCGTGGTGGTGGTTTACCTGGTGACAGGAGGACTCGTCTTCCGCGCCCTGGAGCAGCCCTTCGAGAGCAGGCAGAAGAACACGATCGCGCTAGAGAAGGCTGACTTTCTTCGGGAGCACGTCTGTGTCACCCAGCTGGAGCTGGAGACGCTGATTCAGGTATGCCACGGTGAAGAAGACAGTGCTTCTTGGGACGTGGGCGAGCCAGCTTGGCCGCTCGTTGGTCTGCTGGGTTGGTGGGGGACAAACTGCCTCCCAGAGCCCTCGCAGTGGGCAGCATTTCCCGGCCATTTTAAAGTCCAGGAAAGAGAAACCATGTCTCCAAAACGTTCTAAAGAAAGGTTAAATGTATTCACTGGGATGAGGAAAAAATGTGTCTAAAGAATACCAGAACTTCATACCTGGAAGAAATTTTTGTGAGGGGTGACAGATTCGCGGGACATTTGTCCATCATCTCTGTAAATTTTCAAATGATATTAAATTCTTAATTCTTCCTCCAAAATTAAACACAGCAACCAGGAGAGCAAACAGAAAATGATAGGTGGGAATTCTGAAACAGACGCTCAGCCAAGAATTCTGAACTTGCTGGCATATTCATTTACAGGTTTACTATTGCAAATTTTAGGTAAATGAGTGATGATGAAGTATACGGTTTAAAATAGAAAATAATTGGCATTGAAGAACTACAGATTTTTTTGTCCGGTCTAGTGTGAAAAGCTTTAGAATCAGCTTTGAAGGAAATAAATATCAAGTACACAGGGATAAGTGGAAAATGGAGTAACGTGCAAGAAAGGCCTATCAAGGGTAGAGTTACCTTTCACGGGATAAAACTGGAGACAAGGGCACTATTATGGATCTTACAAGACTTCAGTAGCGTATCTCCTAGGATCTCATGGAGAAACCTGTTAGCCTGGAGACAGCAGAAATGTGTAAGAAATGTGAGATACCTAAGGAATATATTCCAAAGTTTGACTTTTAACAGCTAGCTTTAACTTTTAACTAACTGCTTTATATTAACTAACAGCTTCATATGTAACTAACTAACAGCTTCAGATACAGCTTTTGGATCAGGGCTGGCTTGGACCACGTTCTTCGTCTGGCTGCAAGAGGCGGGTGAACATGCCGGGTTGGCAGGGGATGTTCTGCTGCGGGGTTTTGGTCCAGGTGTGTTTCTCATGGCGGTGTTGTAGGGCTCCGTGTTTCCCTCAACTCTTTAAGTATAATGCGTGCTGGCTGATTAAAGCATTTAAAAAAACATACTAAAAGCAAGAAGTTTGTGTTCCCTTCGCGGGAATGCCACTGTTAAAAGGTAGGCAAGGCGCGTCGTTTTCTAGCAGAAAGCAGAACACGTAGTGAGTGCAACAAGCAAAGCGTCTCATCGGGGTGGCAGCCTCCTGCGTGCTGACTGTGCTACGGATTTCTGCATAGCCCTTATTCTCTAGCCTCCGCTACGTACCAGCTTTAATTCTTTACTTGACATGGTATTTTTCCTTCTTTCACCTCAAATGGTGACACTAACATAAACCCCAGGCACAACCTGTCGTTAGAAGGCAGATATTCTGAACAGATCTTATAATCTCCTGAGATTTCAGTATGTCCTCAGGCATTACGCTGGGTAACTGGAAATCATTTTGCAAAGGTAAATTAAATGGGTTTAGCAGCTTAGCATGTGCATGTCTTAAGGCCAACCGATGTGAAATATTGAAGCAGATTTGTCAATAAATTACAAGTTCCTTTGGATTCTTCTCTGTGGCTGGGGGTGAAGCTGGTAGAGAAAACTGATTGTAACTGGCTCACACAGCAGAACAGTGAGCCGCTGCTTGAAGGTAATGTCAGGGGGTTAATGCTGTGCTTTCACGTTGATGATCGCAAAAGTGACATCTCCCTGGCTGGCGAAATGCATTTCTGCATTGCACCAAATGCTGCATCTGCCTTTACAGCTGTGGTTTCAGACGGGTGTAGATGTGGCAGCCTCCGGGGGTCCTGGCTGCTGCGCTGGGCGCAGTCAGCACCGGCTGCTGCTGAGGGAGCTGGTTCTCGTGGATGCCGTTCGACTACCTGAAAGCCTTTAGATGAACACAGATCGTACTCCCCAGAAGGACTGTGCTGATCCATCGCTGTGCTTTGGAGAACAGGGGAAAAATACAGAAGAGAGACCGTAGAACTAGCTTGTATCTTTTTACTGGGGGGTGGCTCTGGAACAATCTTTTAAGGAGAAGAGGAAAGGAGTGTCACGGTCCTCGCAAGGCTAATAGTAGAAAAAAAATATCCCTTTGCCTAAATTTTAATCTTTCAAACAATTTGCCTTTGGAAAACCTATAAGGAAGATGTATGGCACTGTATGAGGAAGCTGTTAAAATTTGGTGTGGATGAGACATCCTTTCCAACTTTAACCGATAACCCATTGCAAATATTAGTGCTGGCAGCAAAAATGTGAATTGCTGAGTCCAGACTGTGAAGGGCATTCAGAGACTTCAGAAGTAATACAGTGATGAAAGTGCAAATCCCTAGGAAGATTCAAAGTATTTAAAATTTGTATTTGTTTCTTGGGTTTTGGTTCAGGTCTGTCTAACACTAACACAATGACAGATAACTTCTTAACAATAGCAAGTATTCCACAGTGCCGTCTGTATTGTCCAAAGTCACCTGAAGTAGAAGCTCTTAAATGTACATTTTTAAAGCCCATTTCTGTTTTTAAAGACATTTGTTGCAGCCAAGCATGTTCATTAGTGCCTTATATGATCTACAATTTGGCACATGAGTGAATACCAGAGTAAGAAAATGACAAAATCTCGTGCTCTGTCTCGACAGTTTTGAGTTTTCAGAGTTAGAGGGAAGTGAAATCTAGAATATGCCAAAAGACAATGAAACTTCAGGTGCTTCAAGTACATTTAACTGTATTTGTACCCATTTGAACAAACAGCAGAAGGCAGCAGGACTCAAGTGACCGGACTCACAGTTGAAAAGAAAAATAACATTGGTGGACACACATGCCAGCATATTCCAAAAAAAATTTTTTTGCTCTTTTGTGTCATACTATAGGCTTATTAGTAGCTGAGGTCAAAAAGAAGTCATCTTGCCTTTGTAATAACGCATACTTAGAGTGTATAATGGGGAGGTTATGCCACTCAGAAAGACCAGATGTTGTCTGTCATTAGGAGAGGCAGGCAGGAAGATCATCAGTGTGTTTTGGCAAAGTAATTCCTATGGACCTGGTAGGGGTGTTCATATCATATGCAGCCTGTGCACTGTGTATGAGTAAAAACTTTTGTAGTGAGCCCTGCACGATGATGCAAGATAGAGTGGCTTGCTACTGTAAAAAGTTCCTTAGGTTATTGGTGGGCTGCCTTCTTCTTCCTTTTCCTTCAGGGTTTAATTTAGGAACATGACTGATTATGGTAAAAAAAAAAAAAATCCCCCACCTGGGAGCTAGAGTCGTATTATCAATGTCCAATAATGACTACAGCAACTCATTAGAGTTAGCCTGTAAGCTGAAAAGGAAGCAGAGCTGGAAATAAGCTAGTCAGGCTTTGCTGGCTAATTATGTTAGTAAGAGTTCATATTTTGGATAGGCACTTTTGATTAGTGTGCTGAACCACTTCTGCCCTGAAGGTAAAGCAAGAAAGGGATGTCCTAATTTTGGCTGGGACAGAGTTAATTTTCTTCCTAGTAGCTGGTGCAGTGCTGTGTTTTGGATTTAATATGAGAATAATTTTGACATCACACTGATTTAGCTGTTGCTAAGTAGTACTCGCTCTAAAGCCAGGACTTTTCAATGAAGTTCCCCGCGCTCTGCCCGTGAGCAGGGGCACAAGGAGCCGGGAGGGGGCATGGCCAGCACAGCTGACCCCAACTGGACAGAGGGACATTCCATACCACAGAATGTCACACCCAGTATAGAAACTGGGGGTGGCCAGCTGGGGGTGGCTGATCACTGCTGGGGGACCGGCTGGGCATTGGTCAGCAGGGGGTGAGCAACTGCATTGAGCATCACTTTTTTTTTTTTTTCCTTTTGGGTTTTATTCCCCCCTCTCCCTCTCTCTCCTTTTCAATTACTGGTGTTATTATTATTGTTTTATTGTATTTCAGTTATTTAATTGTTGTTATCTCAACCCATGAGTTTTACCTTTTCCCCATCCCACTGGGGGCAGGGGCAGTGAGCAGCGCCCACGTGGCCCCAGTTTTTGGCTGGCATTAAACCATTCGGGGAACATCCTGTAAAGATGTTTCAGTTTTCAGCTGCATGACAGGTTCACTTCTGTCATGAGCCAGCTTGTCTTTTCAGGGTGTTTGATTGTAAAATGAAGAGAACTTGGATGGCTTTCATGTGCTAGGAGAAAGCTCTAGACAGAGCAGGAAAAAAAGAAGTATTTTGAGTTAACTATGGGGAAGACGTGCCTGTTGCTGAAGACAGGAAAAGGCTGTTTGAACTGTGATGAAAAACGGTGGTAAATATCTGATTATTGAACCTTCTTCCTGTGCCTCTGGAGGCTGTCTTCTGTCTGTCCCGACTTCCCTTCTGCCCCTGTTCTTTATGTTACTTTATTCTCCCTGAAAGGACATGAATGAAGAATTCAGATCTCTTGGGTCTTACCAAAGTTGGTGCAGGCACCCTACTTTGTAACTTCAGAGATACTCCAGTTGCATCAGAGTCAGACCGAGCCTAGGATGCTGCAGAAGTCTGCAGCTGTCCTGTAGCTGTGTTGCTTCCAGAACTTAGCTAAGAAGTTTGCAGGGAGCTAAGCCGTATGGACTTAGATCTCTGTGCGTGTCCCTTGTTGGGTGCTGTAGGTCTGCCCTCAGACACAGTGCATGCACGGCAATCAGATCACTCTGAGTGCAGGCAGATCACTATCTGGCTGATTGTCACCCAAAGACCTTTACGGGATAGGCAGACATATTTAAAGGATGGGCTTTCAAAGCTTATTGCTTTTGATTATATCTGAACAAAAATTGCTGGCTCTGGTCCTTCAAAAATGCTGTTGTGGAAAAGTGAGTAAAAGGGAATTTATAATGAGGATCCCTCAATCGCTGTGTGAAGGGTGGTGAGAATAAGTAGGGAGGTAGGCAGTATAGAGGAAAGTTATTAAGGAATTAGTCCTTTAAAAGCTGCCTGCTAATTAGAAGCATCCTAATAATTGTAATAGAGAAACATCAGAGTGTGAAAGGCAATTGAAACAACTTTTTGTGTGCTTGATAGAAATCTGCTTGGAAAAGGGTTGTAGAGGGAGATAATCATTATTGGATTAACATGATCTGTGGAAAGGAATTAATGGAACTACAAAAAAGATGACAAGAATTTTCTTTTCTTATCAAATTCCTATCCTTGGTTACACATAGAGTACATCCTTTGAGTAGCTCAGCATTCAAGAAGGGTATTATGCTTATCCTTGGAAAAGATTTGTCTTCATGCTTAGGGTGTCACTAGAAAAATTAAAGAAACATGAACAAGCGAACCAGATTAAAGCCTTTCTTCGCAAAGACACCAGAAATAGTGTGTTTGGTTCCTGTCACCTCACTGGCTGCACTAACTCCCCGCTATCTCATTGCCTACGGGCATAACTCTAGACTTTTTCTTGATATAATTGTCTTAATTAGCGATCAAGGTTCCTAACACATTAGTGATGGCTGGCATGTACTCACTCACTCACTCACCGAGGAGGATGAGATGTGTGAGTATCTGGGCACGGTGAGGACTGCCTACACCCCACCGGCCCGACGGTTTTAGGACACACGTGTCACCTGAAGCGCAAGAAAGACAATTTCAGCCCTCTGAGGTGTTCCAGGTTATTGCCTTCCCTGAATGGGTGGCATTTCAAAAGATAAATTACCATAGATTAATGACTAGTCATTAAAGAGGAACACTCTTAAAATTCATTTAAAATATTGGAAAAATGTTGTGCGCTGTGCGTGTAACTCCTCTTGAGAAGGAAGAAGGGATGAGGAATCGAGGAAGTGTGAAACGGTCCTGGGTACTTTGGTGTCTTGTTACTTTTGATGATACTTCAGCTAAAAAAAATACCTGAAACGACTAGTTTAAAACTCCTTAAATGTGGAAGGTTTGCCAACAGAGCGGTCAGCACTCTGGAAATTGGTTCTTTCCCTACTCCAAGGTAACATGAGGATGCAGCTCTTCGGGTGATGCTGCAAAGCCTACCTGGAGCTCCACAGGTTGAGAAACTCCTAAAATGTCATGGTCTATGTGAGCTGGCAGGGTCTTGCCAGTGATAGTGTCCTTGTTCGAGTTTTGTGTCAGTCTCCATCTTGCAGGATGCTGCCATGTAGGTGGACTTGGGGGGTGGGAAGGCCCCCCTTTACCCGCCGCGTGGCCTGCCGCTCACATTCGAGTGCTGCTGACTGCAGGGCTGTTCTCTTGCTGCTCCCTTTCTGTCCTGCACCGCTGCATGCAAAATACTGTGTATTAAGAGATGGCACTGGGATAGCTGGGTATTTATAAATAAATGATGTCAGTCAAGCCTTAAATTAAAAATGAATTTGTTCTGGGTGAGAGGGGAGCCCGAGAAGCTCAAAGCTACCTAAGGCAACGGGATGCTCCTTCACTTCAGGGGTTAGTGCTTGGCCCTAACAGACTTGCTAAACTGTGTAAGCTCAAATGTGATTAAAGTGTTGTAATTAGCTCGCTGACATTCACACACTGAAGGGGAAGGCAAACAGCATTCCTTGGCAGAAGTAGCATGCTGGGGTAGCTGACAGTGTGTCATGGCCTGTTTAAACAGACGACCTGTCTGTTACGCTGATTTATGCTCTTCTGGGTAAACAAACCAAGGGTCTCTGCTCTCACACCACCCTGTCAAATCGTTTGCTCCTAAACACTTCCTTCCCCTATATCCCTGTTCCTTGAGGTGCTGGGGATCCCTGGCTGTCTGCCCACGGGGAATGCAACTCGGCCAGCCTGGAGCTTGCTCAGGGTGTCATTTCACAGCCAGCTTAGCCTGCCTGACATGTGGCAGCTCTACTGTTAAAAAAGGCTGTCCCGTCCTGGTCTCGTTAGATAGACCTGGCCTCTGTTCTTGCCCAGCTTTTCCCTTTTTGTGGGGCAATGCGATGAGTAACTAAAAACTGGGGAGCAGATTAGCTGAAATGAACTCAAGGGAAAAAGGTGTGGTAGAAGAGCATTTGTGATGACGAAGTCACTTGGAAATGCGGGCAAAAAATGAGTAGGAAAAGTGCAAAATGGAAAGGGAAGAAAAGAAAAAAAATGTGATAAATGAGCCATCACAGGGAAGAGGTGAATAAGGAAAAAAAGTGTGTCATGAATGCTAGGGATAGAAGAGGTGTTAAATGGATGCATTTAAAAGTTGGTGCTAAAAGCACAAGAGGATAAGAGGTTATAGAGACAAAGAGCGAAATCATAGATGTGAACAGATGAGGTGGGGCAACAGTGAAATGGAACAGTTTGCTTTGCGCATGGGCTGCGTAGAAAAAGGTGAAATACAAAATCACAGTGAAAATTCATAGATCATAAGTCAGAGGGAAAAGAGAAGTGGTTAAAGAAATGGAATAAGCAAAGTCAAAACAAACTTTTTTCATTTTCATTCCAGCATTCATAGCTGGGAATCCCGTGTTGAACAAAGTCGGAGAGGGCGTGTGAGGCAGCGTCTGCCTCCCCTCTTGGGCCCAGGAACCAGTTCACGGGAATAGCCAAGGCTAACGGGAATAGCCAAGGCTAACGGGAATAGCCAAGGCTAACGGCTGGTGGCAGTGATTAGGGGGAGGAGCAGAGTGAGAGAGAAGGGGAAGGTCTGGCAGTAGCGTGATGACAGCACCATGAGGTGAGGCTGGAACAGAGCAGAGTGTCCCGGTATTGGCTGAGGTAAG
>JAVJGJ010000060.1:70043111-70055559 GCA_035590215.1 Microhierax caerulescens | reverse complement strand
GCTTTACCTAGTAAATAGTTCTGACCTCAGCCCTCGAGTTTTCCATTCCTTTCCGATTCTCCTCCCCATCCCTCGGGGCGAGGAGAAGTGAGCGAGCGGCTGTGAGTGGCTGCTGGCACCACGGCAGGGAGAAAGGCAAAGAGCTGGAAATGGCAGGAGGCAGAAAGAGAGAAGCTTGGTTCCTTTGCACTGATTTTATGGAACCGAGTCACGGCTGGGAACATTTGGGAAAGACAAGTTTGCTTTGAAAGGCAGTCGCTTCAGCTGCTGTGGCTGAGCGAGGTCTGCATTTCTCTCCGAGAGGCAGTGGATTGCCTGAGATGATCTACAAGCACCTAGAGAATATGTACCACAGGGCATCTCAAAAGTGAACTTAGAGCAATTGGGCTGAATGTGCCAGATGCCGTGAGAGATTTATTCCTGTGCTTCGGGGGCTGCTGTATTTAGCTCTGTCTTCCTTTGGACGGTGATGCTGCAACGAAAGGCAAATGTGTATGTTGCCACGACATGAGATGGTACATTTCTAGAAATCCCGAAGCAAACGCTCAGCAGGCTGCTGTGCCTGCCTGGCTTGCTGCGGTGCTGTGTGGGATGTAGGACAGTGACCGGGAAGCAGCATTGCTACCCAGCTTCTGTTCTGTGCTTAGTCCATTCAAGCACTAGCTGTGAGTCTCTGTACTTCATTTATGGAGCTTTATTTGTGGACATGTGATCACATCCAGTGTGGCAACTGGGAAGTCCTAGCCGATCACAAAATTGTTCCTTCCATGATGTTTCTTTCCATAGGTATCCCACTTGTTCATTTCAAATGGGATATCTATCTATCTATCTATCTATCTATCTATCTATCTATCTATCTCCTATTTTTTCTTTAGTTAGCATAAAACAGGGGTCCTCAAACTACAGCCCACGGGATGGATACAGCCCCCCAGGGTCCTCAATCCAGCCCCCTGGTATTTACAGAACCCCCTGCCCCCCCCTGCCAGGGGTTGGGGGGGGAACCAAGCAGCCGCAGATGACTGCCTGCCACTGAATCCGTGCGCCGGCCCCCTGGTTAAAAAGTTTGAGGACCCCTGGCATAAAATATAAATAACAATCAATTATTAATTGTCTAGGAACTAAAATCCTTGGCTGACTGGCTTCAGTTGACTTCACAAACGGGATTTGTATTTACAGTCTTCTTGCTGCTTCTACCGTCAGCTGTTCCCACCGGGGAATGTTTTCCTGTGGCAGTTATTGCTACAAGGACGATATTTATGGATCTCTTTGAGGTGTTGGTCCTCTACTCAATTGCTTTGTATCTTTTGTCATTTGCCTACGCTTTCTTTTGTACCTTTCTTCCACCTTAACAGCTATTCAGGTCTGTCGTATTTTAGCTTTTGTGTGCAGAGGACGCTACCATACTTTGAGCAGGTATTAAAAAGTTTAAATCTCAGCTGTTCCCATGGTCCTAGAAATTTCCCCTTGGAGCCTATACTGACTTGCATAGGATATGGTAAGGCATGCATACGGCTGATCTGTTGCCTCTTTCTTTGCAGCATGCTATTGATGCTGATAACGCAGGAGTCAGTCCCATAGGAAATTCCTCTAACAACAGCAGTCATTGGGACCTTGGAAGTGCCTTTTTCTTTGCTGGAACAGTCATCACAACTATAGGTATGTTTGTTGTTTCTCTTTCCAAATGCATAGTCACACTGAGACCCGGCTCATGAACTACATTTGAGGAAGGCAGATCACAGAGCAGTCAGGTGGCTGAGCTGTATCGCTCTCTGTTGGAAGGCGCGCCGGCGGTATGCTTCAAGGGCACTGCGCCGCTGGGTAAATATCGCGAGCTGTTCACGCAGTTAGGGGAGAATAGCAAAGCTGAAGTGAAAACAGGTAGCACTGATGTAGCTAAGGCTTTAGAACCCTGTTCTGGATGTAGTTGCAGGTGGCCTTAGTTTTCATGAAAAAAATCGAAAGCCAGTACCCAATGAAATAACTATTCTATGGTTGTTGGGAATTTGGATTTTGATATTACAGATGTATTTAGCCGTAAGGGTAACCTTCTTCCTAAGTATATCAATTAATTTTGGCTTATGCTCTGAAGCCTGATAGAAGTAATTCTTCTCATACCCTACTCTGTGTAGCTGGAAATGTATTCACGTAAGTATCACATCCTTTTTAAAATCCTTCCTCACTTTCATACTAATAATTGGAAAGAATTCCATGAATTGTGCATTGTGTAAAAAAATTTTTTTTTTTTTCCATTCTGGAATTTGTGGCCTTGAAATATTGACACATTTCTCTGCATTAGATGAAGGGTATACCGAACTGCTCCATTTACTTTTCTTGAATCAATAATTTTAGTAAGTTCATTATTCAGGCCCTTATCATCTGTCCCCCCTATACACCGTGCCTAATGTGCTTAGTCTCTTGATCTGTGAATGATGGCCTCAGATAAGCTCAGGTTTTTATCCTTTCCTTCTCCTCTGTGAGCCAGTTCCCGAAGATTGTTCAGGCAGCTGGGATTTCAGAAGGTGGTCTGAAGGAAAGAGAATCAGAAACTCACACTATTGATGATAAAGTTTATCTGCTGATAATCATACAGTGATTTTAAGCTTGATTTCAATGCTGGCATGGTTAGAGGTCTAGAGCTCTGATTATTTGGAAGTCACTGGGGAAGCATTGCTTTTTATTTGCATTGCCTTTAAGTATTCTTCCGCTTTAAATACTGGGTAAAGTGCTTCTCCGTATCACAACTGTGGCGCCTCCGTATCACAACTGTGATGCACACACTGGTGGTTCTATAGACAAATAGTCTGACAATCGATAACCTTCGTTAAAGCGTGAGGATCTGACTGAATTCTGCAAGTTCTAGGTGCAGGTCACACCACACCAGAAATCCTGTGGCAGTTACAGGACTCGCTGTGGTGATCACCTGGAAGAGCAGAGGCTGTGCCTTTGGCGGTGCCTCTTCTTTGTCGCCAGTGAGGGTGGAAAAGCAGTTGCACAGGGCGTGCTCCTCCCTGTGCTCCCCTACGTACTAAGCTACATTACCACGTATTTTTACCGGTAGCATAAAAACCAGTGGGTGGCGAGAAAGAAAACATTTCTGAATCAAATGTAAGAAAACCCCTCCCTTAATATTTGTTTACTCAATAGGCCCAAGTGACAAGCTTTTAAAGTACTCATTAAAATAAATGCCACTATGTAGGCATGGTTTATGTAGGCATATTCATTGACATCTGCTATTTAAATAACTTTTTGAAAAGAACTTGGATTTTTGCCCATATTTGCTTTAAATTCTCCATGAATGAGATTTTTATAGGCTGCATAAAGTCTACGTATTTTGTCTGGGCATGAAAATGATTTTATTTTATCCACCAGAGCCCTGTTAGGGCTCCTCTTAGGCAGGCACTCAGCAGGCTACCTGGTCAACCTCAGTCCTGTGGAGCTGGGATTTTCTTGGAGAGCTCTGGGATGATGGATGCGGCCATGGAAAGGGCTGTGGGTTGTGGGGAAGGCAGCACTGTGTGTCAGCGTAGTCCTGTCACCATCCCATGGCAGGGAGGTATATCCAGTGCCAGTGTCAGACACCTAACAGGATCAGGACCTGGGAGCCCAGCCTTAATTCCCAAGGGCCAGGAGGAATTGCTGTAGGTGAAGCAGACACTCTCTGGGATCTCCATCCCTCTGGATGCTCTGCGTTTCCACTTTATTTCATCAGTGACTTGTGATCGTGCGATCATTTTTAATATTAAAACAATTATGTATAGCCAGAATACAAATGTCCATAACATTTCGATAAAGATACTTGATCTTAAAGAAAAGGGTGCAAATATGACTGCCACAATTGCCTTTATTTCTCTTTAACATTTTAACGGAAATACCATGGCTCCTGGGGTCAGAACGCTCTGTGTACATTCCTAAGGTTAAACTCACACGGGTGGGGGAGGGAAGGAAAGTGCCTGAACAAACTGTGGTGACTACACGTACTTTACTGCATAGGACAGGTGGAGAGCTGCCTTTCTCCCAGTATCAGATGTTCCCAGTATTTTATCTGGAGTTACAAGGCTGGGAATCAAACCCAAATGTGCTTGGGCCATGAGAGTTTTTGCTCAGGATATGCAGCTGGATAATTATGTCTCGATCAGGATCTGTCATCTCAACAGCCCCAGGTTACCTTAGCAGAGGATGGCAGGCAGGCAGGCGGGCATGCAGCTTTATTACAGCATCAATAAAAATTTGTAAATATAAATGGAGTAGGATCTTCAGAGGGAAGGCTTCAAAAACTTCCCTGATAAAAGCTATTTATAAACCTCACAGAAGACAAACATTAGGCTCTTTATTGCCAGCCTGAAAGGGAAACTAAATAAAGAGTTCAGGGGCAGGATTGCATGGTGTGGGTACAGTTTGGAGGCTGCAGGGTAATGAGTCAGTGTGATGAGGGGGTGAGGAAATTCTGAGCTTATCACTGCAAACGAGCCTGGTCAGGTGAATCCCATCAGGAGGTCATTGGCACAGCCCGGGAGGAGCAGCGGCACGGAGGTGCTTAGGCTGGCAAGGAGGGGTTCTTGTGCCTTTGTAAGTCAAGCTAAATTAATTAACCAGGCAACTTTAGATAGGACCTGAATCTATAGAAACTGTGGGTAACGGAGGGTACAAGAAGAACTGAATCACAGGGGATAGTTTATGTGGGAAATGGCATCGTGCCACGGAAAGCCTGTGAACGGGAATTTCACGTGGAACAAAGGTATTCCTGCAGGAACGGTAGTTTTTCTAAACCCATTAGTTCTCCTAAAAAGCCACGTGTAAGTTCTGAGAGCCTGACAATGGTTTTTCTCCTCAGGGTACGGGAACATTGCCCCAAGCACTGTCGGAGGCAAGGTTTTCTGCATCTTGTATGCCATTTTTGGGATTCCACTGTTTGGCTTCTTGCTGGCTGGGATTGGAGACCAACTCGGAACCATCTTCGGGAAGGGTATCGCAAGGGTGGAAAAAGTTTTCCGAGTAAGTTCACTGTCAGTTTTTTTGCTTGTGTTGTATAACATGCTTTTAATTTTGTTGCTATTACCTGCAGTCCTTTTTACATGTTGGGCACCATGAAATATTTACGTGTCTAGTTGAGATGATGCTGAATGTCCTTAGGGGCCTCTGTAGTCAGCGCAAAGGAATAGATTTCTCTAAATGGTGTTGCAGGGGTTATCAGTCAGGCTTTGAACTTCTTTCCTGAGGCTGTCTCTGAGGAACGTGTCTCCTGAGCTAGGTGCTTTCCAAGGACTGGTTGTAAAACAGTCTTCAAAAAACCCACAGGTAGTTTGGACACGTATGTCCACTCACTGAAAACAGAGGGAAGGCAGTGTGACTTCTGGAGGAGCAGGGGTGCAGAGCAGGTCCTGTATTTGTCCAGTCTTACTGACAAAACCTGAAAGACTTGGAAAGCAGGGTTGCTGGAGCGAACGTGAACTCGGGAAGAGAGACGGCTGGGCGATACGCTTTTGCCACAAGAGGACAGATGTGCTGGAGTAAATCTGCAACTGAAAGAACTGGCGTAGTGCCACTGCCTGGGATTGTCTTCATGGTATTTGCTTGCCCTGTCTCCTGAGGATACACCCCACACTAGACTTCTGTATAGACTTTCTCATAATTTCCCCCCATGTTGCCAGTACCCTCTATTTTTGAGTCCGTATCACTGTAAGCAGTTCTTTTGCAAGCAGTGCTGCAGACCTGGCAAATGCTGTTTTGCTAATTTGCCGATGGTTCACTTCAGGGATTTTTTCTTTGAAGCAGAACTTCTAGAAGCGACCTGTGTGATGCTTCCCTTGGAGTCGGCGTAACTGGAGGTAAGTCTTTCCAGGGATGGAGTGGGTAAAAAGCTGTCCAAGCTCTTAGTTTAATAGGCATCTTTTTCTAAAGCATTCCGACAGATGAGAGCAAATTGCTTGTAACTGTTTTTGAAAGGAAGTAATTTAGTATTACACTGGCATATGAGCAATTTCCCTTTTGATTAAATTACTGTGAAGTGTCCCCAGACTAGCCATAAGAGTATCTCTCAGGCTAAATGTGGAAAAAGGTGGCTGGTGATTGTGGGAGAGTAAGCGTGTATGTGCCTGACTGGGGAGCACTTGAAATGGCTCACATCTTCATGAAATGAAAATAAGGTTATTGAAAGGTGGCTCGTGTTGGGCTTGCAAAACCAGAAGGAGCTAAGATCCCTAGTTTCTTTTTCAGTTAGCTTCTTGTTATACCTGCTTCACTTTCAAGGAACCTTCCAGCCTGCTTCTGCCCAAGAAAAACTACGGTCTTGAAGTCATGATATGAATTGAGAGTCAGAAAATCTTTGATTAATTGTCAGCTGTAGTATCATTTTTTAGGTGACGCAGACAAGACCGTTAAGACAGCATGATAGTTTATGAATAAAATAATACATGCTCTATTTGAGTTATTTTATGATTCACCGGTGAATGCTGATACTAAGGTTTCGTTCTGAATATAGCCCTTCGGCACGTAATGAGGGTCCTTTTGGTACTCAGAGTGCTCCTTCCTTTTCTTGAGTTAAAGCAGTTGCTTGTTGTTTATAACCCTCTGAACCATTTCTTTTCCTTCTTGGTATCTTGTCAGCTTCCAAAGCAATTTAGACATCTGTGGTCTCCTTGTTTAGCCAAGTCGTATGTTTATTCCTTTTATTTTGATTCTCATAAATCCATTATGTCAGTTCTTTTGTGATTTGGTAGAGGGGGGTTACACATAATTTCCGTCAATGTTCCTAGTAATGAGGTTCAGCTGTTTGAAATATTCCTGATACAGTTTGCAATTTACGTGCATCTTAGTAAGTAGTCTTAATGTCAGTGGTTTCACTTTAAATGATTATTACATAACATTTTTTTGTATTATATATGATCATTAGTAATTATACATATATACTTCATATTGTTAGCTAATGCAGAATATAATAATCATTATAATTTCAGTAATGATGTAATTTATTACCACATTGTGTTTCTGTTGTTAGGCTCCAGAAGTATTTCTGGAGCCTAATCTGATGAACCTACAAATGGAGTAACAGCTCTTGATTTAATCCTGAGCAGTGAACTAAATCTGGTTTGATGTGTAACTCTTGTTTCTTGCTTTGTAACTGTCTCTGTAACGAACTCAAATTCAACATGTTTGTGGGTGTAAAGCAATCTGCTACAGCCTTTAAAGAGAGGACATAAAAATCAGGTTTAGGTTAGGAGGAAACTCAGAAGAGCAAACAGGCTAAAAAGATACTGAGAAGTGTAATACCACGTTGCGTAGTGTGGCTCACAGACATTTTGGAGCTGGATGGGGGGTCACTGAGTGTGTGTCAATGATCTAGGGGTAGAACGGATTTTCAGAAAGCTTTTGACAAGCTTTCTCATCAAAGGCTATATGGAGATGAAGCTGTGATGTGGTAAGAGAGCAGGTCTCATGTGCCAGTATGTATTTAAAGGGTAGGTGGAGATTAGGAGTAGGTGGTAGCATTGTTGGTGTGATTCTACTGGAGTCCTCGGTGGGATTTTACTGTTTTAACAGAGATGGCCTAGAATGGTTCAGACAAGAAGATGGATATGCAGGTGGCAGTGTCTGCAAATTCTGTCTCCAGGTGTTTCAGGGTAGCTAAAACAGAAGCTGCAAAAGGATGATAGGATGATAAATGGAATCTGGTGTTGGTGATACAAAATAATGCATATTTCTTAAGTTTGAGGAAAGATATCCTAATATACTTATACAGAGATAGCATCAAATTTCACTACTCCAAAAAGGACCTGGGATTGCTATGGATGCTTATCTGAAAATAACACTGTGAAACTTAAGAGCAGTTAAAAAGGGAAAAAAAGAGTGTCAGCAGAGGAACCGAAACCCAAAAGACCATTTTACCACTGCACAAGCCCATGGTGCGCTTGCACCATGAATGCCATGTGCACTTCTAATCATCCTGTTTTGAAAAGCAGCTACCAGAAATTGAAATCAGTGCTAGGTCTGCCCCCCCCCCCCCCCAGCCTTCTAGCTGTGTCTCTAAGGTGACATTCGCTAGCTACCTGTGTGATTTGCCTTCTAGCAGGTCCTCGTGGGCACTTTGGGACAGTCCAGCTTGTACCCTTGGGGAAGGGAACGGGAAGAAACTTTGCGCGTGCCCTGGGCTTTGTAATATATCCACCTTCCACGTGCACGTGCCTCAACGCGCCGCTTCTGCCCGTCTGCAGCTGCTTCTGTTCATCCCCTTCACCCGTCGGGATGTTACGGGGCTGGTGCCAGGGCAGCCAAGGGTTCCTGACATCCTTGCAGCGTATGGTCATCTGCACGGGTGGGTGGAATTTGAAGGCAGCTTGACCTGGCGTTGTGGTCAGGGTGCTTTCTGAGGCCAGGCAAGAGGCAGCATGCGTATAGCTGGCAGGCGGCAAGGAGAGGCAGGTTTCTCTGTCGGTACGGCAATCGTTTCACCCGCCGCGTTTCCCTAACGGGTCTCCTGCCTCCCATGCCACACGAGGGACCGCTTGCCCCTGGCGTCCCCCGGCATAGCTGGGAAGATGAAAGGAGGATTCCTCCCACAGGAGTTGTGCTAGTGCCCTCCCGCCGCCGCTGGCATGACCTGTGCGGAGCCCCACCAAACTTACATTAATTAGCAGCGCAAATTAGAGCCTAAGAATGCCACGTTTAGCTACTGTGGTGATCAGCCCACGCGCTCTGTGGGAAATTTAAGAACAATTTGGACTCCATAAAGGGGCAAAGGGATCTGCTCTTATCAAATACGTGCTACCCCCACAGTATTGACAGAATATTTCAGCAGAAAGGCTGGACACATGCCACCGCTTATCTTGTAATCCAAAATGTTGCTGCTGTTTTGGTGTGTAGATAACCAGGAAAACAACTAGTCATTTCGTGACTAGGTAAGCCTGGAAGTATTTAATTGCAAAATAGTAAACCCAGGAACTTTTCATGTGCCATTTTAGGAGAGGGAGGTGCTGGCAGAGCGATGCTGCCTAGGATACGGGAAGGTATCCCCACCACCATGCGCTGGCTGGGCTGTGCCATCTGTCCTACTGGAGTAATTGTGTTTGGTACAGGTAAATAAACATCAATCAGGTCAGAGGTGTAAACCAAAGCATCCCTCGTGCAAGCCCTACCTACTCAGCTACTGATTCGTCCTGTATGTCCCATCTTCAATAATCCGGGGCAGAACCTGGCTACTGCTCTGTTCTCAGGAGCATGCAGGGGTGATTCCCAGAGAATGGGTACGTACAGGGTCACTGCATCCACTGCATGCGCTGGGCACGAGCCTTTGGTATCTGGGCTCAATGGTGAACCCGTTCTCCCAGCCCATCTGAGACAACCGTGTACAGATTCAAAATCTAATTAAAAAAGTTAGCAATTCTTATCAATGATTTTCATCTGGAAAAGCTTTCCAGACATTGCAGAAATGAAATGTGCATTCGAGGTGACCTAAACCCATAAAAGAGGTATTGTTATCTTACACGTGTGAGGGATCTTACGGGAACGTTTCTGTGATAAATGGCAGAACAAACCCCGTTCCGGTTTGCTCTGCACACACAGCGGCTGCAAGCGACTAAAGATAGAAAGGAAAGCACTTCACAGGCGGAGTACACAGCTACAGAATGCAGCAGCTGTCATTATTGTGAGTTAAATATAGGCTAAATTCAGATAGTCTTTTTTTTTTTTTCAAACCTTGTAACGAGGGTTTAGATTCTCACTAGAAGGAGATGCGATGAGCCCAACCTGACAGATCTTCCCTCATCTTGCAGTTCGGTGCAGACGCATGCGGGCGTTCAGCCTAGGCACGATGTGCTTCTGGGAGCGCTCCAGGATTTTCTGGCTTCTGAAGTGAAGCCACTACAAGCGGTTCCTGGGCTTGGTTACTGCTCTCACTCCTCTGGCTTGCGGCGCGAGGCGGAGGCCAGGTCTGGCAGCACAGCTGGTAGGGTGTGAATTGCAATACAGGGGTGTGAGGGAGCAGCCAGAGACGTGGGTGGTGGCGAGGCTGCACCCCCGATGCTCGTGGCTCAAACAAATACGCGATGTGCAGAAACGGGGTGCCTCTGCACAGCTCACACCTCACCGAACCAGGGGCTTCCCTGCACAGGCACATCTGCTACCTCGCTTTCAGGTTTTCAACTTGGAGAACCCATTTGCCATTGGAAATGGCGTGCTTTAGATGTAAGGGACATACAAGTGTTATGAAAATGATATACGTAATTTTTTCTTTTTCTGCAAGACAGAAGTAGGCACTGCCTTAACCTTGGAACAGTCCTAGAAAAGTAGTTCTTAGCTGGAAGATGGGGCTGGGGCAGCAGCAAGAGGAGTCCCGCTGAGCTGCTGGAAAGCTTTCTTTTAGCTACTGTCAAAGCTTTGCCTTTTCTAAACTTTTTCGTTTGTCCTTCTGAATACATCAGATCTACCCTAGCTACACTTTCTTTTCAAAATTCAACTTCTTTTTCGAGACTTTTGGCTTCTCGGATCTCTTCTGTTACTGTGGAAGTGACAGGAATGGTCTTTACAAATTCTTTATCTGAAAAGGACTGGGAAACGGGTCCTGGGAAAGAAACTTTGTACAAGAGAGTAGCTGTGCAGAGGAGGAACACTTAAAAATACAGTTGTCTGTCTTGGTCTCCCCTCCGTCCATCCATTTGCTCTTTACCTCTCCCCTTGCTCCCTTTCCCCCTCTTCCCTCCCTTGGCTCCCATCCAAGCCGCAGCATTATACCCGACGCCAGTGCGGGACTGGTGAGCAAGTTCTCAGCAGGGTTTGCTGTTCAGAGAAGTTGTTTGAGGTTTCCTTGAAGTCCCACCTTTACTTCTCCTTCCCTAGGGCAATGCCATAGCCCAGGGACCCCCTCTGCCTGCTGCCGGGCAGCGCCCACCCTGCGCTCTCCACCAGCCCCAAATCGGCATTGATGCTGCTCAGATTTTGGCAGCTGGGTCAAACCTTCAGATGAGAGAGTTCCCAAAGCCAGAAATACGAATCCAGATCTCTGCTTAGGCAAACCAGCGAAATAATTCAGGATTTGCAATGTGGTTACTGAATTCAAAATGTGGGACATGGTTAATAGATAAATGTATTATAACCTAAGCGGTACCTTGGCTAGTAAGATCCTATTCGTAGTTCTGAATATATGGCCTGACACCTGCACTTGTGAGCAGATTAATTTGATGGAAGACTGATGGAAAAGCTTCCTCTCCACCTCCTGGCAGCTAATCAAAATATACCCCAAATCAAACAATCTTTTTTATATCGTTTTATTGCATTTCATTACTAGCCTGCATCAGTGTGTTATTACATCAGCTGCTTTTTATCCCCACTGAGGATATTAACACACCATCTTTTCTTTTTAATATAGTGTTATTCATTGTGATTTTCTATAAGGATTTTTTTTTTTTTTAATTCATTCAAGAACTTCCACAGTGGGACTGTCCAGTGCAATGACCGATCTGCCATCTGCTGGCATCCTGTCCCTGGGCAGAGCTGTCAGGATGGAGTGTGAAATTCAACTTGCTGGGGCACATCCATGGTATTATTTCAAAATGATAAGAGTTTTATGAGCTGAAATTTCAGTGTTCAGAGCTTAGTTAGCCTGATGATTTCCTGGGTCATTTTCACCCAAACAAAAAGGGCTGAGAAACATAAAAATCAGTCACCAGAAAGGAATCATACATTTCCATGATCTGGTAAGAATTTCTTATTGTTGTAGCAGGACAGTAGATCTAATTACATTCTGTTATTTGTTATTAGCATTTGGATACCACAGAAGCCAGCCAGGGCCTCGGTGTACTGAGTCTCTGAAAATGCTGATTTGTAAACAGTGGTTTTAAATGAACAGGAAAATGTATAGGGAGAGAAAAGGATGGAACGGTAGCAAATGGCAGGTTGATGGTGAAGCAGAAAGTTTTGGAGGGGGAGAAGCCAGGTAGAAACTAAAGGCAAAGTGAGGCTGTATGAGGTTGGAAGAAATGGTTAGGGGTGATGGAAATTAAGTGAAGCTGATGTGAAGGTGCTGCTAGAACAGTGGGGAAAGTCGGGGCAAACAGCCTTTCATTCAGGAGGACTACAAGGATGCCGTAAGGCAGGGGTCCTCAAACTACAGCCCTTGGGCTGGATACGGCCCCCCAGGGTCCTCAATCCAGCCCCCTGGTATTTACAGACCCCCCTGCACCCCCCCACCGGGGCTTGGGGGGAAACCAAGCAGCCGCAGATGACTGTCTGCCACTTAATCTGTACGCCGGCCCCCTGGTTAAAGAGTTTGAGGACCCCTGCCGTAAGGCTATGCAGGGAGAAAATTAGATAAGCCAAAGCCCAGCTAGAGCTTAATGTGACTGCTGCCATAAAAGACAATTAAAAATGTTTTTATAAATATATTAGCAAGAAAAGGAGGGCTAAGGAGAATCTCCATCCTTTGTTGGGTGCAGGGGGAAACAGTGGCAAAGGATGAGGA
>JAVJGJ010000060.1:70013595-70032239 GCA_035590215.1 Microhierax caerulescens | reverse complement strand
TATATATGTGGTGTTATATCTCTCCATATATCTTTCTTTTAATAATGACTTGGTACAGTGTAATACTGCAGTGGGTCAGGTTAATGTACTCTCATCTTGATACAACCGTGCCAAAACTGGAATGTGAAGTCTGCCATTCCTTATTCCTGAGAACCTGGGCAGTAGAAAATTATGTTCTTTGTAGTTAAATAGCAAGGCCAACTCCATCTGCAAAAAAAAACCCCCAAACCCAATGCAAACCAACCTTTTTGTAATGTGTAACTACTACAGTGTACATATTCCATGACTAATGACATTTATGCCTTGGCATTTTTGGGATCTATGGCAGTTATCCTGTACTGTGAACATCCTCTGAAGGCACGTCGAACTGTGAAAAGACCCTCCTTGTCACTGGTACCCTGAATTCTGTGTGTTATTGTCCATTAAGTAATTCTGCTTCTGAGTCTTCCTTTTGTGCTCTTCTCAGTAGCCCTGAAAACGCTGTGCCTGACCCGCCGTAGCTTGCTGCCTTCATTTTAACCGCTGGAAGAGCAAGAAGAAAACAGACCCTCAGCTGCTCCGCTTTAGTGCGAGCGACCGAGGTGCACAGTAGCCACGAGTCAGGCTTTTCTGCAGATCCTGTCATCTCAAAACACACCAACAACCCGAATGTATAACTCCTAAATAAGTGGATGCCCTGACCGTTTGGCACGGATCTGCAGGCCGTGCTTTCCACTCCTGTTTCTGCCACGAGACAAGACAATCCTGACACATATAGAAACGCATTTTAATATTGCTGTACGGGACTGTAGGAAGGATGGCTCTGCGTAACTTTGCTTTACGAGTAGTGCTTGGCAGCTTCAGAGTATTTTTTGCCCAAGGATTCCCAGTCCTATGTGGCACCTTCCCGTGTAGCAAGGTGCCTGCCGTTCCGTTTTACATACCAGGAGACTGAAGCATCGGGTAGGAGTGAACAAGTCACCTTGGCCAAACTATTAACTCAACGACATCTTGGTTAGATCCTCGTCCTCATGACAAAACACAAGTGTGCCGATCTCGGATACCACGTAACGTCCACGAGGTCTGTTGCTTTCCCTGCCCCGCGCCCCCCCCCCGCCCCGGTAAGGCTGAAACCCTGCCGCTGTGAAGGGTGGCCTGGAAGAAACTACATCATCCTTTAGTATTTTAGCAAATCGCTCAAAATGAATCTCGAGAAACAAGAAGTCAGGTTTTATATTCTTGTGTTGTTTTTCTCCTTGGTACTCAGTGTTTCCTGTGCCTTCAGTTTGATTAATGGCGTTATATTACTGTTTAACTATTTCTCTTCAGCCAGACACAGAAAATAATACGTGCATGAAAAATGAAAAAAAAAAATAAAAAAAATTAAGTGTAGGGATCATCTCAGTTTCAGAACTAGAAGTATTCAGGAAACGTGGCATATTTATGCAGCTGCCTGGGTTCTCCTTGCAGAGCACCCCAGCTCAGATGGGTATCTGAGGGTCTCGCATGGCACCTCTGAAAGAAATGCTGCTGCAGCAGTGGAAGCAGCAGCACTGCGCGCAGGCTGGGTGGATAACCCCAGCTCAGGCGATGTTCCTTCTCTATGATGTAAAGACAGCTCCTGAGACCTGCTTTCCTTCCCAGGCAACATCCCAGTCTGAAACGAGATCTCATTTCTGGGTCAAGAGAGATGCTTGATTTGGAAAACTAAATTTGAAAATATGTGACTGACAGTGACCTCCACACTCCTTTTCCAGCATAAGGACTGGAAATTTCTTCTTCCAGGTTTCTCGTGAAACTCTATTGAATCTGGAGTTTATTTATGGCAGAGAAAACCTGAAATAGATCTGCCAGAGTCCGTTGTATTAATCCGGGCTGACACCAATATTACTGGATAAATCTAAGTTTATATTAAATAGATTGAGGGTTTATATGAGCTAGGAGTGTAAAATGTTGCAATTACACTGCTTATATCTGTATTCAGTTTATAGCAGCCAGTAACACGCATACTCTTTGTTCAGGAGCCCTCCGGCGTGGATTTACGTGGGTAATTTTATCTCAGGTTGTTTGGTATTTGACATAAATCTTTTATTTCTGGAGAAAACTGCTAATATAGCTACCTATTTTTGTAAAGGAGATTTAATCTTCGTATTTGTGAATACAAACTGGAAAACCTGAGTCTAGAAAACCCGCAGCATGAATTATTTCTATGTAAAATCTCGGGGTATTTTTAGAGGAAAAAAGAGTTTATTTTGATTTTAGTCTTGGTCTTGTTGAATGCTTGGGGCTGGTGAGGCGATGTGGGTGTATGTGTACACATATGGGGCTGTGCACTTTTTCTTACACATTGAACCTGAGCTGGAGCGTACTGGAGCCTTTCTGAGGCTCAGGACTGTTTTTCCAGGCTGTGTTTTTGGAAAGTTAGTAGCTGTCGAGTGGATGGACAATGGGAATCACAATTTTGTGGGGCCAGACACAGAGGTTCCCTGTGAGCCGGGTAGGGCTCTCAGTGACAGGGAGGGTTGCTTGTGTTCCACCTAATAAACTCACAAAAGGCAGAAAGAGACACACCAGGTGACACCAGCACCATCAGCCTACCGCTCACAGGGTATACAGTCCCAGCTATCCACTCAAAAAAATATTTTTTTTCTTTTGTTATTTCCTTTTTCTAGAAAAAGCAAGTGAGTCAAACAAAGATCCGGGTGATCTCTACCATCCTCTTCATCCTGGCAGGCTGCATTGTCTTTGTGACCATCCCTGCAGTTATCTTCAAGCACATCGAGGGCTGGACAGCCTTGGAGTCCATCTACTTTGTGGTTGTCACTCTGACCACTGTTGGCTTCGGTGACTTTGTAGCAGGTGAGCAGCTCGGAGCCTGGGTGTGTGCGCCAGGGCTTTGGCTCTTACAGCTTGTTTGCTGGTGTAGAGAGGAGAGCTTTTCACTACGGATTGTATCCCTGTAAAATGATGCCAGGCGTTTTGGTTGGGGTTTCTGTGCAGTAGGACACCCGGGTGATTTAAGAGCCGCTGCCTTGCCACCTGCAGGTTGCCGGCTTTCAGCGGCGCAGCTACCGGCAGCCTGGGAAGTGCCGATTATCCTGTATGGCGCGATGAATTATGCACAAGTCAAACGACTTTCCCATTGAACTCGATGTTTGTGTTAGTCCATTAGGGCTCGGTCTGAGGCTGCCTGCAGAAGCGCGTAGCCAAAATGATGAATAGATGAGGCTTTTGCAAAGTAGGGCTCAGCCATGGGGCTGGACAAGTCTCTGCTGGGATGCAGCAATGGGCTGCTACTGCAGCAGCTGCGGCATTTCAGAAACGGCGTTTTATTCTCTAACCTCAGCAGAAATTTTGACACGGCAGTTGCCCTCTTAAGAAAAATTCACGTAGGAAGGAAAAGAAAGGCTGCTGGGGTGCGCATCTCAGTGCTAGGAGGATACTCTCCAAGATTAATACAGTACTAGCAGGAACTATAAATACCCATCATTATCAATTTCCAAAGAGGGAGTCAAGATTGTTGGCTGGCAAGATGAGATTTTATTCCCACCCCCCGCAACTGCTTTACTAATGCAAAGGTGGTTAAAATAAGTGGATTTTTCCCCCCATTAGTATATGAACTCCACTCCTCACTCCCATTAGCGTTCCCAATTAAAGGCATTAAGATGCCTGTGTTATAAACAGCCATATTTTGCTACTGGTTTGTTACTTCCTATAAATCAGTGAAATACGAATGAGTTAAAAACATCAAACGAAGCTACAGGATATATAAAGTTTTCTTTGCTGAGGAGCTGCAGACACATCTTTTTGTAGAGAGGAATCTAATCCTCCCTTTTTATGACATAGTGGTATAGACAACATGAATTATTGAGGAAAAAAAGGCAGCGAACAAAGAAAGCCGCAGATATGAAAAAGAAGTGTTTTATCAGCGTTCGGGTACAGAAGTGATTGTATGAGCTTGGTCCATTGTAACCACTTAAATATGAAGAGAAGCTCACTCATACACTGACTTTGTGGTATCACAATGTGAAATAAAAATAATTTACAATATTCTTCTTAAGCATATCACCCTTTGGTATTGTTTTCTTCAGCAATATAATAATAGGAATGCTCTGAATAGTCAGTTAAATTGTTCTATATTCAACATGATTAGGAGAATATAATTCACAGCTGGGTGGCTACTAACAACCAGGATTTTTCAAAAATCAAATGGAAGACCCTGAATGGGAAAACTTCAGAGGCGATCTCATGATAAGAGTTTAAGGCAGGCGATCACCAGGAGATTTGGGTTTTATTGCCGGTTTTGAAACAGATTTTCTGTCACTTCAATCTCTCAGTAGCTCTGTCCCTTCAATATCAAATCAGAAATACTACATCGTATTGGGTAAAACAGCATCAATGGAGCTATGGCGATTTATTCCACCTAGGGAATAAAGAGGTGTCCCAGCTCTTGGCAAACTGGGCAAGTTTCTGTACTGCTGTTGGAGATACCATTGTGGATGGAGCCTGAGAAAACAGAATATCTGATAGGCTGGAAAAAAGTGGTCTCATGCTTTCTCAGTCGCCTGATTACTCCGTAAGATAGACCTAGACAATCTGTTTCATAGCGAGCATCCTCAGGGACACGTATGATCAGAAGAGCCTCGTTGTACCATAGCAACAGCAGCCCCCACCTCCCATTGTTTCACACTCTTAAAGACTGGAAAAAAGAGAGTGATTCGTGCGGTCTGTGGGGAGAGAGTAACATCAAAATTGATATTTGGGTCCCTGCCAGTTTGCCATGTCTGACCTTCCAGGGGGATTTTCAAACACTGTACGTACGCCCAGACTGAGTCTGGGTAAAATTAGAGTCGTAGGAATGTCTCAGGTTGCAAAAAGCTCAGGGGGAAATGCTGAACTGTGTTGTCTGGTGATGTCACCGGGGGAAAAATCCTAAAATCTCTCTGTAGTCATGCAGAGGTACAGGCTGGTGTCTAGCTCTTGCCTAACCAAGGCTGAAGACTGGGAAGTAGGCGGTCCTCTGCCTGAGTCCCCTGGTGGGCTGGCTCTTTGGGCAGTGGGTCACACCAGTACCACCGAGATGGTGGTCACCTGCACTGCGGGCTGGGGCCATGGGGCTGTGCAGACCCTTTGCCACTCGCTCCCTGCAGCTCGGGGCTCTGCTTGCCTCACACTGGCTCTCCTTCTTGCCTTGTGATGGGACTAGGAGTCTCAAAAGTGACGTTGTGGTTGCTTTCTTTCGGGAAAGTTTATTCTACTCCGTGGTAGGCAGCAGCCTGGCTGCCACTGCGCTTATTTCAGGCTCTTCATAGCCCATGAGCTTTGCCAAATGTCTCGCACAACTGTTTTACCAGGTCACCCTGAGACTTGCATGAAGACCATATAGGATATTTATTGCTTCATTTGATCCGTATCTCCCCTCAACTCACTGGCCAGAGAATGCATCCCTATAACTGATACCCAAGCAGACAGTGTATCCTTAATATCAGGGCTGATGCACGGCTGGCATCCTGTCAGATATCCTGATCTGGAGGGGAAGACAAAGCTACTTCTCTTTGTCCTGCATGTAGGACTCTCAATCCTGTAGCTAAATGCCAGAAAAAAAAAAAATAAAAAAAATATCTGGAAACTCTATAATCTGAGAATGTTGAACTGTAAAGTTTCTCAGCTACCAGGCTGCAGGCAGTTTGGGATAAGGAAGACTAGTTGTATTAAGCCTTTTTCTTGGAAGTTGCATGTACTGTCAGTGTACTTCATTTCATGCTGTTGCAAGTACTATCAAAATGAAAATTTCAGACTTTCTTCAGAGTGTGAGCAATATAAGAAAAGTGTTTACTAGCTGCTTTGGCAGGTCACATTGCAGCAGGATAATAGGTAATTTTGAAGAGTCTTAAATTAAGAACAGATTGTGTTCCTCCCATCTGACAGGCCTCTCATCTATTATTAGAAATACAGTGGTGTTGGCAAGAGTTGAGAAATAATTTCAGGAATTCCTCAGAATTGCAGATAATTTGTCATAATTTTGGCATCTCGTGATTCCTAAGCAAAAGCATCTGCTTATTTCAGGAGGAAATGCTGACATCCTTTACCGGGAGTGGTACAAACCCTTGGTGTGGTTCTGGATCCTTGTTGGCCTCGCCTATTTTGCGGCTGTCCTGAGCATGATTGGAGACTGGTTAAGGGTCCTGTCCAAGAAGACAAAAGAAGAGGTATGACTAGTAATGTCTCAGTGGTTTGTGATTTTATGAGAGAGCTCGAAGTGCCTGATTCCTGCTCATCTAAAGAAGGATGCTCCTCTGCATGACCGGTGCTCAGTATTCCCCACGGCTGACCCCGCTGGCTGCCTTTGGTATCCAGGTAGTTCTGATCTTCAGCTCCTTCGCAAAGGGAGGAAAAAGAGCAACTGAAGCAACCTCGGTTGCTACACCTCCACCAGTGCTGCCAAACACACACAGCACACATCTAGGATTGCAATTACAGAATAAGAGAGGCCAGCCTTCACTCTGAAACTAGCTACAAAATTGTGATAAAAATGTCAATGTTCTCTCCTTAAAAACTAGAGATGCGTGGGTTTTGAAGACATTAGTTGGCACACTTCATTATGAAACAAGAATCTGCCTTTAAACCAGGGATTTATATTGAGTTTCCCCACCTTTCCCTCTACCAGGGAATATGGTTCTGAGCAAAGGTTTAGATTCAGGCCCCTTACTGAGTACCATATTATTAAAAATTGAAGAAACTGAGTAGTCAGTGTCAGGAAGAACATAATTAAATTCACTCAGACCATGCTCTCTGTGATTCGAAGACAGCATTGCTAATGTCTCACTCAAATAAGGGTGGAAAACAGAAGGCAATCGCCATGGCTCTAGAGCTGAAGCCTGTTGTGGAGGAAGTTAATATAATTTCAGTTTTTAAGGCAACCTCCTCCTGCATTACTAGCAAAGGCAGCCTGGCAGGGTTAGCCAAAAAGCAGGCATAGGCAAAGTCTGGCGGAGGAACGGTGCTGTTTCTCCTTCGTGAAGGCACCCGTGCTCCCTGAGGCCCGGCGCATCCCCTGGGCATCTCTGCTAATAACAGGGAGCTTCACAGGGAGCTGTCAGGGTGAGCACCAGCAGGCACCTACCATGGGAATCTGAGCTCTCACGGTGGATGTGAGATGCCTGCTGCCACAGGTAATACCGTTCTAAAGGGACACTGGCCCATCTGGCCTGAGGAACACAAGATGACTTATGGATCTTTGGTTGTAGGAACTTGAATTCTGGCTGCAGCAGCCTAAGTAAACCGCTGACCTTGCTGGGCTCCTGCAGTCCTCATACTCCTGAACCTGTTCTCCTTTAGATGAACTTTAGAATAGGTCTGTGTTGACTGAGGTGTTGCTTGGTCATTTATCTTCTCTTTTCTCACTTCAAAAGAAATATTTATTCAGTGCAGCAGCCATGCAGGTGCTCATTCTCAGCCATTATTCTGCTCTCGGGTGTAAAGGAGTAAACCAGAGCAAAGCAGGGAGACATTTAAGGACATGCTCATGGTGCCCACACAGATTATGTGTTGAAAACTCGTAGTAAGAGGGTGGTGTTTGGACAGTTATCCAGTGGGAACCTCCTTTAAAGACAGCTCCATTTGTCCCTGAGAGTGAACCCTAGACCAGACCAGTCAGAAGTCCACCTGAACTTATCTAACAGGTATTTCCAGTGTTAGTTGCCCTGTGGCACTGAACAGAACCTTCAGTGGGACTGAGCAGCTCCATCCATCAGCAATATGCGAACATACTCCATTGATGCACTGGTGGTTGTCCTGTTCTGAAGCATATTGGTGTAACTAGATGTGATTAATTTTGTCCACTCTTGACCATCTACCGCTGACATTTTAAGTCAGGATTTTGTTCTTAAGCAAAGAGGGATCAGCATGGACACCTCCCATCATGCAACACAGCTAGGAAATGCGTGGGGTGGCAAAATGTGAGACGGGCAGGCAAGTTATATGCCCCATAAGCCATTAGCTGGCCACTAGCTGGTGTGTTTAGAGCTTGCCCGCTTAGCTACTGAAGTTTGGGTCCAAACGGATGCGCTGGAGCTGGGACCAGCCTCTTGTGCCACAGGAGAGCGTGCTTGCCCTGCTGTTCTGTGGGAAAGACTTGTTGCTTCGTTTTGCTTTTTCTTTTTGCCTTTTGAATTCATTTCTCTTTCTTGCTGTCGCAAAGGTTGGCGAAATAAAAGCCCATGCGGCGGAGTGGAAAGCGAACGTGACGGCAGAGTTCAGGGAGACACGGAGGCGGCTGAGCGTGGAGATCCACGACAAGCTTCAGCGGGCAGCCACCATCCGGAGCATGGAGCGCAGGCGCCTGGGCCTGGACCAGCGAGCCCACTCCTTGGACATGCTCTCCCCAGAGAAGCGCTCTGTCTTCACTGCCTTGGAAACGGGGCGCTTCAAGGCCTCATCTCAGGAAAGCATCAACAACAGGCCCAACAACTTGCGCCTTAAAGGGTCAGAGCAGCTCAACAAGCACGGGCAGGGGGCATCCGAGGACAACATCATCAACAAGTTTGGATCGTCTGCCAAGATGACCAAAAGGAAAAACAAAGACCTCAAAAAAACCATCCCTGAGGACGTGCGGAAAATTTACGAGACCTTCCGAAACTACTCCTTGGATGAAGAGAAAAAGGAAGAGGAGACGGAGAAGATGTGTAACTCTGAGAACTCTTCTAGCACCGCGGTCCTGACCAACTGCATCCAGCAGCACTCAGACCTGGAGAACGGAGGGATCCCCAACGAAACCAAAGAAAGGGAACATGAAAACAAAGCGTTACTTGAAGACAGAAATTAAATGTAAAAGATGCTTGACTTGAATTAACAATGTTAGTGTTTTTATACACATATATATATCGAGACACGTGCCTTATACAGACTCCTTATTCAGTCTGAATTATATAGCATCGAAGAATATTTCACTGTGCCATAAAGACTCCAGCTTGCTCTGCCAAAACAAATCAGGAACGCAGCACTGCAGAATGGCAACAGACAGCGACGCACATGGAAATTTCAGCCTGTATAAGATTACCAGGGCAAGACCGAAAGGAGGAGATTGAACCACGGCGGTATCACCAGAGTGCTCCTACCATGGCATATCGGACAAAGGGCAGCTATGGAAGAAGAGCCGTTGAAAGGGGTGAAAAAGAGTGTAGCTTTGTAACGGAGTATGCACCCATAAAGCCTTCCCCTGGTGATTAAAAAGAGGAGAAATGGTTGGAGTGAACTAGAAACTTTAAGGCTTAGTTTACGTTTTGGCACGTGATCCAAGCTAGGGTTTCTTTTTTGTTTTGTTTTGGTTTGGTTTTTTTTTGGTTTTTTTTTGTTTTTCTCCATTTTTTAATCCAGATGCATTACCTTTCTAAACTCCAAAAGAATGTCCATGGACACAGCCACCAGCTGGGTGCTGGTTTGAAAAATCAACACAAACATATTTAAGGGTCGGATCGCTCTTTTCATTAAAAAAAAAAAAAAAAAAAAAAAGAGAAAAAAACCTCTGTGGGTATTTATCTTAACCAGTGACACACACACAAAATAAAAACGAGGAAAAAAATGGATTTTTTTTCTCATGTAGGAAATGTTCAATGTAAAGTCACAGCAAGAAGGTGCATATGAAGAAAATGCAACATCTCGTGCTATGTTGTTTAAAAGAAAAGAAACGTTAATTTCTAAAACTGTTCGGCTAGCTGTACACAAGAGTGGGACATCTGTTTTTTTTAAAAGAATTTGTCATTCACACTTTCTACCACTGAAAAAAAACCCTTCAATTTTAATGCTGTAAGACTATGAAGACAGAAGGAAAGCTATAGCTTTTGCATGTCAGCAAACTGCTGTTCTCTGTAGCTAATCTGAATTTTTAAAAATAGACAGAAGAGCATATACGCTATTCAAATGAGCGCCAGGGCAACCATAGAATCTCAGGGCTCTCTGCCCCTTTTGCTGGGTTTGGATTTAGACATAAGCTGCAATCATAATGTCAGAAAAACTAAGAAAAAAGAAATTTAGGAAAAGACGTTGAGAAAAATACGGTGGTAATCTTTTAAGTGCTTATAGCTTTAAGTGCCATTAATGCTGTCATATTTTGTAACTTTTAAAACAAGTATTTTGAATTATTTGTTTTATTTCCTTTCAGGTACTATCTTTGTTTGACATTTGCTATCTCTTTTCTTGATAAAATCTAAACATGAGCTCTCTGCATTTCTAAAGTGAAACGTAACCAAACCGTGGGCTTTTTTTAAAAAACCTTTGTGCTGTCTGGACATGTGGATATAAGAAATAGAAATGTCCCTAGACATCACAGTAAATATTCAAAGAAAAGGCTGCAAAATAATTAACGGGAATTGCAAAAACACACTAAGTCTTTGTAGCCTCAGCCTGTAGGCTACTGTGGTTGCCATTGCAGATAGGAGATTTTGCATGCTGGAAATGAGATACACATCATTGCACCAGCGATGCTTTCCCCGCGCTTTCACAAAATCCTAAATATTCCAGTAATTCAAACCGTAGGCTTTATAGGTGAAGTAAGCATGGATGTAGATGGCGGAGACACACCGAGTCTTACAAGCTAGTCTGACGTAGAGACATGTGCAGGTCATACAGACGCAGGTTCTGGGAACTGCACGCCCATGTCTGCGTAGGCAAACCCGCACGCTTCATCTTCTGCGCTAGTTGCTGAGATTTTATGCACAATGAGCCAACTCAAAATCTAACTGGGCACCAGAAATTGTGATTGCCATGGCTGTGCGTGGCAATGCAGATGCAAATTCTGCGTGTGTGTATTTGCATATCTAATTGACTCTGCAGGATTTGCAGGAGTGAGCCAAATTCCACCAGCGCAGAGAAGGAAAGAAGTTCTTAGTGTGTTCTGTCCACTGGTTCACTTCACTTGAAATATCAGATCATCTTCCTGATTTCATTATCTGTCTGAAAATTAAGGACGGAAAGAACAGCGTTTGAAAAATTTCAGGTCATTTGGGATTGCTTTAACTTGATAAGATCCAACAGAAATTGAATTCTGCAGCTGACTGGAGGCAGGGCAGCCAGCCCAGTCCCCCGGCACCCTTCAGCTGACCCGAGAGCTGCCGTGGCTCCTGGAGCCTTTGTGCCACACAGCCCCGTGCTCGGCTCGGCGGTGGCACGTGGCAGCGTGTGGCCACACTCAGATCCCCTCCTGGAGCCACAGGCGGGCACCAGCAGCTCTGTTCACGCCTCGTGCCGCCGGCCCTGCCGTTGCTCTGGGGTTTGGGCAGGCCTGGGGTGAAGTTCAGGCTCGAGGGCCACATGGGAGCAAATCTCCTGAAGCCTCAGAGATACAGTGGATCGTGTCCTGCTAGTTCCGTAGTGCCAGGATGGAGGGAGCAGAACTGGCTATACTAAGGGTTTGTGTTGTTCAGTTCTGGGGTTTTACTCTGGCCTGGGGGGAAGGCAGGAGCAAAAGCTACCATTTAGATTCTGACTTGCGTCCCCCAAAAGTGCTCAGGCATGCAATTTGTGTCCTGGCAATTAAAGTACTGCCTGGATGCACCATCCTGCGCCTTGCTCGTACAGAGGACCAGGCACACGAAGGCGTCTCACCCGGCTGAAAGCACACGATGCCCACGATGCCCACGCTGTGCTAACCGCTCTCCTCGGGGAGCGAATGCCCAAACCAACCCCACGCGTGCAGTGCTGGTTGTTCCTCCGCCGGGTTCTTCCCCGAGGACTGCTCGCCTCCAGTGGGAAGGTCCCCACAGGCAGCTGTAAGGATACGGGAGATGCGTTCCCTGGATGTGAAACCTGAGGCTTAGACATGAGATTTAAGGCTCAGACAGAGAGTTGCTGCTGCTGAAGGGTTTGTCTGGGTGAGCAGGGAGCTGGACAGCGGGCAAATCACGGAAAACAGGTCAACACGGACAAAATGGCTGAGGATGCAAAGTTTGGTGGTCAAATTCAGAACTGTTTGCTCTGATGGAGTAAAGGAGGATGAAATCTTGGTGTATTTTAAATCTCTACCCTTTCTGAGTTCTGTCTGTCCCCTGCCCAGATCCTAGCTGATGGCATGCGTGTCTCTCTCTAGGTTCTGCCTTGCCATGCCATGCAGAAGTCCCTGGCTGACATTTTATCAGCTGTGTCTTCAGCAGTTCCTGGTTTGGGATATGACAGTTTCAGGGACAAAGGGTGATGCTAAATAAACTCCCAGCGAGATACTGAGCAGAGCATTTGATGACCTTTTACATGAAAGCAAAATGCTCTCTTTCATTCCTCCCTGTTTCTATGTCAGTGAGGCTTGCTGAGAAAGCTGCCAGTCTGCTGCTGGAGTAAGTATCTTCTCCTACGTGATTGCCTATTAAATACCTCAATATACCCATTTATAATAAAAATGGGAAGCGCAAATGTATTGCATAGGGCGCCAGACAGAAATGTCTGACAGCTAAAATGGCATTTTAATGTCCTAAATTTCTTCTCCCCTTGTAAAGGTCATCCCTTGGTTATAGCTGTGTGCAACAGCTTGGGGAAGAATCTACTTTCAAACGTCAAGTTTATGGCTAAAGTTCTCATCCTTTGGCATTCAATAATACTTACAAAAAAAGTTGTGATGCTATTTCTGGTGAGGCTGTTCCACTGTTACCAAAAGTTTTAGCGAAAGGTAGTCGGGACCATATCCCACCCCCCTGGCTCTAAATTACGCCTGTTCACAGCAGCCTGAAAATAAAGTCAGACAAAAGAGAGCCTTACTGCCTTTAACTCACAGATCCTGCCCTGAGCACAACATGACTTGACGTGGGAATTGGGACCTGAAAGAACAAAAGAAATGTGGATTTTCTGTAGTCGCAGCCCTCACACAATAAGGAAGACTCAGCTTCTGTTTTCCTGCAGCTTTCAGCTCTGCAGTCCCACTTTCTGCTGTCTTGTGCAGGAGAATTCTGGTGTGCTCCTTGGGGATCCTCCTGACCCATTAACCATCACTGAACTTGTGCAGATTTTGCATGAGGGGTTTTGAAAAGATTTGCAACTTCATCCATGTAGCAGTCTGTGAATTTCATTATCCTTTAATAGGAAACATTATTTCTAATAAGTGTTATTAGAAATAATAATAAATAAAGAAACCCAGTGATTTATATTCATGAAATCCGATTTTGGTTGTTGCTGTGAAATTATAAATCATCTGAGCTTCTGCTGGCTGGCTTTATGATGTCTCTAGTACAAGCTTGCTTCTTCCAAAGCCAGTAATGGGCTATGCTGGAGACTTTCTGCAAAATTCTCCAACCCAAACTAAAGGAAAGTATGCCTGTGAGTTCAGGGTTTAAAAACCCTGTCCCTGAACCCCCTGCATTTTTCGGAAGGGTTTGTGTTGATGCTGTACACGGGCTGTTTGTTTGCCAGCTTTGGTTTTCTCAGGGGCTTATTTGCGTTGTCAGGTTGCATGAGGTTTGCTAGCCTCGCTTTTCACATCATCCCCTAAACATAAATAACAGGCAAAGAGCACGTTTTATGTTACGTCACATACTAACCTAGAAGTCCTCCACTAACCAGATGTGAATGTGGAAGGTGACTGGAAACCGCTTCGGTTCCTCCTGTACATTTATTTGTTCTGAACTCTATTTTGTCTAATCTAAGGCCAAACCCTGTCCCCATCATGTCAGTGCAGTAAAGCGGAGCTAGCCTATTATTTTTAGAGCAAAGACCTGCTGGTTTAACTCATCTCTACAGCACTATTTATACTTCACGGGATGGCGGTATATCAATACTTAATACAAATAAGCCCAGCTTCAGAAACAGTTCCCTGGGCAATTAAATATCCATGAAAACACAAAACAAATCGACACAAATCCATGAAACTCACGTTTATTTTATTAACGTATGAAACCAGTTGCCCAAAATGTGTCAGCAAAAACATGCAGATCTGAAAATTCCGTTAGGTTGCCTAATTCTTCCCGAGGTCCCTGGTCCCCACCTCCTTTACCACCAGGAGCAGTTTCTGTCCTTAATACGACTGCTCAGCTGGACCATGCGTTCTTTCCTCCTGCCGGTGCAACTGAAGTGCATCGCGATGTGAGACTCCGTTGACACGTGCTGTCGAAATTAAAACATCGAGGAAGCAGTTGGAAAAGCGAGTTAGGGGGTGTCCTGCCGCAGCCGGCACGTGCGCTGTGAGTTGCACCACGCTGGGATGAGAAGGTCACCCCGGCGGCAGCTCTTAGCCGCAGCACTGGGAACTTCTCAGGAACCGGTTGGAAAAAGCACCCGGTGTGAACAGGGCCCTGAGCCCAGCCTTCCCGTGGCACACGCCATCGGGTCTCGCGGACGGCGTCAGTGGCGATGCCCCCTCCCCTGTGCAGGTAGAGGGGGGCTCTGTGCTCCCTCATTTCTGGGTATCGCCTCTGGGCTGAGGCTGCCGGCCAGGGAGTGCCAGGGCTGCTGCTGGGGGGGGGCTTTTCTCTAGCAGGTGGCCTTCAGAGGCAAGCGGGGTCTGTTTCCCTTGCCTTGATAGCAAATCACAGGCAAGTGCTATCTGGCACGTGAGCGACAATACTTCAGTCTCCCAAATCCATTCCACCCCCCCACCCTTTCCCCCCCCCCCCCCCCCTTGTGAGATGTGGGCGCTTAAAAAGGAAAACGTACGGTGCCCGTTGTGAGATGTGAGCCAAACGTACCAGCTTTCAGCCTGCCGTTTAGCAGCTTCTCAGATCCTGGGGTCGGGTAGGAGCTATAATTAGAAAAAGGCAGGATTTGTATCCGGATCACAGCTTCCCAACAATTTCAATTTATCCGGGCCAGTGTTTCAATGGAGTTTTAGACTGAAGTTTTTCCAAGTTCGAATACCATTTGATCTGGACTTTGTGGATGGGGCTGAGGAACCACTGTCAGTAATTTTCAGCTTTGTGTTTGAAAAAGAACTTTCTTGAAATTTGGGGAAACATTTTGGTGTGATGCTGATCTACTGTTTTTCCCATAAACTTCAAATTATAGTATAAGCAATCAGTAAATCCACTTGCAAGGATGTTCTGTCTACTCTCTCGTCTCTGTCCCTCTTTCTCTCTCTCTGTAAGATTTTATGGTGCTTTAGAAAGGGATTTTCAGAAAAGGGACAATTTCATAAATGTCATTACCAGGGTACAGAGCAGAATGTGCTTGTACCATCTTGATCAGTTTTGCTGCTATCGTCTTTATTTTATGATGTAATGTTTTATGAAGATGGAAAAAAAAAAATCAACAAAGACCTTCTGGGTGACGAAAACACTTTTCCTGTTGTTTTTTCTCTCTCTCTGTTGTATCATCCAGCAAGGGCAGGAGGAGGAGTAATTAATCTTCTCTTTTGTGTATCCCTGTGGAACACGGTGCATTGGTGGCAGTCTCACCGTGGCTGGATCTTTGTGCTTATTTTTGCCCCTCTTCCCTTTTCCCTTTTGTTGACAATCCAGGCTGCGGTGTCTCCCGGGGCTCTGCTTTGGGAAGATTTGGGAAGATTTGAAGCCAGCTGCTGGGCTGCTTCCAAGAGAGGCACAAATGTCCAGCCATACCTCTAGCAGCACTGAGCCATGCCTCTGCTCCTGGTGACCAGTCGGTAGGGGAGCAAGAGGCAGAGCTTGGAGGAGGCTCTGTCTCTCTTTCTTAGTCTTTTGCTACAAAAAATTATTTGCCAGGATGTCTGGGAAGAAGTCACTAATGCAGAGAGGAGGGTGGAGTTGAAGCTTTTTGACCTTGGGAAGAACAGCCAAGGTCGCAGTTGTCTCTTAATGTGAATTCTTTGGAGTTTTGCAGCTTTTTTGTTGTCTTCATGTTGACTACCTTCTTTGTGAGGCCTCAGTTTCCCCTCCTGCCTCGTCGTTTTTCTGTCAGCTTGGGAAACTGCAATACAGGCCAGTCCCAGTGCACTCACAGCGGGTGCAACCTCCTGAACTACAGGTCCTTTGTCGGCAAACGAGGGGGACAAAAATTTCCTGCAAGCACCATTGATACGTCTCTACAGAGACCCCTCAAGGCTGAGCCGTCCCTTGACTTTGGGGTGGTGGTGGTGGGGGGTGGGGAACTTTTCTCTGGACTAAGCAAAACAATCTCCCCTGTTGTGCTACTCTTAAATTCTTTATACACAGTTGCAACTTGGGTAAGTCAAGACATACTTCTCCAAAGCCCGCTCCGTATTTCCAGACTATCTCACTTCCCCTATGAGCATGTGTCTCTTCCCCAGAACTGCTGGAGGTCTTGGTTTATTTTTTTTTTTTTTCTCTGCAAAAACGGTTGTTTGCATTTTCTAGTTTAGGCGCATTCTCATTCTGCTCGTTCAGGCGATTTCCACTTCCTGGGCACGACCTCACCTCGCTGCAGCCCTTCGCTCTGACGTTGTGTCCTGTTGCCTGCGATAGGCAGATTTGCTTTTAAAGTCCTCCAGCCAGCTGACCCAAGGAATCCTTCCTGGTGATTGAGAAAGACAAAAAAAAAAAAAAAAAAAACAAAAAAAAAAAAAAAAAAAAAAGCAAAAAAAGGCCAGAAGGTGGATACATGTGACAAATTGCAAAATATTTTTTTTCCACTGTACGCAGGATGCTAGGGGCTGCACTAAGATTCTTGCCGAAACATGATTTTCTCAGTAGAGTCATCTGTTTTGCATAACACCAACTATTTTTGAAACAAGTTGTTACAGGGTAGAAAAAAGGTTAAAGTCGCACTAAAAAGTAATAGATCTGGAACTAACGTACTGAATCTGAACAGGGCGGGAAGGAGGAGCCCACGCAGATTTCACAGCACGTTTCTTGGGTTGGCAGGTGTCAAGCTGCTTTCTGGCAAAGCGTTAGAGCATTTCCACAGAGGGCTCTGGAGACCTTCCCTGCTGCAGGAGACTGCCCCGGGGTCATCCCATCCTTCCCTTCTGGCACAAAGTGCCGATGTTTTTCCTGCTGGTGCTGTTTTTTGGGCAGAGGCTCCTGCTCTTTTTTGTCATTACGGAACTAAATTTCAGCAGGATGGACGGACATCATCGGCTGGACTTGAAGCAGTTCGCTACGCGGACCTGTGCCACTGTTCCCTTCTAAATATTATTATATGGCTAGGAAGAGTAAAGTGGTAAAATAAGGTTGATCGTGTTCCAGAGTCAAGTGGTAAAATAAGGTTGATCGTGTTCCAGAGTCAAGTGGTAAAATAAGGTTGATCGTGTTCCAGAGCATGTTGGGATTATGAGTCTTGGTCGTGCACATGAAGAACTTGTTTATGATAGCCACTTCGTTAAACCAAACCACGGTGTGCCTGTAGGTTCATTGGGGGGGGGGGGGTCCTAAAGCTGCTGCCCCTCTCTCTCACTTAGAGCCATAAGAATAACTTCTGAAAACAAGAGTGAAAAATGAGCATCACGGTCCTGCTTTTCAGCAGAAATCTGACTATTTCTTTCTTATTCATGAAAAACCATTGACTTTTTCATGTTCAGCCAAAAGCAGGAAAAACATTAAAATTGTAATTCCTGGGGCAGGGGGGGAACCAACAAAAAACCCCAAACAAAACCCCAGACCAAAACCTTTTTCCTCAGCCACTGTCTCACTGCATATTATCTGGACTTCTGTGCATTTGGGGTTTTTGCAGGTGGCATGAGTGAAAATAAAGATATGCACACTGCATTTTGTTCTCATTACCCTTTCAGAGCTAACCCAGCAAGGAGAAAGTCAGCTGGCTGTTGTTAACCCCTTCCATGCTCTGTGTGCAGATCTAACAATTGCCAGTTAATTGCTTCCCCTTACCCAAACATCTGGGCAGAAAAAGACACAGAAAATTCCACAAAGGACAGAGTTTGGCCTGCAATTCTCCTCTTCCTATGAGGGTTTGTGGGGAAGAAATGAGCCAGCGTGTTCCAGAGCACAAGCTGGGGATGCGAGGACGGAAGAAGAAACAAAGCAGCAGGGAAATGGAGGCTGTTTTGCACAGAGTCATTAAGGACAGGCAGGACCCTCACGAGGTAATTTTTACGATGGCTCATTCCAGACGTGAGGATGACTTCGAGACGTGGCAGCAAGAATCCTGGGAGCTCCGGCAGTCATTGCTGCACCTGTTCAAGCGCGCTGTGAGGCTGGAGCCCGGCTGAGCGATGCTCCACCGCGCTGCCCGCACAGCCGCCGGCTTTGGGGGGATTAAGCACCAACAATGACTGCGTGTGTTGTTACAAGGGAAGAAAATAAGCACTGTCTGGGCAGCAACAAGATTTCCAGTGAGCCTTAGGGTGGAGAAAGATACAAGTTGTGCTGTCAGATTTACACTGAAGTGTTTAATCCTCCAACTGGGGGGTGGTGGGGGTGTGTGTCTCAAAGAGGGCAGCCTACCCCACTGCTCAGCTCTTTCCTAGAGCGGGTCCAGCTTCAGGGGGATGCATGCTGGGCTGGGAAGGCAATTATATTGTTTTATTTCCACTTCTCATTCTGATGTAGCTTGATTTGATAAGCGTAGTTGACTAAGTTGTTCAGGTTAACTGCCCCCCCCCCCCCCAATAATGACAAAAAAAAACCCCTTGGAGGTGCAGTTGGCTGCAGTTGTCACCTTTTCCCCTCGGATCCCTTCTGCACAGCTGCCTGCCGAGCACGGTCGATAACAAACAGCACAGACTTGCTGTTTGAGGGAAGGTGTGTGACTGCGTTTGTCATGGGAAGGAAAAGAGGAGGAATCCACCTGAAGTCTGGGCT
>JAVJGJ010000060.1:69961434-70013495 GCA_035590215.1 Microhierax caerulescens | reverse complement strand
AGGTGTGTGACTGCGTTTGTCATGGGAAGGACAAGAGGAGGAATCCACCTGAAGTCTGGGCTTGTCTTAAAATAAACGAGAAAATAAAATTTTTATTATCTCACCCTGCCAATATGAATTCCTTTTTAGCAGAAAGTTATTTTATCTTATCTTTCACAGCTTAACAAGAACTTTTCATGAATAATTTCATTTCTGCTTTTCATCACATAAGTTTCCTGCCTGGCTCAGCTCTGTTAAAGCAGGTGGTTGCCCCTCTGCAGGCTGGCCCTCCCCCAGCCGGGCTAAGCACCCATCCCTTAGCCATGCCCACCTGCAATCCTGCAGGAGCAATCTCAGCTCGTTAGATCTTATTTGGCACTTCTCAAACAAGCCTATTTAATGCAACAGCAAGCCAGGTTCAGACTCTGCTTGGCAGTTGCTCTTGCCCATCGTCAGCCACGCACCCTTCCCTGGGTTTCCTACTCCTGCTCCTCATTGCCACTGCTGGAAGGGGCTCACCTCCCGTGCGTTTCGCTAAGCTCTCTGCAAGGTAACCGCTGATGTCTGCGTTTTTGTGTGTAAGGGGAAGCTGTGAAGGCCAAGGAAATGGAGGTACTTTCTATAAATACGGTGGGCTGTGGTCCTGAGGCTGTTTGGTTTAAGCTGTGACCATCTCAGCTGCTGTGTGGGTCTCTGCTTGCTGGTCTAGACAGGTTTATCTGTAATTAATGCGTATAGTAAATTCCCATTTAGCATCCAGGTCGTGACAGAGGGGATGTGTTTGGGTGCTGAAAAAAAGTTTCAAAGAAATATGGTGTTATAGGTCCAAAAATGTAGCTCGATAAGAGGAAATTTGAGTTTTTTCTTCTCTGCAAGTGCTGGTATTGGTTAGTTATTTAGTCCGTTTGTACAAAGGACTAAAGGGGGACCTGCAGGTGCTTACGGCCCCAGAAGAGTTTTGTTTAACAGCCCTGCCAGCCTTGGAAGGGAAAGCAGGCTGGTAGAGAGAACCTGCAGGCCATTTGGAGGACGTTTTCATGCCCATTAATGCGATCATTAATAGCTTGTGTCGCAATCGAGGTCTGTCTGGGGTGCAGAAGGTCAGGAAAGCTCATCTGAAACGTCAGCCTGTTAAGCAGCCGGCTCGGACGCGCCGGTGTCCATCGGCCCGGCGAGGGTTTGACCGTGCTGTCGGCTGGGAAGGTAGGCACGAGGATGCTGCCGTGCCAGCCTTGCATGGGAAACAGTGCGGAGCGGGCAGATGTGAGGGTCTCTTCCGCTTCCACGTTGTGCATCACTGGTCCATTTATCGGGCAGAAATACTCACTTTGTTTCTGAGTATTTTAATGACCGAAGTCTTACCGTTTTATTTTCATTGTAATAAAATTTCTGTTATATCTTGAGAAGTACTAGGAACAGTTTTCCAGAGAGGCAAACTCTGCTATGAAATAAGTTGTTGGGTTTTGTGTGTGTTTTTTTGTTGTTGTTGGGTTTTTTTGGTGTGTTTTTTTGTTTGTTTTTGTTTTGTTTATTTTAGGAAAGGAAAATAAGAGTGGATTGGAACAAGGGATGCTATGTTTGGATTAGACTTTAAACAAGGGTTTGATCAAGGATTAGGTGTGAAGGTACACAAGGCTAGAAAAATACTGGGGAAAAACCTCAGTCCCTGGGCTGAGAACAGACTGGAGAAGAGACTGGAATCTTGGTGAAACTGGAGCTCAGAATTACTGATCTTTTGGTTCAAAGGTACGCTCTGGAAGACAAAAAAGCAATTTGGGGGGGTCAAGCCAAAATGAAGTATTATCTTCTTGGTCAAATACAAAAGCAGTAAAAAAACCTCCAGCCAAATTCAATTTGCATTAAATACCTTTCCAACCTGAATCAAAATGTCATATTTCCATTTTAAATGAAATTTTCCCTGAAAGTAAAGGAACCATCTATTACTTCAAACGAAAAAAAGATTTGGTTTACAAAGTGAAAAAACACTTTGTCTTGTTTTCTTTTTCATTTTTTTTTCTTCCAGATGACGTAAATAGACATATTATTCAACTGAATTTGCTTTGTCAACACAAATGTCAAATGTTTTAGCCAGCAGGATGTTTAGAGGAATGTCAAATGGTTTAGCCAGCAGGAGGCATGTATGGCCCAAGCAGGAGAGGGCTGCTTCTCCTGCCTCCCAGCAGCACTGAGCCCTGCTCTCACCAGTGTGTGTTTAACAAAATCACTAGAAAAGACAAGCTGGTGTTTGGGAAACAGCCTTTTCCCAAGAGGAGTTTAAAGGAACGATCCAATTTTCACGTGAGCAGCCGATGCTAAGGTAAAGGCACAGATGAAGTCTTAATAATTTAAATTATTTTGGTAGCATAGTAAATTCTATCTGGTTATTAACATCGGTGCTGGGCAGATGTTTTCTTCCTCGAGGTACTTGTTTCAGCTTCATATTTAATGTACTGTGTTGCATTTTAATGGTCACAGAATTTCCATTAAGCACGAGGAAGATGGGAAAATGGGAAGTGTAGGACAAATTGTAATGTTGTTTGTGACATGATGATTAATAGTTATTTACATTTCAGCTGGTGTTTTGGGGGGGATTTTTTTTTTTTTGTTTTAGTGGAGCGCTTCCTTGCCAGATCTTGTGTGCCGGGAAGTAAACAATTAATCCTTGTCACAAATACCTACGAAATATCATTATTCCTACTTTGCAGCGTAGGAAATGAACCATCTGAGGTGACACAGAAACCTGTGCCTAAGCCAGGGTTTTCTCTCCGCCTCGCTACCCCGTGCCCTAGCAGCAGGCCAGCCTTCCTCTCTCCATCACCCCGTACCTTTCTCACAGGCACAACTTTCCCTATAAATAAACTGCTGGATTAAACTTTGGTGGTTTCCCTTGTACTGGTCTTGGTTTTTTTTTTTTATCTACTAAATCATTGTTAAATTTGCTGGCAGGCACTCACGGAACTAGAAAATGCCAGACTTAAGCTTGTCCGTGCACTTCGGTTCCTCTGACGTTGGCTTGGAGACCACCTTTGCCGTCACGTGCTTGTGATGGGGCTCGTGCCCCGTGCCCTGCTCTGTTCTTGAGGGTTTTACCTTTTCCTTCTTGTTTGTGGTATAAACCCTGCCCTTGCCGACCGCAGGCTGTTCCACCCGCGCTCTGTACGTTGGTGTTTTCATGGGCTCGGCAGCATTAGCCGCTGGCGTCTCCAGAATGATCCGCGAGCGCTGCTGCTCTTAGCGAGGGGAGGCAGAAGCACAAAGAGGGTCTCCCCACCAGTGCTGATCCCGTCTGACCCATAGCACTGAGCCGGAGTGTTATGAGGGAACCTGAGAGATTTTTTTTTTAATTATTATTTAGCATTTCAGAATTTGGGATGTAAGGATCCAGCTGTTCAGCAAATCAGCCCCAGAGGTAAGAGCCCAGGAAATGAGGATGAAACAGATTCTGATCACCTTAGAAAACCTTGGTTATGTGACTTGCTCAGCATTTCCAAGCAGAGATAGAAGAAAGAATCCAGTTTTCTATTATGGCATTTAATTTCCTTAACTAAAACTGACCTGTTGCAGCTTCTACATCAGCGTCTCTCTTCAAGTAGAACTTTTTTTTGCCTTTGCAACTAGAGAGCAGCATGACTTTTAATTCCTCACACCCCCCCCAAAATGTTTTACAAGTTGCTCACAGATTTTGATCAAAAGTGGAAATGATGGCTCAGTTCTGGAGCTGGCTGTTGAGCTCCCTTCCGTGCAGTCAATGCACTGAGCCCCCCCCTCCCCCTCCCCATTTATTAACATCCTGTCTCCACCTCTGTTATTACTTCCATCTTTTCCTGACTACCCCTTTGTGTCCTGCAAAGGCCAGTAGAACTGATGCAGTAACTGAGAAGCTAGCGGGTAGTTGGCAAGAGAGACTCTGAAATGGGGATCTGCTCCAGAGAGCACTACTACACAAGTGTCCAACCTCTTTTTTTTTTTTTTTTGCCAACATTTTTCTCTTTTGTCCTGCTAAGTGCAATATTTCTGCAGCACTTCCTTCCCCTGCCGTGCCTGAAGTCTTTGCAAACACCAGGTGTTACCAATGCAGAGTGGAAGTAACTCCCTTCAACGTGTCCCAGCCGGTGAACCTGGTGCTTGAAGCTGGGGGATCTACTGGTTTTTATAGAAGACCTTGATGTCTTATGGTCAGTTGTTGTGGGAAAAGGAGAAGAACAAGAGCTTCTGACCCCCCCCCCCCCGGGCAGCCTGGGCAGCCATGCTGGAGTGAGGAACTGGGCTCTTCGGGGCACTCCGGTATCGCTGCTGCTCTCCTGCCCTGAGCAAATGCCGAGGAAGCAATCGTGCCGCAAGCGGGGACCCTGGTATCTGCCTCCCACGGTGTCATTTTATACACAGTCTGGAGCTTTCTGGGTAGTCCTCCCCCCTCCCAGCCTGACAGCCAGAGCTCTCCTGGAAGCTCCTCTTCTGAACTAGACCAAGCCACCGTCGAGCTTCCTAGAGAAATCCTTCACGGCCACGTGCCCTTATGGCAGCAGCTTTACTTGGAGCAGCAGCCCCCTCGTCTTCCTCTGTTGCAGGTATTTGACAAGCTTAGATGGACTTAAATCAGTAGCTTTTCTGCTGCTTCAGTCTACAAAAGAAGAAAAAAATTGCATGGAAGTCCTGTGGAAGGCATCTTTCTCTTCCAAATCCGTTCCAGCCACAGATCACAGGGAGAACCAGATTTGGTTTGCACTTCTGTAATCTGCAGTAAAAACTTTTAGTACAGCAACATTTTGCTTTGAAATTGGAAATCTACTGCTTGGCCACACTTGTTTATACTCCACTGTATTTCCTTTTATTTGTACATAATTCTTCCTAAATACAGTGGCAGTCTGGGTTTTTTCTTTACTGCAGCTCTTCTTGCATGGGCTGTGATTAGTTCTGCTTTCATTGTGTGGTTAGGTTTTTTTCCTCCTTTTTTTAAATTATTTTGACTTGTTTTTAGTTACCATAAAAATGCCCCAGTTCATCCTCTGGTGCCCCTGTAGAAAATCCTGCTTGTCACATGGCTGTTTCAGAGTGGGATCTCGCAGCCTTTGATCTGCAGCATCACACAGTCGTTTCTTCACTTCAGTAGCCAGAGCGAAGGTCGGGTTTTTAAAGCTCTATCAGCCTTGAGAAGCTGTTACCTTTTCCAGCCATCCCTCCCGTGATGGCCCAGCCACTCCACTGATCTCAGTGAGCTTCAAGTAAAATATAGATGAAAACGGAGTCTGAGTCCCCCTCAACCGGCCACATTAATTGCGCTGGGCTACCAGGGTGAGGAAGCAGAAGGTGTTTAGCTCGGCACTGCTTCGCTACGGCTTTGACTGTGCACCACAAAGTGATCCAGGTCAGTCATACAGCACCTTGCCAGAGTAGAACCGCGCTGTCAGCCTGACCCTTACCGGCCACCTCAGAGATGGAATCGCCTACGCATCGATATAGTCCTTTGCAGGTGCAAAAATCTCGCTCTTTAAAATGAAGAGGGTAGAGCAGGTCACCCATCACTTGTAAAACTGCAAGGAGGAAAAATTTAAGGCTCATCCTGTAACTTTTCAAGGGCTATTACAGGTATTGTAACTTAAAGGATCTGAAATGAAAAAATAATTGCATTTTTTAAAAAAAACCACACCTTTATTTCTGAATCCAGTAGACTGTTAATCATGGAGCAGAAGGCTTTGCCAAAGAGTTCTGACTTCTGTTCCAGTTAGAAATTTCTACCCAGTAAATATTCAGTTCCATTTCAAGCCAAGGAAATGGCTTGGGCATAGTATTACCGAAGGACAGGCCAGTTATTTATGAACAGCGCAGACGAAGCAGGGAAGTAAATCTCTTTGGAATTTTATTTTAGTTAAAGTCGCTTGAGTTTAATGTAGGGACTTGTGGGCCTCTGAGAGCAAAGAGGGATGGAGAAATGGAAGTTTGCCCTTCAGTCCCACCGGGGAATGTTGTGATTTACAGTCACAAATTGCAAAGACGTTGAACCCCTGTTTTCAGAGACCTCTGTGTGCTGCATATTCATGTTTAGCCGCTGACTGAGCGTGGCAGAGCCAGCGGGATGCTTGTCAGCAGTGGGGACCTGTATCTCCTTGCTGCCTCATGTGGACCTTATCCTTAGGTCAAAGAGTTGTGCTTCCCTTTGCTGACCCAATGCTGTACAAAACCAGCAACTGGAAGAACCCCATTCTAGAAAACTGTCTGGGCTATTTCTTGTCTGGAAAATGGGGGTATAAGGGATGAAATTACTTCTGGGTATATCCCATAGCTGAGATTAGCTCTGCATGGATGAATAAACATCTGTCCTCCTTGGGGTCTGTGGGGGGAAAAAAAACCTGGCAGAGGCATCTACTTCCAGATGAATTTCATCACTACTCTTCCCCCTAGAGCAGCGAGGTCTCTCTGGGACCTGAAGCAGGGCATTTAACATCTGAAGAGACAGGATTTTTTTCAGACACTTCTTTGTCCTGGGTGTGACCAGTGATGCATCAAATCTTCAGGGATGTGGCAATGAAGTTGGGACCACTGGTGCCTGTCCCTTTTCTCTGCTGCTTTTGACAGGACTCCAGCTCTCATGTCTTTTGACTCATCACCTTTTGCTGCCGATGAACTGAAATGTGCAGGGATGAAGGCAGGTGTTAAGGACAATGCAGAGCCACAGCAGCCCTGCTTACCTGCAGGGCTGTGTTGGAAGTCAGAATAATTTAAACTTGGGGAGAGGGTACGTTCTTGCATAGCATGGGCTGGGATGCATCCTGCAGTCACTGGGGAAAAATCCTGCCAAGCAGGTAGCTCCCTCCAAGCGCCAGTGTTCGCAGGTCTATCTCACTCCTGCTGACAGCGCTGCAGTCATTTCACTGACGAGTTCAGAAGCAGGAATGGTGACAGGAAAACCCGTATTTCAAAATGAGAAATCTAAATATGGATTTTTAATTATGTGTCAGAAAATATTCCTAGGGGGGGTTAATGTATAAGGACTAGGGAAAAAGGAAAAGAGTTGATAGCCTTTGCTATGCATAGAATGAAATATTTGAAATGCATTTTCATATTTTCAAGAGGTGAGGTCCTGGGGTACTGTGTAAAGACTAGCTCCTGTACTCTTAGGTGTGTACATCTAAAACTACACTGCTGGGTTTATATCCCAGTATAAGTGTACAGTGTTTTGTCTTTGGTAAGGATGGTGACTTCATTTCAATACGGCAATGTTTCTGAGGACCCCTGCTAATGGAATCGATGAATAAAATAAGGTTGCATGTGTCTAGTATCAGCAGTACCTGTTATGTCAATTCAATGAGATTGTGTTTATACATGCATCAAAGGGGAGCAAAAAATGTTTAACTTCTGTGAGCTGTAAGCAGCAAGAGAATAGGTGATAGCTGAGGGTCTGAGGCACAGTGCATCGTACAGTATCTCATCCAGGAAATCTTACGAATTATTGATTACGTTTTTCTTTTTTTTTTTTTTTCATTTTGCGAGTCTCAAACCACATTCATGTTAGCCAGCCGTAGTCTTCAGAGGTTATCCGCATTAATTTCCACGCGGCTTCTCACTGTCGCTGGTTCAAAGTGGGATGCGTCCTGTTCTCTGAGATTGTCATCAGCCAGTTTGGAGGGATTAATGTGGGTCCCTGCCTGCTACAGAATGTCTTGACAGCTGTACCTCCTCTCTGTTGTCTCCTAAGCAGGTATAAAGGCAACAAAGGCCTTTGGTTAATGAAAGGAGCCAAATTCAGATGTGTCACTTCAGTGCTCACCTCTGCCTCTTTCAGCCAGACCCACCAGCTGCCTGTCTCCCTCCCTCTCTTGGGACTTCATACATTCGTACTGAAGATTAACTTCAGAAAGGGTTTGTGCTGTTTCATCCAGAGGGATGTGCTGTCACTGTGCCTGCCGGGTGCTGGCGGTCTGTCATGGGGACCAAAGTATCCAGAGAGTGAGGTCTGAAGGCACCAAGAAGCCAGGAGCGGGGGGATGAGCTCTCCCATTTGAACACGGACACCAGCACAGACCTGGACTGGCTGCCCTTCGTGGCAATGCTCACCTGCTTTGTCACAAAGTGGTTTTAAGCAAACAAGGCGATGACAAACCTGTTCTGCCCTCTGTTGCTTAGTGCTGTATGTGGCTGCCTGGTACTCCCTCCGCTCCGCAGCGGGGATTAGCTGTGGCTCTGAAGCGTGACATTCCCCAGTGCTGGGGAAATAAGTGCTGCCCGCCTTCGGAGCGCCAGGGACCCCCAGGGAAGGCAGAGCTAGGTGAGATTGCCTTTGCAGAAGTGTCGCTGGCTCCTTGAGCTCTCCACGTTCAGCTAGATGGTGGAGTGATCACTGATGAGCCTGCAGATAATCCAAAGGACTCTTGGAAGCTGTATGGCTTGGCCTTTTGCTTGCTTATTCTAATCCATTTGTCTTTGCTGTACAGCAAACACACACTAGCAGATGGCAGGAAAGCAGAATCTACTCACCAACACGAGATGATCATTTTTGCATGACTCTGTCCTTGCGTGTGCTGGGGTGGTTCTGGGCTTTATTGCCAACCATTGGGGGGCTGCTGTGCTGTGCCATGAGGTGCCTGCTCGGTGTTCGTCCTCTGCCCCTTCTCGGGGTGGCAGGTCCTGGCTGCAGGCTGTCCCCACCTACCCTTTCCATGCTATGGCCTCATGACTCCCACTGTGAAGAGGGAGAGGATATCAGATGCTCTTCTAGCTACTGAAAAGCATCTCTGTTCTTCTTCTTCAGTGTGGGGAAAACTGCAGCTATTGTCTGCACTTATCAGAAGCACAGCAAAAAAAAAAAAAGCCATTATTCCTTGGGTCTTACTTTTTAGAGTACTTATCTCTCTTTAATATAGCTTTTCCCCTATCCTGTTATTAGAGGAGAGTCTCTAGTTAACATGTGTCAGATTATGTGGATCTTTATACACTAGCTTTTGATGTTATTTCAAGCTGTTCATGACATATTTCTTTTGAAAGAAGCCACTGGGATCTTCTTATTACCTTTATTGTTTGTTTTCTCAGATGAGACAGATGAAATTTCTTCTGTGATCATCTGAAGCCTTGCTAGAGCTTAGCATCACTTATTTAAGGATTTCTAAATTGCTTAGCCCATCAGCTGGTGGACAAAAGCCTTTTGCCTTCAGGCTCGCAAACCACCTCTGCAAAGTATGTTCTGCTCCTCACTCCTAATTACATCAGAGCTAATTGGCAGTGCCTGGTGCTGCCTAAAGTGCAGCTGGGAGAGCTGCCACCTGCTCCTAGGGAAGGTCACTGATGGCCAGGACAGAGACCCTGCTCGGGTTAGAAGGGGAGGGAGCAGTGCCAGGGCAGGCTTGTGGGCATCCCTGCGGGTAACCCCCCTCGTGCTGCTGAGTTGTCACCCCTTTGATTCACAAGCCCGTGGCAGAGGGAAGAGCTGAAGTAGCGCAGGGCAATATTGACGTGGTTTTCTCTTCCAGGAGAGGAGTGAGAGTCTTTCTCAGGCATTTAGTGGGGTCCTTCAGAGAGCAGACCGGCTTGTGAGTGATGAGGATCTATCAAGTATGTGCTCCGCAGCCAAAGGGACTGGCGCAGTTTAAGCTGTGCCATCAAAGATAACAAATATCGGGGCTTAGCACTTCAGGTCACGTGTTTTGCCTGCTAAAAACTACAAAGTCTGAATTAATAAAAACTCTGATCTGGGGAATCTGACCCACAACGTTCAGCTGAGGAGACCCAACTACCCCAAGTGTCTCCGACAGCAGCACAGAGCATCCCCGCCGGCTGTGGGTGTGCTTGTGGTACTTGCTCTCCCTGAAGTCCCTGTGCCTGGGGCAGCTTGGATGATCCATCTGATGCACTCTGGTCTAGTCCCCGTTCATTTTGGAGAGGGAGGGGATGGTGGCCATGGAGTGACTCTCCCCATCCTCTGAGTCAGGACGAGCTGTGTGCCAGGCAAGCGGGTGAGCCAGGGGAAGGAACTGAGTGTGTGAGATGGCCGTAACCCTGGATGGGAGGAGGCTCGAGTGCCCTGAACTAAACTGTTTCCAGCACTGATGTCACTGGTAGCAACAAAACCAATGCAGAGAAGACACATTTTTTTCACGCTTCAGTAAAAAAAACTTATTAACCTGTTACAGTATTGCACTCATCACACTGCTAATCTGGCACCTAAATTCTGCACCAGCACATTGGAGATAGGTTGAATATCCCGGTGGCCTTGCATTGCTCCATGTTTGAGCCACCAGGGCTCCACGCATGGGGAAGCAAAGCTGTGCCTTCACCCCACTACTCGGGGCGAGTGCGTGGAGGTTGCCCAAGCTGCTCTGGCTCCAGCCAGCACTCCATCCACTGAGCGATAACGCTACAGCAATGTCTCCGCTTGAGAAAATCGGCATTAATCACTGTGATAGACCCTGGGGAAGCCACATGGCCGAGGTTGACTGAGAGCTGGTGAACAACTGGATGGTAAATCACAAAGTTCTCTGGGGGGCTGAGCAGCTCTGCCTGAGCAGCCTGCCGTAAGGGGCTCTTAACTTTGCTAATCTTCGTTCTCTAGTGGTTTTCAGGCTGTTCCCTGACTGAGAGTAAGCTAGAGCTACAGCGTTCACCCCCAAAGTGCAGTGAATGTAGGTGGGTGCAGGAGGGAAACCTGTTCTCCCTCCATGCTAGCTCCCTCACCTGCCGCTCAGCACTGAGTTTGCAATCAAAAGAAGGAAAGGGAGTGCTGCAGGTTGCACAAACTAAGGCCATCGCCCCCAGGGGCTGAAGATCACTTCCCTGGTCAGCCCCTTGCCTGAGCATTGTGGTAAATCAAACACTTGAAATAAGCTTGGTAAGACCCAAGTGGTTAGTAGTGGTGTGTGGTCCTCAGAGGTTCAGTCCAAGGTAGATAAACACCGCAGCGTGTTGTGTACTTGAGGATCGCAGAGCATCTTAGACGTGTGCTGTAGCTCTCCATACCAGTAAGAATATTGTGCTGGGCCAGACCAGGTGTCTATCTTGGCTTTATATCTCACTAAACTCCCTCTTACATCTTACACAACAGTACCATGAGCTGGAGAGGTTGGGTTGGAACATGCATCAAATCCTCTTCCTCCTCCTGCTAGCTGCTTCACCTCCCCCTCCCTGTTCCAACTACCAGCCAACGAAGCTCCGCATCTTCCCTTCCCCACTGAGACCTCCTGGCTGATTGTTGTGATTAGCAAAGCAGCCTGACTATATTTTTCTCCTCCTTTCTGCATTTTAGCAAAGGTCACAGTGTTAATAATTGAGGCAATCATTTATATTACTAATTATCATCCAGATGGCTCAAGGCAGTATTGCAAAATACAATAGAAAACAACTTTGTTCCTTGCTAGATTTAACAGAGAAACTTTTTGACTCTGATGCTATAAATAGAGGGTGGAACTTTGGAAGGCAACACAGTGATGGTGAACCTTTTAGTTCTGAAAAACATACGGTAGAAGCAATTTCAGGACGGCTGGACACCCCTGTCACAGCTTCTGAACAGCCAGCACAAGTGAATAGGGTCAGACTAGGATGCGGGGGTGAGGGCACTGTTACAGATCCAGAAGACTCGAGTCTATACACCAGCTGATTACTGCCAAGAAGGGCAACAGCTTCAACCCTGGAAATCTGTGCTCTGCTTGGCTTGCAAAGCTGTGTGGAAGCACACGGGGCTGTGCTGTCCCTGCTCTCGTTCCCTGTGCTACAAGGTGAGAGCAGCTGGAGGAGTATCCCTGCAGCCGCGCGTGTAGACGTGCTCAGGCAGGACTAAATTTCCACGTGTCTCACACAAGCTTGTTATGAAGTTACATTCCCTCATCCTCTATGACCTGTGGGATCAATTTTAGCACACGTGTTTCTTTTTCCTCAGCTAAAATTTTATCAGGGTTAGACACAGCTTGTTCCTTGGGAAGTGCAACGAACAGTGTCAGCCGGTAAATGCACTGCTCCGTGGAAACTGTCTTCCCCGTGGGAAGCGCTCTCTGCTTGTGACCCCACCTGAACCAGGTAACATCAAAACCATAAAATGCGCTTGCGATCTCAGCCTTCATCCCTCTGGACTGTTACAAATATCCAAATCTCCTGGGTTTATTGTGTATGGAAGGTGTTGCCCAGGCTCTGAAGGAGCTGCTTGCTCGGAACAGACTCCAGGCTGGAAAGCCTGCTGTGGTGACGGACAGTCCTCGGAGCTGGGCACCAACCGTGGCTCCGGGTAAATCTGGGTGTGATCGGTTCCTCGCCTTGCCACAACTTGGCTTTACTTTTTCCTTCCTTTGACTTCCATCGGGGTGTTATGAATCGCAAGGTACTACAAGGAGGCAGACAATATAAGAGCATAAGGTGGCTGAGAACTGGGGAATTCATTTTGCATTTGGGACACCTGTGATTAGAAACCTTCATGAGATGGGAGTTTGGACAGCTGGCTCACGTTCCACACTACGGGGAGTACTGGGGTGAGAAGTCAGTGGGTGTCTGCCTAGGTCCTGGTGATGTGAAGTGCTCTGTCACTTGTGCTTGCTGGGTGTCCGGTGGCTGTAATGTGTTTCATGCTCCAGTAGACCCCTGAAGGTAGGTGTCCCAACTGGGACCCACCGTCTGAGAGGTCCCATCCCACCAAGGCTGGCTCACCAGGCTGTCCCTCACCATATGGTAACGTTTCTTTCCCTGCTCTCTTCTCTCTGTTTCCCCACCCCCTGTCTCCTTCTTCCCTTCCATTCAGGGGCTCTTTTATCACTGCCACCAAGTGTGCGCCGTTCTGCGCGTGGGTGATGTGGAGAAGGAAGGACACAGGAGTGTGGGAGAATCAGATGGGCGAGGTGGCGGCGGTGGTGGGACGGAGGGAAGGGTGCCGCTACGTGGGTTAGTGTGCTGTGTGAGAGAAGTGGGGAGGGACAACGCCGGTAAGGCTGCAGGACGGTTATACTTTGATTGAAAAGGTGATGCCTGGGAAGATGCCAGCACCCAGGTTCATGCTGTTGGGTGTGGGACGTTTTTGGTTGAGTGTTTTTTCCCCCAGAGGGGATGGCGGCTTCGTAACCGTGTTCGGCACTGACCCCTGTGCCAGAGGTGAGAGGCTGGGAGGGATTCGAGTTCTCACACTGTGAGCAGAGATCAAGGCTGGTTTGCTTGAAACTGTAGGCACTGGCACGTTCATCCTCCCTGGATGGAGGGGCAGTGGGGGAAAGCCACGAGCACCTGGTTTGAAAATGGACAAAACATCACATGTTTTGATGTTTTGATATTCTTCTTCTGATGGATGAAGTGCAAAAACACCCAACGTACAATGAATGGACTTCTCAAAAAAATGATGGATATTTGGATTTGGGAGAGAAAACTCCCACCATATATCTTTTATGTTTCAAAATACAACTGGGAATGTAGATGCCTTTCAGGAGAGAAGTTAATCCTGTGATTGCTAAACACTGTTTATCTCCACCTCTTTCATGCAAGTGAGATTTTTGCATAAACAGAAAATACGATTTCATTTTCTATGAAATATAGAAACTCATTGTAAACAATAATTATGCTGGATAGGCCTACTTGAGACTTCTCCCAGGAGAGCCAGCGATGCAATTTGGGGAAACTCATGTGACTCTAGTGTAGCTAGAGTTTAGCTGTTTTGCAGGTTATTAGAACTTGGCACAGCTGTATTGTAAAAGAAGAAAACCCTCCAAATTCCTCCCAAGAGAACTGTAGAAGTGTAATAAACTCTTGATTTGTTGGCAGAGGGAGCTATTGTGGAGGAAAGCTGTGTACTGAATCAATATTTCTTAAAAAAAAAATCAGTGGCAGATGAATTTGTCTTGAATATGATCGCTACATACCAGGAAATATTATTTAGTTTTAGTTTAAAGCAATTAAAAATAACTTTTATGCTTGAAGTTACCTACATATCACCCATTTTCTCCAGATAACCTGCCCAAAGGAATTTACGGGCCTATAGTTTCAGATTCATGTTCATAGCTGTAACATTCAAGGGTTTGTTTTTTTTTATGACTGCTAAACATCATCTTTAAAGATCTTGAACTTCTTTCTCCTAGTCCCCAGGCAGATATTAACCTGCTTCCAGGCATCTTCTGTTTGTCAAAGTTTAAATACTGTCGTGACCCCAGATATGACCCAGAGGACCAAACCAAAAGGAATTAATGTCCCTTTTCTTCCCAGTTATCCCGTAGAACCAATTTTATGAGAAAGTTATGGGAAATGTTTATCATTCAAAATGCTGAATTGAAATACTCTAAAGCCAGTATTGCATTAAAGAAATGCCAAAGTAGTATCGTGAACATGCTTAACACAAGAAGATAAGCATCTTCGTGCTGGAATCCTCATAAGCTTTACAACATTGGGAACTGCTAATATGTGTCTGGGCCACCAGTGCTGAGCCTCACCCAAGCTGTTGGGCTTGCTGTGTCGAGAGGCAGCACAGGCAGGAACCTCAGCGTGACCCACCGTGGGGCCAGGGCACAGCACATCTTCATTACCTGACTGCTAATGGAGACCTTTGCTGTTCCAGGTGCGAGTGGGTGTAACTAAATTAGCCAAGTATTGACAAGCAAACTAGTTCTAACCTTCGGGCTTAGCGTCGTATCTGTGGTGACCTAAGCTAGTCTGATCTCATTCTGGGATCCCTTCTAACATGTGGGTGAAAAGATCACTTCTAGTGCTTCCTCTTGCTTGTGAAATTTCCCTTCATCTCAGGTCCAAGGAGGATGATAGTGCTTAAGCGAAGAGTCTTATTAAGCCTTAGCTTATAAAGCAGCCTAAACCAAGACTTTACAAAGTCTGTCAGTGCTACTTACCCTCTAGCATTTCCTACTTATTATTTATATTAGGAGCAGCACTCTGCTTGACAAGAGCTGCACAAAGCACCAGCCTGTGACCTGGGTTCCTAATTTCTGGCAAAGTGTGGAGCAGGTGGAGAATAAGTGCAGATATCAGAGCTTCCGTTCCTGCTAATGCTGTTCAGGGCATCCCTTCGTGTTACAGCCAGGGTCTCTTTAGGCAAGAACGTATCTGATCTATACCAAGCTGGGACTATGCTGGGAAACATAAAATCCATAGGCTGGCAGAACTGTAAATCTATATCATGATGCAGGAAAATCAGATGGGCCAACACAAGTCTTCCCGAAACAATTTGTTTGTAATAGACATGAGGTCTTCTGTGATGACAGGTGGGACAATTTGGCTGGTTTTGATCCAGGTTTTGATGTTGAGTCCTTCCAACGCAAAGTTCTGTTCCTTTTGCCCTGTCATCTGAAAATTATAAACCTGAGATTTAGTAATTAAGTTTAAAAATTTACTGAGATTTATCAAATATCTTTTGGGTTGCTCGAGTCTGAACATTACCTTGGAGAGTTTGCAGAATGAAAGGCCCTTTGATGTTTTATTGATCTAGCAGCATTTGCCTGTCCATTGCTTTTAATTTCTTCTCCCACCGTCAAGGGTCCTTCAGCTGGAGGGTGGAGGTAGATGCAAATAACACCCCTTCCACGCTACTCTCAAACCTTGACAGGTTAAAAAAGCAAGAAGCAGGAGGCTAGGGACCTTCTGCTATGGAATCACTTGTAATTTACCCTGTCATTTGTTGCATTCACCTGGGAGCCTGTCTGTGGCCAGTTCAGCCTCATCATTCTCTGGGTTGGAGAACTAACGGCACAGAAGCGCAGAGGAAATTTATCCAGCTCCAGCCTCAGCTGTGGAGCATCAAATCACGTTTCATAGTAAGGCACGTGAACTGCCTGCCTGCTGGAACCAAGGCACAAGAAAAACTGCACTAAAGTCACTGCAAAACCATGGGACTCGCCGCTACGGTGGTGAGCCGGAGGGGACAGGAGGGGACGGGCTGCCTCACTCACGCTAGGCTTTCTGAAAGGCTTCCGAAGGGGCAGCGCCAGCTGGGGCTGAGTGCCACCTGCGCTTCCTCCGCGGAGGGGGCACCGAGCTTTCCAAAACCTGTTTCCTCTCGTTTCTCCCTGGGAAGCCCTGAACTTGAGTCTGTCTCCCCGGAATGAAAGACTACATCCCAATTGCCTTGGGCTTTCCAGGGCTAAATGGGCGTAGTTCTTATAAAAGAGATTCTTAGACTTACAGAATCATTTTGTTAAAAAAAAAAAAAAAAGTGATCCCATAGCAGAAGGTCCCTAGCCTCCTGCTTCTTGCTTTTTTAACCTGTCAAGGTTTGAGAGTAGCGTGGAAGGGGTGTTATTTGCATCTACCTCCACCCTCCAGCTGAAGGACCCTTGATGGTGGGAGAAGAAATAGCTTTGTGATTCGTCTAGAACCACGCTGGTCAATGGAAAAAAGAAAGTAGGCAGGTCTTGGCCTCAAAAGAAAGACAAAGTTCCTCTATAAGGAGAATTAGATGGAATTCCAACTGGAGCTCACCCGCATAAAACACCAGATTGTTTACTAAGTACACCTAAAGAACAATATTTGCCTGAAACCGTGGATTTGCCAATTTGAAGAATAGGAGAAATGTCTGGCTGGCTGGGTTGGCTTGCATGATGATCAGGAAATGTTCAGCTGGTTCATCTCTAAAAAGGAATTTTAGCTGATGTGAGCCTGCTTTTACTTTTCAGTAAGCATTGATTTGGAATACTGCAAATTGCTGTCAATAAATGGATTTAAATTGCAATAGATGCAGATACAGCCACTGGGATGATTTGGGGGGTGTGATATTTGAAGCAAACCCTGGTTTGTTTAGCCAGAGAGAGGGTTAAAATGAGTTGTTGTAAGTTACATCTCAGGGACAAGGTGGGGTGATGGAAGGAGGATAACGTTTAAAGAAGGAAAAACATTTAAGATGTACCATAGATGAATGAATCTGACTGATTTTTGGGGGGGGTGTGGCGGCAGGAAATATGTGATGGAAGTTATTCTTTAGGGTCAGTTCCTTTGTGTGTGAAATTCTCTCAGAGCACTAACCTTTCTGACCTGAGAACCACCTGTGTGCTTTGTGTCTCCTGGTGCTTAAGGACTTCAAGGTACAGCTGCATTTATAATAGCAACGTCTCAGAGACCTGTGGCATTGGCGTCTCCTTATTGCTTCCTGTGACGCATCGTAACTGATCTTTTTGGTCTTTACTGCAGATCTGTGTCATCTGTGGCTTTTTAGCTCTACCAAAAGCACCATGTTAAATTTTTATTTTGAGGTGATATGGTAAAGGAGCCTCAGTCTTAAGTGTTGGATGTCACACGGCAATTCTGGAAAACTGCCTCTGAAGTTTGTGTAGTTTTTATGAATGCAAGACTTTTTTTTTTTTTTTTTCTTGCCATGAAGTCTATTTTTCTCACCTTTGAAAAGAAAGTTTCTAGAAGTAGCATGCTGATTTTTTTCTCCCTCCTTCAAAACGTTAGTTCTTTGTTGTTTGTAGGGTTTCTTTTTTGCCCCCCAAAGCAGGAGTGGAGATCATACCCCATTGCTCTTTACGTAAGCTCCCCTTTTCTCCACTTCTCATCACGTGATGTTACGTTGTTCACAACCCAGAAAAAAATGGTTTGTTGAAGGTGTTGGGAAGTGGCTTGTGCTGTTTGGTGGGATATGTTGTGCACCTCCCCTTGATGCTCCTCAGGTAGATTTGTACGTAGCACATGGCAGCCTAAGAGGGCACCAGTCTGCGTGTGATTCCTAGACCTGTGATCTCGGTACTTCTGACATACAAACCAGAACTAACGCACCCTTGGGGAAGTGGGCAGAAATATATTTTCTTGATAGAAGCAGCCTACTCCTGCCCATCCTTTTTGCAAGCTACTCCTCGGACCCAAGTAGGGAATGGGCTGCCAGCAGGAACGGAGATATGCAGAACTAACGTTTCTTATGCACGTAATAAATTACATTAAAACCACTTTATGATATTTTTGTGGATTAATGTGTATGTAGAGGTGTTAAAAATCAGGCCTTGGTATCGTTTCCTCCTGGTTTCATCAAGTGGTTGCATAGATGACTGTTACATTGCACAACTAACAGCAATTTTGACCAAATTCTTAGGAAACAAGTGCTTGAAAGACCGCAGCCAAAACCCAAACAAAATGCCCCACTCTGCAAGGCTTTTCTGAACGGTGGTTGACTTTTGTGTTTACATTGATGAACACATATTCTGCTTTTAATAACGACCAGGAATGGGAAATTGGGGGGTGGGGAATTAATTATTTTGTGGAGATAATGATTCGTCCTTTCATCTAAGCTGGTAATTAATTTCCAGGAAGTGGATGCATAGTACTTAAGCAGTAGTCATATAATATTTAAATTAGAATGACTTTGGGAAACTTAATTCATCATGAGTGATGGCGGGAATATGCTGCCTTAGCTCAAGTGCAGCTGAACTGCATTCTAAAGACCCATTTGAAAGGTTCTGTTCTTGAGCACGTGGTCCCGGCAAAGCCACAGGTTTCCTGTTGCTGGTGACACTTCCACAAATTTCCAAGGACAGGGCAAACAGGTACAGCCACGTTTGGTGTGATGCAAGAGCTCAGATACAGGTTATGCTTGTTTAACTCAGCCAGCAGGAATTGCGTTGCACGGGCACTCCTGCCACGACCTTGCTAATGCTTCTCTGTGTCATCTGTGGCTTTTTAGCTCTACCAAAAGCACCATGTTAAATTTATATTTTGAGGTGATATGGTAAAGGAGCCTCAGTCTTAAGTGTTGGATGTCACACGGCAATTCTGGAAAACTGCCTCTGAAGTTTGTGTAGTTTTTATGAATGCAAGACTTTTTTTTTTTTTTTTTCTTGCCATGAAGTCTATTTTTCTCACCTTTGAAAAGAAAGTTTCTAGAAGTAGCATGCTGATTTTTTTTCTCCCTCCTTCAAAACGTTAGTTCTTTGTTGTTTGTAGGGTTTCTTTTTTGCCCCCCAAAACAGGAGTGGAGATCATACCCCATTGCTCTTTACGTAAGCTCCCCTTTTCTCCACTTCTCATCACGTGATGTTATGTTGTTCACAACCCAGAAAAAAATGGTTTGTGCTTACCCTCCGGTGGCACAGACAGACATCATTGCAGCGTGGAGAAGAAAGATTAATCCCAGCGCAGTTCTGGACCACTGGTGTGCTGACACAAGGTTGATTTAGAAGGGCACTACAGGAACTATAGGTATAGTATATACTATATAGGTGTATATATATAGTATATAACTATATATATATAGGTACAGGAACTATAGGATGTTCTGCCAGAACAGGGAGCAGAGAAGGCAACAGCTGAAAAACTACCGCAGCGAGTAGCGAAAGGCTCTGCAGTACTGACTCGCTTGGCTCACAGATCGCATCTTTTCTGAGAACAGGGTCTGGTCCTTCCTGTCCTAAGAATTTTTGCATTTAGTCACGGGGAAGGACGGGCTCTCAGGTGTAACCACCTCACCGGCTGAAGGAGCAGGTTACTCATTTTCTTTCTCCACCCAACATTAGGTGCTGGCTTTCTGTCATCAAGGTCCCGAGCTGAGCACAAGTGTAGCAGGCAAGGTTGTTCGAACAGGTCTGGGTGATCAGAGGCTGCTTAATGAGCCTTGCTAATTTTTATCCTTCAGAAACTATTATTTCAGATGCATCTAAGTCAACATCTAAAGAAGCTAAAAAATCCCCCTGAAGATCAATAAGGAATGCCACCGTCTTATGGCAAATATTTTACCCCCCCCTGGAATTCAAAGGTAGATACAGGGCAAACACGCTGCGTTTTCCCAAAGCTCAGGTTTTCTGCCAAACCATTCAGATGGGCAAATTTTAAACAGCCTTCTATGAGATGCCTTTCTCAACGGGATTGGAAGCAGAAACCGAGAATCCTCACTCTCCGTAAGACTGGAAATAAAGGATCCTCCACTCTGCAAAGTGCAGTACTCACTGGGTGGGCTGCTGCTCTGTGCTCATGTGTATCAGCCCCAAAATGGGCACGTGCCTCACAACGTGTATGCACGTGATGAAATATGAAATTATCTAGAACTACAGCCTCGTCTGATGTCGCTCACATTTGCAGTCAGCAGTTTTCCACTCTAAGCTTTAGCTGAGAAGGACAATCTGACTACAACGGAAAAAAATACAGGACTGGAAGAGTATCAAATGTAGAAAGCCTTGAGAGAACTCTCAGTGTAATAGTCTTGACTATCAGCTAGCAGGTAACAGTGATTTTAATGGAGGTTCGATATAAAGGAAGGTTATGATGTTTCTTCCTGATTTTTCTTTTCTCCTAGCCAGAAACAGGAGGTGAAAGATGAAGTGTCCCAGCCCTGTTAACCACTGGTCTCTGGGGCTGCGGAGGATATTTCACCAGGCTGTTTCAGGTGCGATCCTAAGCCAACACCTTATTCTGTTGATAAAAAGTTGACATTCTAAAACTAATTTAAAACTAACCGTTTTAAAAAAAATGCACAGTACGTATTTCAAGGCTCCTTTTTGCCCTCGTTTCTTTTTGAAAAGTAATTAATCTGTCAGGTAAAGTAGCAAGTTGATGTCTGTGGCAGCAGCTTGCTCTTTGGCAGCTCCTTGAGCTGCATCCCCCATTCATCGCTGAACAGTGATGGTCTGGCCGCTGTTGTTCCTCGCTAACCCCACTTCGCTGCACTTTATAACAGCTCCGTGCTGCAGAGCGATTTTGTGCAGGGATGCTTAGACCATTCCTGAATTTTCTCTTTGAACAAAGGATTCCAGATCTGCAGGCAACAGCCTTTTCTGAAAACAGATCCTGCGAGCTCTTCCCCCTGCTTTCTTACCGTGTTTGTAACTTTAGTTGAGACTGTACAGGAAAGGAGAAAAGAAAATGTGCCTTAAAATCTTTTTTCTGATATCTGCTTCCATGGGTCAGCTCTCTTTTGCTATGAGCACTTATTCCAAGACGCTTTCTGAGTTCTTCAGATCAACCCAACCTGCGGCGTGAGCAGTGACACTTGCAGCAATGGTGGGAAACACGGCAGAAGCTGCGTTTCAGTGAGGTGAGCCTGAGCTCACATCAGTGATTGATAGCAAATGTCACATCAGTGATTGCAAATATCCTCTGGTGCCAGTGGACATATTTGAATCTTTTTTTTTTAATTTTTTTTTTTTAATTCGTGCCATTTTTACATGCAGTCTTCTCTCTGTTTAGCTTTTCAATGAAGACTTCTGACACTTTGCCCTATGTCTCACCTTTTCTGGCTCGGTCTATCCCCACCAAAAGCCAGCTCTTCCATCAGGCCCCAGTGCTGACATGGCAGGTGTGTGCAGCACGGTTATGGGCTGCCTCACCCCTCAAAGCTCCGCCTGGAGAGCACCAGGCGAGCTGCATCTGGTAGGTCTGCCCCTGATTTGAGCATCTGCAAATAATTCTGCAAGGGCCGAGTTGCAAAGAATTTGGGTACTTGAACAGCAAATTTAGAGACACTCAGGCTCCTGCCTTTCTATGGTGCTCTTCAAGCCTCAGAAGCTCCCCTTTTACACATCAAAAAGCAGATACATACTGTGATTTTCTTGTGAATAATAAAAACCCACAAGTTTTCTTGTGAATAATAATCGTTGTTTTACAAGTCATGCTGCTGTGGTTGGAGGGATTTAATTCTGTGGCAAGTAGAAGGAAACGAAGGAAAGATGCTCAAACGCTTCTTCAGATCTATAGCTAGCAGAAAAAAAGATTGAGAAGATTTCAGTGACATTTCATACCCAGATAGCTTATCAAGTCCAATACATTACTTACTGTTATTTATGGTTCTTCCTAAAAAGCTGCCTCTAACTGGTAACTTACTGCTCGTGTCTGTAACATGCTTGGAAGACACTTGGCAGCTAATCCTTATAAATAAAGCTGTGTTAGAAAATGTCGCCAAGATTTAGAAATACCAGCTGACATGGGCGGATTCTTAAGTAGAGACTGAACACAGGAGAAATAGGCTTGTAAAATTTTATGGAAATGGCAGGTGTTTCCATGCTATGTAAATATGGGAAATGGGAAAGTGCCCATGATCTCACTCTTACTGGTTTGGGGTGAAGGATCGATAAGAAATGATGGGTGTTTCAGGTGCCTCAGGTGCATGATGCAGTTTGCTGCGGCTGGCTGCAAATTACATCAACCCTCAGCCATGGTTTTATTTAGTACTCTGTGTTTGTAGCAGGAAATAATGTTGACTTTTGCTTGTCTGTTGAAAACTTTCCTCTTCGGCACCATGGTTTCTATTGGCAGGGTGGATTTTCTTTTTGGGTGAGCTGGGGTCTGGCTTACTGCTGGAGAACACAGGCAGTGTTCAGAGTAGGAAAGCAACTACGTGTGTGAAAGTCTTTCAAGAGTACTTGAGGATCGGTACAGTGCTGAACAGAGGGGGTTTTGCCTGTTTTCAGTTTTTAAATGTAAGCATATATACTTAAGATTCTGCAGAATAAAATAACACAGCAACTTTTTCCAGCTATCCAGAATATAATTATGTGCTTACCTATATCATATGCTCCCCTGCCCTTACGGTACCTGCCAGCAGCTCTTACAGGTGTGATGAAATACCTGAGGGTAGCGCCGACTTTCTAATGGAAAGCGCTGCGAACGGAATAGTTATTTCCACAAAGTTGCTCCTCAGTGTAAAAAAGAAGAAAAAATGTAACGAAGTATTTTTGTTTCTCTGCTCATAATAAATTTGTGGATTTCATCGCAGCCTCCCCCCAACCCCTAATAACCATGTTCAAAATCTTCCAGCACAAACCGCGTGAGCAGGAATACGGGTTTTGTCTTGCCAGCTTGCACGGGGCACTGCAGGCAGAACATTAATAAACATAAGGTGAAGTTCACGGCTTAAACATAATTTAATCAGTCAGGAATGTATATTCTGAAATCCTCCTTAATGCCATTTGAATGTAGCAGCGTGCCAGGTAAATTGAAATAAACAAAGAGCCCCAAAGCTATCTCGTCATAGCGAATCATAGTTCCCTCTGGTTTTCACGTAAAGGAGTTAAAATACTACTCTGTGCTTCAAATGTATTGATTAGGAGTTTGCCTTCGACGTGTTCTTCAGTGAGCTGTTTCTTTCACTAGCCAGCTGTTTAATTATATATTCTCAGTACGTAAGCAAATGGTATCTTCTAACACTTAAAATGTTAATGGGTAGCGCAGGGCTGATACATCTGTTTGAATTGGCATGAACGTAGGAAAAATCCCATACTGTGCTGGTAGGTTCCTTCACACGACTGTTCCCGCTTCTGTAGTGCAAACAAACTGTACTAATTTTAAAAGATTTGCTATTACAACAGTCAGTCGAGATGAATCATAAAATTGCAGCTTTGAAAAGCTGTAAAGCCAACGTAGAATGAAACCGATGTGAAACAAAAATAACTTGGGTTAGGTACTCTATGAACTCTAGATGGTGATGGAAGCTGAATCCACGTTGGTTCAGCAAATTCCTTCCATGCCTGGACTTGAGACTGCAAGCTGTGCACAAGTGCTGCATCCACCGGTTGTTCCACTCCACCTCGCGCTGCCAATTGTGCGCCCTTCTTGGCACTTGGTCGCGCCTTGCTTGGAGTGAAGCTGGTCGCTGTCTTTCTCTCCCCAGTAGACCTGGTAGAACGGGCCATTGACCACGCCTGCTCCGAGGGGTCCCTGCTGCATGGCAGGTAGGCACAGCCCCTCGCAGGGGTGGAGTGGCCCATCACAGGGGCTTGTGTGACCCAGGAGGCCCCATGGTGGGCGACTCCTCAGCCCCTGCTCCACCTTTCCTTCCAGGAGTCATGGCGCGTATCTTCCCGGCAAGAAATTTCTTTTATCCATCAGTAGCTGCCTGAATTTTGTCTGAGTCCACGCTCTCCTCTAGAACGTTTTGGAGATGATCTGTCAGCATCCACTGAAAGGACCCTCTTTTCCACTCCAGCACGCGGTGACACAGACAGAAAAGTTCCGGAGGAGGTAGGTCAGGCTCAGTGCCAGGCGCCTGCCCGGCAGACAGAGCATTTTATGTCTCACGATTGCCTCGGTTGTAGATTTCTCACAGAAAGAATGAATCCAAAACAAAGGGCGGGAGGGGCAACCAAATTCCCCCCCAAAAAACCAATTTATTGTTTCAAGCATGCTTTCCACAGCTGGATTCGGTCTGATAATGGTGGTGGGGCTGGGGGGTACAAAATCCAGATTTTGTTGACATTTGATGACTGGCTTGAGTTTGGAAGGTCCCTGTCCTGGTTTCAGCTGGGACAGAGTTAACTGTCTTAGTAGCTGGTGCAGTGCTGTGTTTTGGATTTGGTGTGAGAACAATCTCGAAAACACGCTGCTGTTCTTGGCTGCTGCTCTCCCTCCACGGACTGTGCCTATGAAGCGCTTGGGTTTTGTTTTGAATAATTCACTTCTGCAACATTCAGCCTTATACTGAGACACTTATTCACCTATTTTCAATGAATCATACAAGACCAATGCTTTTCTCTTATTTTTCTCTTATTATTCTCCTTTCCCTGCTGTAAAATACTGACATAAAAGTAAGCTTTGTCCTGAAGTTCTCTACTTTCATCACTGTAATTCTCGTGCACGTTAATGTAAACATGATCATAGTTATCCTGTTTCTGCTTTTCAGCATCATGCAGCAGTGGCATCTTCGATTTAAATGGAACGCTTGTCCAGCTTTCACTGCCCAGCCAAACTGTTTTCTTGCTTGTACCCCCCGAGAGAGAAATCATGTTGATGACTTCCTAAGGTGCAAAAATATATGGCAGACAATGAACTTGTACAGAGGAGAAGTAGTACTGGCGGTAATGATGCTGCTTAATAGGAATTTTAGCAGATGAGGATTCCTGTAACACAAGAGGACCTATAACGATGGCCAGCCTTGTACCACCTAAATCCCTGTCAAGTGTAAATGTAACGATTTGAAGGACACGCGCACAAAACATACTCAACACCCGATGAACTGCAGCTCTTGGGCTTTCCTGACAAAGGGAACCGTAGAGGTAGAGAGGAGAAGGTTCGCTCTGCGGCTGTGTATCTGCTTTACGTTGCTGTCAAAGGAGAACAAAATGAGCAACAGAAGTAATGAGTCTAAACTTGCCGCATGACTAAAGCAGTCGGGTCGTGACTAAAGCTGTTACGAGACTCCACACACCAAACTGCCAACATTTGGTAAAAGGCTGAACCGTGTTCCTAACAAATACTAACAGCACAAATGTACAGTTACCATAGGACTGGCTTGAAAAGTTCATTCTGTTTTATTTTAGCTGTTTTGTCCCCGTCCTGCCCACTCGTGTCCCCTGTCATCAGTAATCCGTCTGGTGTCTAGAAGGATGACAATTCTGTATGGCTTCTGAGATAATGAAATCTGGATTAATAGGAAGTTTGTTGTGTGAATTCCTTTTATAGAAAACCACTGTGGAAACAGCCCGTACACGCTCGCTTTAGCCAGCTTGAAGGCAGTCGCTTGAGAACCTCCTGGGTGCTGGACAAGTGGAGAACCGGAGCATCTGTCCAAGGGAAACTGAGAGGCTTTTTGATCTGCAATAGGTATATTGAAAAAGCAGTTTTTCCTTTGCTCGCTTCATCAAACCCGAGTTCTGGCTTCCACAGTTTCATTTTTTCCTCCATATGAGTGTGAGATATTTTTGTCTTTCTACTTTTTTTAAAAATAATTTGCAGATTTGGCGCTGTCTTGGTGTTCAGAGACAGAACTGTGGACGAATTGGTTGAGGTGAACAGTCCTAACGGCACAGTCCATCAGGCAGGGCATTATTCTGATGGAAATTAATTTTAAGACCATTAAAGGTAACTAAAGAAGAATAACCATGCAGGAAATCCTTCTACTGGCTGCTAGTGCAGAACTGGGTATAAACAGCCATTCCACGGAGACCGAGGCCAAACCCAAGACTCCCATATCTTGAAATCAGGAGGAAGGCTTGCCCGACGCGCCAAGGTGGCGAGCCGAAAGCTGAGTTCATTTTAAAACAGAAATGCGAGGTGAGCTCGATGCAGCGAGCGGGAGTTTCACCTTCGGTTCTAAAGGGCAGTGTCACCCGCCATTTGTGTTTGGACGAGATGTACGGGCTCAGGTGATGAAAGACCCAGCAGAAAGTCCACACGGACGTGGTGACTTCGTGAATGAGTCGTGCAGTATGTTTCAAGGGTGCGTTAGACACAAATAGTGTGTGACAGGCACGTTAAACTGTTCGTGCGTGTTCTCACCGCGGAAGACAAAGCACAGCCAGCGGTTAGGCGATCCTGTAAAAGCTTTTGTTTTGGTTATAGGTCTTTTTATTAAACCTTTTTTCTTGATGGAAGAGACCGGTAGAAAAAGAATGACTTTGGATAATTTCCATTTACAAAGATTAGGCACTTAGGTTTGGGTTTTTTTTTTTCTGTGTTGTTTTTTCTGGTTTAGCTCTGCTGTACCCCTCCCCCCATCACCTCCAAATAATTTTTGCACAGTCTTACAGTGAAAACGTTGCTATTGAAGAAACACTTTCCCTGTGGCCATCTGGAGACTGGCTCACAGAGGTACCTAGTGACAGAGTGCATGAGAAGGGTCTGTGTAAGCGGGCCAGTGCTCCGTACAAGCTGTGTGATGCTAAAGAAGTTTTGTATGCAAGGGAAGAAGCAGGATTTTCCCTGAATAACAGTCTGAGGATTTCCACTTTTGCTGAATTGTTGGCTGACAGATTGCAAAATCTTGGATCTGTTAATTATTAGACTTGTGAGTTTCCTTACTGAATAATTCTCAGGCTGTAATTTACGTGTAAAGCAATAAATCAGCAGCTGAGCGTGTGAGGTTAATTACGGGAGTCACGTTCTGTCCTTACATCCATAACATGCGACTTGTGCTGCGATTTGCCGCAGAGTGCAAGCAAAAGCAGCAATATAGGAAATATTTCCTTGGAGGATATCTGGGCTAACAGTGATCTGTTCACACGTTACAGACACTGCCAGAGGTCAAGCCCGCAGTGTGTGCCAAGGGGTGTTTGTCACCAAAAATAATAGTAGGTCTACATAAACTGGCAAAATAAACCAGAGCTGGGTTATTTGATGCAAACGCTTCAACACTATCTTTTCCTTTCTCTCACCCTAACTACAGCAGAGTGGGGAAATGTTCTGCCTCAGTGATCACAAGAAAATAATTACAGTAAACATCACCGCAACGTGCACGTTATGCGAGCAGAAATGTGCGATGGATGGGGTCCAGTCCCATCCATTTTTTGGATTTGGATTCTTTGACATCCATTAGCGGTGTCAAAGACCCTTGAAATCAGGGCTTTCATTTCTCTCAGATGGATAAATACGATTTCTTGCCACCCTTGCTTTAGGAGTCTGAGGGTCATGACGGCAGTCAGGCTGGCTGGTTCTTCCACACGTGTAACGGCAGGGCATGCTGCCAGACATGGGGACTCCAACCCCTGTGACCGAGTTGGTAGATGGTTTGCAGTTAGGATGAACAGCCGTGGGGCCCAGCACCAGGCAGGCTGTGAGCAAGGGGACAGCTGTTTGAGACTGCAAGGGGCAACCCCAGGAGTAACCTCGTCATTGGAGCTTTGGGCATCGAGCTCGTTATTTCTGCTTATGCAGGGGATGGGCAGGTCTGTGGGCGCACCAATCTGTGCGCGGAAAAAATGCGAGAGGTATGAGATGAATCAAACTTTGGTCGAGAATAAGGAATTCGTACTGCAGCATCACCTTATACCTTGGGAACGGTGGGGGCCACCACCACCTGAGCTTCATAAACCTCCGCCCCGAAGCCTTGTTTCCCTCCTGCGGCACATCACAGGTGGTGATGACACACGGGCTGGTACCTCACCGTGGTGCAGACACCCACGCAGGCCGTGCCCACACGGTATTCCCAGTGGGATCCTTGGAGTCATCACTGGCCAGAAGTAACCTCTGAGCCAACCGCTGTATCGCAGCTGGCGGCACGGACAGCTTATGACCCGCACGGGCTGCGACGGCTGTAACAGCTACGTAATCTGAAACGATCTAGCTCAAGCTTTAACTTAATTTTTAATCCGTTTGAATCCATTACCCTTGCACTAAGCTTTCGGTTTGGGGTGGTTTAGAGGGGAAGCTGCTGATGTCTGACTCACATTCCCTGCAGCGTGTAGGTGTTTCTCCCGATGCTGCTCACCGCGCCAGCTGCCTCTGAATCACCGCCCCGGCACCGGACCCTGCTTGGAGCCGGAGCATCACGGCTGTTCATACAGAAGAGCAAAAGAGGTACCCAGTACCTAAATGCACCTACTGTATGTCTCCTACTTTGCAATATTTTTTGCTTTGGTTTTGCATATTGCTGGGGGAAAAAAGAAAAAAAGAAAAAAAAAATGGAATTTAATTTCTGGTAGAACTAGGGTCATTGCAGTGGAGTTGGGTGAAAATGAAAATGGCCCCAAAGATTTGGTTTGTTGGCTGCAAAACTGAATAGTAGAAGGATTAAATACATTATAGAAGGCAAACGAAGCTTGCCCTGCCCATCACTAGAGTTAAAAGCATTACAGTAAGTAACATGGTTGTCCTGGTGACTGAGTGTTTGTTTATGGTAAGATACATCAGGCCAAGCTGAAATGCTTCTAATTTAAAGCTCAGATGACAGGGAACTGAGTAATGTGAGGAAGAGTAGAAATACATTTTTGGTAGTAATTTGCAAGTAATTATTTTTTTCCTATGAAAATTCCTATCACTGCTCAGTGTTTTTCCTGCCCCCTTCTCATCTCCATTCAGTTCCAAATATGTTTGTCTTCTGCCAGCGCAAGGAGCCAGCAAGACAGGTTTAAAGGAAGATAGAAATAGGCACTACTCATGGGCGGGCTCCTGGTAGTAAACAGACACTAGGCCCTCTTATAGCAATGTTTTAAACGGAAGAATAATCCTTAAATCTGAACGCTGCACTGCACGTTCTGTGGTCCTGGCACCTGCAAATACACAAGCACTCGGCTGAATGAGCTGCAGCACAGCATTAATTCAGCAATTTTTTCTCCTCAAATTGTCAGATGACTCAATTGTCTGGGCTCCATAGACTAAAATGCAGTTTTCTTTGCCTAAAAATAGCAGTCATTAAAAAACAAAGTTAATGGAATATTCACTTAGCCTCTATTTAAATCAAGGGGGAAATCCTGTTAAGGGAGGAAGTGTCTGGTAGACTAGAAGATAGTTTGCCCCATGATTACGAATTAGCTGCATGTAAATTACTCTTGTTAAGCTGTCATAGGCCCTAGTTCTGCGAGGAGCTTTACAAAACCATCGGGGCGAAGCTGCCCACTTGAATTTGGTAGCAAATTTCCCAGCAACTCCAGCGCCTCTGGGCTCAGTCGAAGGCTAATGACCAGCAGTGTCCTCACCTACAGCTGTGCAGCTCCAGGCAGTGTTTCATGTCCATGGTGGGCTTCCAGAGGAGGTTTTCGTGAGGTCTGGGACACAGAGCTCAATTATTTAGGTGTTGGAAGCAGGGAATTTGCAGAAAGCCTGAAGATCATCGTAGACATCACCTTGTCTCTCCTCTCTGTCTCTGTTTAAGGGCAATGAATGTGACAAATAGAGATGAGTGAGTGTGTTCTTTGTGTGCGACGACTGCTAGTTTACAGGGGCTTTTTGGTGGTAGCAGTAGGGAAATCAAATTTATTTTGCATTTAATTATCTTTTTAGCAACGTACCACTTTATGCTTTATGATTTTAAGCGAACTGGTAAAAAAGCTAGTAACAATCATTAGAGATTAACAGCCAGAGGTAAGTCTCATTGAAATCAGTAGTAAGATGTATGAACTTTAACAGGCATGAGATAAGACTTTAATGGTACACGACATGAGCCATGAGCTAAGTGCCTTTCAAAGGTGTCACTTCAGAATAAAAGAGGAGAAATGTTTAAAGTCCTCTTCTTGTAAGAGAGGAAAAGATGTGGGTTTAGGTTAAAGATGTAAAACCTATCAGATGACTTTGCTAAGTAATTTAATTTGCTGCAAATCCAAAGATTTGCAGATTCCTGTATAGATTGCCAGAATAATAATTGTTTTCGTGGCATTATTAGTAACCACAGCATTCTTACTTACAAATTGCATAAAATGAAAATAAATATGAGGGATATGGGTAGTAATTTAATCTGCTGTGCTAAGAAGCAGTAAGAATGATGTTGTCCAAAATGCCTGAATGCAGAAGTATCGATATTTTATAGAGAGTTTTCTCCCTATTTTTAAGAGGAGTAAAGTCCACCGCTTTCCTGGGTCCTCTTAGATCCCTTTTAGCAATACATTGTTTTTCCAAAAGGAGTGCTTGGTGAAACATTTACCACGCAAAAAGGTTTTTTTTTAAGTATTTTAAGTATCCATCTCCTCACTTCATAATGTTTCTGCAAAATAGTATCAATTTCATTTTTAATAAATTTTCACAAAACCAATCCTTAAGCATGGGTGAAGCTGAAGAGTGCATTTTATTGTTTGGCCTAAGCAGATATGTGAAATCAGCGTAGCTCAAATTATTTCAAGAGCTCTGTATTTCTTACTACCTGAAGCATGGGCCTTTTAGAACAGGTGGAAGTTCCTCGAGGTCTTCGTTTTGCGAAGTGCAACATCTTTGAACTGCAAAACTGCGAAGTGCTACGCAGTTAGACTAAAGCTAAAATTTATCCCAATAGAAATACTTGGCTGGTGCAGGCTTGTTTGCAGCGAGAGCTGCAAGTCTTCCTTCAGCCCTTGGGAAGTGACCAAGGAGACCTGTGTGAGCATTTACATCTGGGAAACTCTTGAGATGGCTTCCTTGGGGGGTGACCTAATCCTAGTTCTGCTGGCTACCTGTAGTACAGGCAGCCCAGACACGGGTGAACACGGCAACCAGCACAGACCTTTGCTTTCTTCCATTGGCCTTATTCTTGAAGCAGAAGAAATACTTGCAGTAATGAAAAGTTTGTTCTTTCATCTTGGTCCTTGTAGTTCTGAACGATGCCGTGGGCTCTATCGTGAGGATATATGGTGCTCTAGAAGATGAACTGAGATCCCCTCACTCATCGCTCACAGTCCATAAAACCCCCTATTGCACTGGGCAGGAGATGAATGCACATTTTTGGGACCACTAAGGTTCATTTTTTTCCATCCTTTATACATTCCCCCTCCTCTTTATCACTGTAATATTTGAGAATATTATCCACCTCCCAGTCAGGTGCCAGTGGTTGTGTTGTGGAGAAAAGAAATGGTCACATAAATATAATTTTTCTTTGTGTTTTGCTGCATTTAAAGCTGCTATTTTGTTCTCACTGTTTAATTTCATTTTATAGTTCAAACCTGAACCACTAGCCCGCGAGTTGCCACCGGAGTGTGTTAAAAGGGATCTGATTTCTGGTTTGCCCGCCTGCGTTGTAACTGTTCAACAGAAACAGAAAAATTAAGGGTACAGATTTCCAGCACGATGGCAGAGAAAGCTAAAACACCAACTGTGCTGAGGCTTCTTTGCTTATGTGAGGTCAGGCGTGTCCTTGGCCGTCGGCACGGGCTGGGGACTGGAGCAGCTGCGTGTCACCAGCGCAGCCGCCAGCCCCGCGGTGACGTACCCTGCCCGGCCGGCGCTAACGCCTTGTGACAGAAGGGTCACAGGTGAAATAGGAGACCGCTTTTTCCTAATCCAGGGTAAATTACCTTTCCAATAACACACGGGCACAACCTTCAAGGCGTCAGGGTTGAACTGCGAAGGTGAGGTTGTTCGGGATGCAGAAATTACAGAAGCGATGACACGCAATTCATTTACATAAGCGGTGGTTTTGCAAGAGGAATGAATACGGCACCTCTGCTGGAGCCCAGCTGGAGTCCTGGACATTCTGAAAATCAGGCTTTTTATGCCTAAAGACCAACCACAAAGCAAAACCTGGCATATTAAGTACAAGTGCTGCTTTGTAGAGAAATAAAAAAAAAATAGGCTGGAATTCCAGCAACTTATGGATGAGATTTTTCTTTCGATGGAATACCTGTCTTCAGTCATTTTTGGTGGTGGTTTTCTGCCTCAGACTTAACTAAGGGTGATTGCATTTAAGCCTGACTAGATGTCTTCTGGCTACTCTCTAGAAAGGCAAATAAGATGCCTAGAAAGCTTAGCATGTGAACAAAACACAGTTCTAAACACCAAAAAGGCTCCTACTACACCCGATAGCCTTTGTTTGAACACTGGTTTTTTTCTTGACAAGTTTTTGCTATGTTAAGGAATGATCCCTTAGCCTTTTTATTCTGAGAAATCCTGGTCCAGAAAGGCACAGGATTTCTCAGGAATTTCAGAGTGTTTGAGATATTCGATACCTTTAACATGTTCTTTTGGCAGTGGTTAACTCTTAGGTGTTTTTTTCTTATTTATTGGTGTATTAGACAGTTCGGAACAATCCTCTCATAATGCTAAAGGTTAGAGAGCACAGGGAGTTTCGTAATCCTGCGTGGTGTTTGTCTGTACCTCGGCAGTCCCAGACCATCTGCCAGCACTGCTTTTCCTTGGGTATGGATCAGAAAGAGTCATAGTGACAATGAATAATTATCTTCCGTGATAAACCAGGAGGTGGATGACTCAAAAGGCCTAATAATGCATAGAAAACACGCCTTTGGCTTCCAGTCCGCTGCTTCAAATGCAGTTTGAGCCACAACAGAGCAGAAAACAGGCCTGACTGACCCTTGGGGCACCATATGGAATAAGCTCGGTCATATTATTTTGGTTGTTGTGGCACTTCCTTAGGAAGTGTGGAAGAATGAGAAAAGAGCCAACAACCTCAGGAGAGATTCAAAATCAAGGTAGATAAAGCAATCTGAGGACGGGTTATGTGTACCTGTCTGTGGCCATCATTCGCTCTCCTGTTCTTTAATGGGATGCGTTTATGTGCTGCGGTGTGGGGTGATAGGCAGGTCACCATCAGACCAAGATATACCAAGATCTGCCCCCACCCTGCAAATGATGACGTTTTACTATGTAAGAATAGGTTTGGGTGGTTTTATTAGTTATCTTAGCAGAAAGGTGGTGAAAATAGTAGGACACGGAGAGCGGACTCTCTGCTTCAGTGAGTTAAAGCTGCCCCGAGCCTGCACTTTGCCTGGGAGATGGGCAGGCTGGGAAACGGTCCTGATGTGGGCACCCAAAAACGCCCGCGCCCTGAGCTCTCCGCACCGATGAGAGCTGCAGGAGGAACGGAGCTGGGAGTACAGTCGGCTGGAGCTGCGGTTGGGCTGGGCAAACACCTGCCTTGGTGGGAAGGGTTGCCTGATGTTGTACTTCAGGAATGAGTAGTTGTCCATCGCTCTCTTTATCTCCTTCATCTATTTTTTTTTTTCCTTCTTTCCTCTCTTTAAGATAATATTGTTAAGCCAATTGATTCACCTGCCTAAGAGAAAGTCAAGGCAGAAAACTAGAGTTTTGTTTTCCCTGGGTTTCTGAGCAGATGTTCCAGCTGGCATTTTATTAGAGACCCTGTTAAATTTGAACCCAACCCTTGTTGCTGTCAATCAGCGGTTGGCAGAAAGATTGCAATGCTGACATCAAACGTGCAGCTCCATCGCAGCACCCCGATGCACCAAGGGCTGCTCCTGCCCGTCATGGGAAAATGTCCAGTGTTTCAGTGTCTCTCCTGGCACACGTGGGAAGCAGGCACCCAGGCTGAGGCTGTATCTGCTGAGTGCCATCAGCAAAGCTGCTGAAACACGAGTGTGATAGCAGGGGCACTGGGAAATCAGTTCTTGCAAATGGTTGTGAAAATAATAACTATTTATACACTTCATAGATGAGCTTTCATCCGCGTATCTCAAATGGTTTTATAAACACTGATGAATTCAGTTTAAATGCACCCTTGTGAGATACTTCACTCCCATTTTGCTCCTGTAATTAATGTATAAATAAATGCACAGGGAGCTGAAATGATCTGGCCATAGGAGTGCTGTAGGTTTATGTGGTCTAGTATAAAAATAAGACCTAATGGTCCCAGCTGTCTGCACCACAGCCATTAGATCCCTGGGCTTCCAAGGGCATCAGATAATATTGTTCAGCTGCCCTTGTCATAAAGGATGGAAAGAAACAAGGGGAATTATTAGAATTTCTGCGCAACTATTACAGATTATGTTCCCATTGATTAACCGATGGCTAGCCAGATGCATTTGTTTTCCTGGTTACTTAAAGAGATGTTTCCTCATGCACAATGATCTCTCTCTGCTATTAAAAATACAGGCAGTGATACGCCTCGGAAATGGTTTAAAAACTACGCAAAGGTTACAGACAATTATATGTAATGACCAGAAATAACAACAGGGAGTACGGAAAGAAAAGACTCATACTGAACTCCTTCCTTCTAAAATTCTCACCAGCCCCAATGGATTTCAGGTTCTGAATATCTACAGAAAAGATGTACTATAGGATGTCTTTTTTTTTTTTTTTTTTTATCTATCAAACAGGACAAATTTTTATTCTTTGAAAAAATCAACTCTGAATAAACCCCAAATCAGCTCGCTTCCTGTAATCAAACTGTCTTTTCTCTTTAATGCTTGCTGTGTGTGTAAGGAAACTGTTGTACCTTCTGGGTTTGATTTTTCATTCAAAGCTCTGGTTCACTGACAGGTGCTTTCCCCATCCTTTTGAATTGCTTTGCAGAGGAGACTTTGAAAAAAGCTAAAATCCAGTTGGAACAAATAACTGGCTTTCGTAATAGCAAAAAAATGCTGCTTTTTCACCTTTAAAAAAATAAAAAAAGAACTTCAAAAGCTCTTTTTCATATAAAAGCAATTTTTAAAACTTGGTAATTTTACAGAGAGAGAAACATGCTTTGTCTGAGGTTTGCTTTGTTCTCTTGACCGTTGTTGAAGGTTTTGTACTTTCTCACCTTCCCTGCTGCAGTGCAGGGCTGCTGTGTCTCTAGAACAGCCCTTTGAAAGACAGGTCTGATTCTCCATGCCCTTTGTCTAGCCTTAACTCTCCCACCTTTTCCCTGATTTCAGGACAGCATTCCTGATTTACATCACTGGGGAAGGCGGAGTGGCTGGAAGTGACAGCGGGGGGTTAGAGGTACGGCGGGCAGCTCAGAAGCCCTTAATAAAAGCTCTGCATCTCGCTGACAGCCTTCGCTTTCCACTTGATTCTGGGCTCCAGTCCTGTCCCACGGAGCCTTTCTTTGGTGTGCAGGTAATTAATTAACAACAGTAACCACCAACCCCTAATTGAGAGGGACGAGGGCCAGCCTTCTGCACAAGCAGCTCTGGTTACATGGGGGGGGAATTCTGATGTGCACGGTTTGTAGTGCACTGGCTTTCTCTCTTCTGTCTTCTAGAAAGGCAGGGATGATGTTCATGATTTTCTTCTTAATTTTATTCTTCTTCAGTTCCACTTTCAAAATACTGGCTGTTCCTACACCCTCAAGAGCTTTATCCAACCAACAGCCGTGTGTAAATCTGCTTCTAGAAATGTGAAATGCCTTTTAGGGGAGATTGTCAAAAGCATATACAGGGCTATTTTAAAATATAAATTACTTTTTTAATTTATTTTTAAATTAATATTAATTAATTTAAAACATAATTTCAAAAATATAAATGAAAAATAAATTTCAAAAGCACAAATTATTGGGCTTTTGAAATAGTTGTCTCCCGTTTTAACCCTTTTTACCTATACACCTGATGGTTTATACAAGGCAGTCAGTACCTTTGTTCCAGTTTCTTTATAGCTTGGCAGAGTGGCCACGGCGAGAGCCGCCAGTCAGCTGGGATGATGGCACATGCGGCAGATTTCTTTGTGTGTTTGAAACTGAGACCCACGGCAGATTTTTCCTATATTAATCTTTTCCCATCCTTTAGCCACTCGTGCCACTGAATGCTTCCCTTGACTCTCTTTTCTTCAGCTGGGCGCACCACCGCCATGGTACAAGGCTTACGAGACAAGCTCTCGGCTTGCTGTGTGAAGGGGTGCACTAGTGAGCATCCATCACTCCATCCATCCATCACTCCATCAGTTACATACCCTCGTGACACGTTTACCTGGAGAGGAAGGTTGACCTGGCCTCACGTCATTCTTCTTTCAATATCCCCAGCGCAGATCCCTCAGGCACCGCGTCTCCGTATTTCCATCTGCTTTTCCATGCTGGAATACTCTCCCGCAGCCAGTCGTGTCGCTTGGTGGAAAAGCTGTCACACGGGGAGAACCCGGGAGATGGGCAGCGAAGGGCTTCAAGCGCTCAGCGTCAGCTTGCCTTCAGCGTTTCTGCGAGCTGAGCCCGTCGGGGACACAGCCGCCGCCGTGGGAACCGTTTGCGCCGTCGGTGAGTAGCCCTGCGGCACTGCCTGACCGTGCTCCTGCGGCCGCTACGTCGGCCTCGACACAGAGCACGTCCTGACGTGGAGGATGGGTTTCCCGAATATATGCCAAGGGGGATATTAACTATATTGATAAAGCACACCTTCAGCGCTGGCGGGGGTAAATCCTGCCCGGCACTGCTCGTGGGGTATTCAGGCTTTATGTGATACTATGCGTAAGCAGACGATGTTTTCTAATTAGTACGCTTCATACACGTGATTAGAAATGTAGTGTGAACCTGAAACAGAAACTGATGGAAAAATCCTTCCTGTGGCTGGGGCTTGGTGGGCACTGTTCTCCAGCTGGCCAGCCTAGGCTTGGTTTCATGGTTTCACGCTTTCCTCCCTGGCTGCGTAGGTCGGGCTCACAGCCTTGCACCTCTTGTCTTACAGTTTCCCTGCGAGGGAAAGAACCTGGAGCATTAACGATGTCCTTGAGTACACCTGCTTTCTCCATCTTTTTTTTTTTTTTTTTTTCCCCCCCTGGGTGTATTTTATTAAAGATTTAAGGTGTTAGACGGGCCTGGGGAGCTGCGTTGTGTGGGAGCGAGGGGGAATGGCTAATCCCCAGATGGTTCCATGCCTCCTGCTGTGCAGTCAGGTTTTTGGAGCTCATGTGTTCTCTTCTGGCCTTTCTACTGTCCCAGGATCTCTTTAATTGACATGGAAAGGTTTTCATGTGTTTGTCACAGAAAGCTGGTTTTGAAAGTTCAAAGGGGTTTTAGGAGTCTGGAAGGGAGAAAACAAACAGAAAAGGGAATGTGAATGGTGAAATGCAAATCTAAGGCAAATTTAGATAGCAGGCACGAGCTCTTCTGATATGCCATGATACTGGGGATGCCTGTGTCAGAAAAAGTGCCCGGGATAATAAAGAAAATGGCAGTTTCTCCACCCATTGCAGGAGCAGCACTTCCAAAGAAGTGAAGTAATTGAAATGAGATACTATTAGCCAGAAGGGGAAAGCATAAATCACTAGCTGGAGGAAGATGAAATGACAAATGGATGGGAGTGCTGGGGAATAGGCACTAGTACAGCTAAAATGACATCACCAACAACAAGAAAAAAAGATACAATCTATAGCTGTTCTGCAGAGCCAAGTTTTGTGGGTGGAGAGAAAGAAGATATCCTGGTTTACTTATTTTTAATAATTTGGACAGTTGGTTTCTGACTACCCACTTGCTACTTTTGTTTTGCTAATGGTTACTCACAGTTGTGGAAAAATCATGGAGAATGTATTTGGGAAGCCTGTTCTGATGTCAGAGGAGTTTCTTGGATTTGATAGACAATATCCCATATCGCACAGGTATACCTGCGCGACCACCAGTATTTCCTGTGCATGGAGTAATTTCATTCTGTCGAAGACAGCGGTTGTTTTGTAGTAGGTCCCCTTGTGTGTGCTCCAGACTTAAATCTACTCTTCAAGCTGGGACTCTTTTTCATGGAAACCGGACTCCATGAAAAAAAAACCTCCATTGGCTGCTCTTAATCTGAAATTATTTCAGTTTAGATCGCAAAATACTTTTTATGATAAGGAAACATGAAGTAACAGAAGGCAAACTTATCCTCAAAGGTAATTCCTACCTACAGACTGAAGTATTTGAATGTAAATCTGACATGCTGTAGTTGTTTTCCCCCAAAAATCCCAAATCCCGAGCCCAACAATATCCATATGTTTAAAGGGCATTATTTAGATACAGAAAGGTTGACCTGACACAGCACTTTCTACTGGAAGTTTTTCTCTCTGACATGTTTTAAAGACAATGTCACATAAAAGTAAATAGTTAACCTTCTGCCTCCTTCGCAGGAGCCTGCATAAAGCATTCAGCATACACTTCAAAACCCTCCAGGGCACGGATGCTCCCGACGCTCCGGTGGGTATCCCATTTAATTCCCTGCCAGTAATCTTACTGGGGAAACCAGCTCATCTACGCTTTGGAGCTCTAGCTTCTGCAGGAACTGTTCGATATGTCTTTCTGTTTCTGTATGTGACATTTTCTGCCCTCTCCTTCGTTCCAAATAGGTTTTCTCTTTAACCTTGTGGTACCAAAACAATTAATTGCATTTGAAGGTAATGGCATCTGGTAATTGGTGATGCACCAAGCGGTAAAGGGCACCTCCAGTAATTTACTTGAATGCTGCCTGTATGAAAGCTGAAATAATTTGATTCTTCAGCGAAGGGCTATAAGCATACTAACGGTGTCTTCCAAGCCATTTGTGTAAAGAGGCTGATAGCAGGCAGTCTTGGCTCTGCACTTTCCCTTTCACTGCTTTAGTTCAAGTTGTTGATTAACAGCTGTTGATAAGGAGGATGAGTAGTAAAGGTTTAAAAGGGTTGGGAAGGATTTTTCACAGCTGTTTTTGTTGGCTAGGTTATATCATAACATTACTGTAACTACATTTCAACATTAGATTAGAATAGTCAGGGGTTTTAGGGTTATAAGTGATTTTCTGTCTATACATTTGAAAGTTCAAAATGTTTGACATGATGAAATTGTAGTTTTCTGGCCAATCCTACGTATTATCTGCACACACACACACGGCAGAGGAAGAGAATGAAGTGTAAATAGACATTTGTGGGGGGACATGAGCGGATACAAAAGGGAGTACGCACAAGCATCACTGGATTAAACGGCAACGCAAGCCATGGGGCTGTGCGGGGCTGAGAGATGTGCAAACACACATGGTGCTCGAAGAACATTATTGACATGTATGCTGACCGTATGACTTCACATGAATTGTCTAGTGTAAAGATCCATTTTGACCAAGTCTATAATTTTTAAGTTAGTCTTGTTCACCTCAATAGGCATTCTTATTTAATTATTCTTAAAACATGAATAAGCATATGCATTTTGTTAAGCTACAGGTGAGATTTATTTGCCTAAACAGAAGAAAAAAGGAGTAAGGGGAAGGGCACAGGTATGTGAAGTGATTATTGCATAACAGTTTGGCTGAGAACCCCCACCAGAAATAGAAGAAATTTCTAGACATCTGTTTTGATATGTAGTCCTGGGGTTTTTTTGTACTTTCCCCCCTTGTTCAAAACAATCCTTTCTCATTTGCATGTCATTATACAATGCTGATGGGCTTCTTGGTGACAGGAATTGCATAAACCTGCGGGTTCAGCAATAGTTCAGCTGCACAGGTAGGTGTTCGTTCATTCTTAATGGCATCAGTTTGGGTGACATTTGGCTTTCAGTGTACATTCTTCATGCTCAATTATGCTGGAATAGATAAAGAATTGGAAGACACAGTCACATCTGTGTTCCCAAATGAAGAGTCGTCGTGTCATGCTTACAGAGACTGAAGTGTCATTCAAGTGAATTAATTATAACAATCTGTTTTCCAATTCAGTCTGGCAATTATTCCCTTTTCACAATAGCCAGCTTTGGTTCCCTTTACAGATTTTGTACTGGCTTTTCCACAGACCCATGACCATGTCACCAACTCATTGCCCCTTGGAGGGTATAGGGAGACAGCTGTGGAGGGGACAGCAGCGTTGAGCCTCAGTGGGGGGTCTCCGTTCCCCGCCTGAGAGCATCAGGGTGAGTCTGTCTCCGACATGGGTCGACTCTCTGGATATGCATAATGAGGGAGGCACTCCAAATGACTCTGGTTCTCAGTCTTTTCGGTTCTGAAATCTTAATCTGTCTCTCTCGTGCATAAGATCTGCTTCATGGAAGCGGTAGTTAATGTAACTGTTTTTCAGAAAGCATTTTGACCCATTTGTGTTGGAGTCTATAGGGTAAAAAAGGTTGAAAGCGGCTCATGTCTGTCAGTGTGGATGTGTGGAAATAGTAACATCATCTCTTGGTAGACTGATGTTCCTTTTTAAACTCGTAAAAGCATCTTGTAATGCTTGTTGCTGTGACAGTTGTCTTCAAACTGCAGCTGAGTTTCACACGTGGTGCTGTGGTGCTTTTATCCTCAGCTCCCTTAGAATTACACGTGTCTGTGCCAATACTTTTTTGGCCTCCACATTGCAACTCTAGAACAACTCTGTCCCTTTGGACATTTTAAAGTTAATCTCAACTATATTTTTTCCTTCTATAAACCTGAATATAGTAAAAGATAACAATTATTAACACAATTTTCCATTTGTGGGATATCTCCAAACTAATCCCACAAATAAGTAGTACTAAACTTTGAAGTGCTAAAGACAAATTCCGATCATGAATAAACAGCATCTGGATTTTCATCTCATTACAGTGAGTCTGAAACTGGCTCTTATATTTCTTTAATGTCCAGCATAGTTTAACTAAGGGTGGTCTTCAATCAAATGCTGGATGGATGTGTGCCTACACGTGTCCGTGTATGAAACTACATTCTTTCTATCAAAAGAGATTTAACTGGATTTTTCCAGGGGAGTGAAAAACTGCAGGTTGAGGGAGGAATTTTTTTTAATTGAAGCATGTTAGGTGTGTCATGGTTGTTGAGTAAGTGAATTCATCACGATAGTACTGTCTCCAGAGCAACTTTGAAAGCTACTACCTAGAAACTTGGAGCAGCTATGTCCTTCCACCCGTGCTTGTACAATGTATTTAAAGAACTGCAACTGCATGTAAATGGAAATAGTGGTAAACACTGGGGTTCCTAGTCCTTCAGTATACCAGTCATAGTAATCGACTATTTCTTTCTGTCTCCTAATAGATGAATTATGAAGAGAAAGTGCTCTGAATACAAGAAGAGGTGTTGTCAGTCATAGTAATCGACTATTTCTTTCTGCCTCCTAATAGATGAATTATGAAGACAAAGTGCTCTGAATACAAGGAGAGGTGTTGTCTTGCTGGCATATGTCCCTTTGCTATACGACGTCCAAGTATCTTTACGAAAAGGTAGGTCTTTGTGCCATCAAGAGCCATCTCAAAGCAAAGAAAGGTCCCGTACGAGGTAGGTGCCTAGCACAGAGCAGACCTTCTCTGCTGTGTCTTGGGTTAATCAGTAAGCACTGCTAATTGCCAGCACTGGCAAAGATTCAGAGCCCTCCCTTCAGCCCTGTAAGAGAAGAAAAGATTTTTACAGGTGAAGGAACAGCATGAACCTTTGCAGAAGTGATTCCTTTAAAGATTCATGGATCTAATTATTATTTTTATTGATGATACTGTGCTTAGAACCAGTAGTACAAATCTTAAACAAATGAAGGGCAAGCATTTTTTATAGCCTGGAATTACACAGTCTATGGGTTATTCATAACTAGAGAGCTGCATTGCACAAATATGCATTATGATTGTTCTAGCAGTTGGTTCTGCTGAATTTGTCTCATTTGTGGATTTGCTTATACATCTTAATTAGCCACCTTGGAATTGAAAGCAAATAAGGCATTAAAAAAAAAGAAAAGTTTAGATAAAATCTGTTAAATTATGAGAATGAATTCTGTCACTTATCAAGAATAAGTTAATCGACCTTAGGTCTTACCACAGCCATAGTACAAGAGCACTTTTTAGTCCTGATTTTCAATGTTCAGGGCAAGCTGGCTTTGTATTGCATGGAAACAAGGACCTAAGCATACAGATTCTTCTGGAAATGCCATCAATATATATGGAAAAGAAGCTGTGGGTCTGGCAATGTCCTACATCCTCTGAAGTTAGATGGGCAAGTGTCTTCAGAAATCATTCGCTTACGTAAAATGCAAACTGACTTTGCCACTTTCAGCAGGAAAGTGTTACGTACACCACCAAGATACAGTAACTCATTCCTTTAAAAATTTTGGAGCATTGATGAGAAAAATCCCATCATCAATGAAGAGACCGGCAAAGTGACCGAAGGAATGTTCAACCTCAACAGAACTGGAAACCTTTTGCTACATTCAGGGCACCCATCTAGACACCAGCACGCACCCAGCCCCTCGCATCCAGGGGAAACACCAGCCTAAGAGCACACCTGAGAGCCCAAGGGGAACCAGCAGCCACCAGTACTGCTGGGCAGATGGAAACTCAGAATGAGTGGGAGGCCAGGAGACACCTGGTGTTCTTTGGTTCTGAAATGCCTCAGGGCTCCTGGACGTTAGCCTATAATGTATTACAAAAAACACCCCACGGCTCTAAAATAATCTGTTTCTTCTACTATAAATAGTCATCGCTATAGATCGCTCACTGCACATGCCCAGCCTTGTGTTCTTTGGGTTTTTTCCTCATCCTTAGTATTGAGTTACTGAATTTCAGCAGTTGTGGCTGTAGCTGTGATGCTGAGGGAGCAGCAGGAATGAAACTTTTCCGAGACACAGTGTGTTCTCCCCTCCACGTCGACCAGAGCAGACGGACTCCCGCGCTGGCTGTGCAGGAGAAAGGGCAGCTTGAGCTCCCGCAGCCGCCCTGGAAAAATCTCGGTTTGCATTCAGGGTACGTGGTGAGGGTTCACCAACTCAAGGGCCAGCAGAGCCTGTCCTGCTTACCTAGTTTGTAGCCTTGTGTGCAGAATATTTACTGGAAAAAAATGGATTATCGCTTTTTTTGAAACCATCTTGCATCATTTTAGAGACTCCAAGTGATGGTGCTGCTGCCTAGGGAACTTAAGTGACGCTGAAACTCCTCTGCCACAAGGACACTTGGCCTTCTTCATGTGTGACTGTCAAAGTGCACCTTCTAAGCCACTTGGTCCTGCGATGCCTTTCCAGCCAGGTGGAGAAGCTGCCTCCTGTCACACACAGGTTTCCCATGTCCAAATATATAAGGAAGTGATCAAAATTACTCCTCGGCTTTCTTTTCGGGTAATCAAATATTCGGGTAATCCTTGTGACATCCAATATGGTTTTCTAGCCCCTGGATAACTTTTGTGAAATTTAGATGGTGCAGCAGAAAGCAATTCACATCTTTTAGAACTTGACACGCAGTTAAGCTTTTGTCATACAAAACAAGCAGCAGAGAGATGCTTCTCTCCTATTGCGAGCTCATCTGTGCTTCACTCCTAATCAATTAAAATCTCTGTTCGCTGGCATATTGCCAAAATGTCAGAGCTGTTGATCATCCCATTTTTAGCCTTAGTGTTGCTCATAAGACTTGAAGAGTTGCTCTTGCTAGGAATTACCGTGCCACAGCCAGCGGTACTAACAAAGGTTTGGATTATAGCTCAGGTATTGATTTCTAGGAAAACCAAGAGGCTCTGCGCTATTCCACAGGCGTGCCTCCTCTTGTTCAAGCAGACTTAGACTTCAGCCTCTTTCACCTGAAAGGTCGGTAATTTAGTCATGTCAGCTGATTGGCTCTTTTCTTATTAACTCATTAATATAACAAAGGGCGGCTATGCCCAGAATGGTTATTATGGAATATATGTTATGCCCATCTGTTACAGTAGGATATCAAAAGCCTGGAGAGGATGATTCATAATTCTGAGGCAATGTCCTACGGATCACATAGAGCGTGGTGGCAGATGGAAAAAGATGGATGTGAGCAGATGGATCTGGGTGTGGCTCGTGTCGCGCATACTGGTTTACACTGGGGCAGAGCACTGGAGTTGATTCCTCACCAGCGGGAACGGCCTGTGATGTGGCACCTGGAGCAACTGCCCAAATCATTCAGCTGAGGAGGCAGGCATGAGCATCCCAGCCCCAGCGCCGGCCGCCGGGAGAGACCAAGGGCAGGGTTTTACTTGCCAAATAGCACGTCAGAGTGACAGACTGCCTAACGTGGTCAGGTACGACCGCTGATGGTAGCTAGGCTTATTTTGCAATGACGGATAGGGCTTCCCAGATGCCCACAGTTATGAGGCAAAAAAGTCATTCTGCAGTGACAGCAAGGTGACAAGCACGTCGATGGCAGAGTGCACTGCACCGTGTCATCTACTGACATGGTTGTCTAGTACAGGAATGCCAGAATTTGCATGAAGGCGGCAGCTCTTGGTGATGCTACAGGTTACAGTTAGATTCGCAACACAGTGTTTTCAAAACAATGGAGTAACACTTGAGAGACTTCAAAAAAAACAGCCTAAGCAAATAGAACATTTAGCAACGGCACTGTTTTGGAAAAGCAAATCACACTGATTAAATACTACTGTCTATCTAAAATTTGGACTCGCCGTTACTAATACCACAAGTGCCACGCTTTCTGTGAGACAGGACGTAGCCCAGATCTCACCAAAGTCATTCGGAACCTTTCCTTGCAGTCTAACGGGAGATAGCTTGTGCCTTCCGTACACGGATACTGACGGTGGGAAGGAAGTTGCTCCTTGAAAAAGACATTCGCAAGATGATGAGAAAGAAGTAAGTAACATGCCTTACTGCAGTTATCACTGTTCGCTTCTCTGACCTGATTTCTGTTCAGTTCACAAACGGCGCTGAGTCTGGGTTTGAGAGGGAATATTCCCGGTGTACCCTCTGCAGGGGCGTTCAGGCGAAATTCAGTTCTGGGTGACGGTGTCCGTTGCCACTAAACCCACTTAACCGAATCTTCCCACTTAGAACTACATTTTCGTGCTTTCCTTTGAGCTGCAGGTGGCAGCCATCAGCATCCATCAAGCATATTTTAATAGTGGGGTTTGGCAGTACAAATATGCGAGTGGTCATTTCGACAGCCTTCTGGAGCCCTGTGAGGTTCTTCGTTCACCACCATCTGCCTGCAAAGAGACAGCTTGAGCAAAGAGAGAAATATGTTTGAAATATGCCAAAAAGATACCTGCGCCCAAAGGACATCCCTAGCAGCCTGTGTTGGGCTCCAAGGGTAGACTGTGATTTAAGAGGCATAAGTTTGGCACGGGGCTTGTACAGTTTTGACAGCTCTCTCCCCACTGTGCCCAGTAAGAGCTCCCATGCTCCGCTTTCCTCGGTGCAGGTAGCAAGACCCAGCTGCTGCCAGGTCTGAAGCATCTGACAGGGGTTCAGCAGCCTCCGTTCCCATTCGTGCTGTGTCATCTGCGATCCTGCTCTTCAAAGGTTCTGGATAAGCTGTAATTAATGACTTAATGGGATTTCAAAGACCGCTCAGGATCTTGGCAAATGGACTTTCAGCTGGCTCAAAACCACTCAAAATCAGCTTGTCATGAAAACCAGCATTCTAAAATAGGCTATATTTAATAACTTTGCACACTGCCGACAATAGCATAAGGTTCAAGAGGAGCTCTGAGAGCAGGAGGCAATGCATGTTGGTTGTTTAGTCACGTTTTATACCTCCCTCCCTCTCCTTTCCCTTCAAGAGGATTTGAAAAGCTCCATTTCCCATTCTGTACCTCCTCCCTTTATGCCTACATTATAATCCCCATGGCCCCGAGCTGAAGAAATCAGCTGTCTAGCAGCCTTGTCTATTTTAGGAAATCTAATGATTTACCTATAAACAGAAAGGCACATGTCTCCGAGGTTCATCACAGTAAAGCCTTGTGCTTCTAATAAAATATTGATTTCCTCTCATCCAATAATTTATGTCTTCCATTGGCTTGATCGGGCGCCCTGCTATTTTTTCACCAGATACAGCAATCGCCAAGGGAGTTAAGGTCTTTGTAGAATAAGAATGTGCTGTTGTGGGTTTTTTTGAAAGCTGGTGTATTCATATGCAGCTTTGAACAGAGTGTTATTGCAGATAGCTGAATCCCTGCAAGGCAAGCACTGTTGCCATACCCAAGGGAAAGACGATTTTATTTTTACACTCGGCTGAATTAATTTATTGAATTGGTGCACGTTGCAGTCAAGGGTCATTCTGTACACGTAATTTCTAATAGCTGCAACTTTTTATGTGAATTCTCAAGCACCATAGATAGAAAAATGAAAGCCAGGTTGAAGATAATGGGGTTTTCCCATTCTGTGCTGAGATGAAGTCTTCGTCAATATCCTCTTTATCAGAACCTCCGTGCCTTAGCGCCTCACACCAAACACTCATCACCTTCCCACAAATGCTTGGTGGCACAGAAGGGCTGCAGTCACCTCAGGACAAAGAGGTTATTTTCAGAGCTCTGTGTTGTCTGCTTGGCATCAGTTTTCTACAATACCTGATGTTAGCATGACGGATATAGCACATATATAAGGGGACTACTTGCTGCACTGTATTCAGACTCTCATCTTATTTATATCTTTGCTGTAGGAGGTTTATAGCCACGTCTGGTGACTGACCAGCACGGCCATAGCCTTTTTTTTTTACTGTCTGGTGCAGTCACTGGTAATGCAAATGCTATGGGCAGCAGCAGTTCACTGATCATGAACATAGAAGAAAAAATGGGTATTTGGGAAAGAATGACTGTTAAAATCTGTGGGTTTGTATTCACTAGAAAATAGAGACTGTCGCTGACCTGTGTTTCAGATGACGTAATACTGGTTGGGTAGGGGTGGCCATGTGATACAGACTCTATCTTGTCATGGTTTCCCATAATTCAGGAAAGGGAATTTTCTGGTCGACGGAGGTTCTCTGCAAAGCCGTTTTCCAGCAGCCTTACGTGTCCGTGACTGCACGTGTACGCCTGCACGTGTGCTGCTCCCCTGCATCCTCAAGAAGAAGCAACACCCGACACAAAACAGCGAAACAACATCCCAGAATGACAGCATGACAGTAGAGGGGACATCAGATAAGCCTCTATCTTAACCAGGAGTCCTGCACGTGGCTTAGTATGAACGGCAAGTACAGCTGCTGCTGATGCCAACTCCATCAGCACACAGCTCCGTGCAGGATCAGGCACGGAGATCACGTGCAGGATCACGTGCAGGATCCTGCACCCTCCTTTAGTGTCTGTTTCCTTTGATCGTGTTCCCACAAGACCAGAAATTTCAGATACCTTCCTTATTAACTAAACTTTCCAGCACATATTTTCTCATTCTGTCTTGAATAGCACAGAGTGAAAATGATTGGGATGTCTGGTTTTCTTTAACCACCTGTTCTTGAAAAAGATTGTGTTAGTGGGAAATTCTAATGGTAAAAACAATAATAACAATAGTAGCGCAGGTGGGACCTATTGAGAATGTTAGCAAAATATCTCTGAGATTAAAAACTAAATCTGGTTCCAACTCAGAGTCTTGCAGTTACAGAGCCCAAAGCTGAAACTGTGTTTTCTTGCCAAGGATTTATATTCCCAGAAGCTAAACGTACCACTGGTCCTCCTGACCCACTATTGATCACTTCTGGTTTTATTTTTGGTATGTGGTGTTTGCCTTGTTTACAACTATAGACCATGATGGAGTCAATACTAATTAAGGTGAGAGCATGTATCCTCCCTGCATTCAGCTCTGGCACAAATTACCGTTCCTTGGTTGTGAATAGGATGGATGAAGAATGTTTTTCAAGTTCTTGAAAGGGAAGTATAAATAGAAGAACTCAAAAAGCCTCCATTTCCTTGTTTTGATTCTTTATGTCCTTACTTTGTCTGATAATGGGAATATGGGTTTAGTCTGCGGGTAGGAATGGCAAAACTAAAACAAAATAGCGTGTGCATTTTTAAAGCAACAGCATGCTTTATGGAAAACACAGACACCCACAAGGAGCCGATGCATTAAAATAACATGAGGACACAGGAATGTGGGGGGTACTGAACGAGGGGCTATTGGCACGAGTGCTTCCTCTTCCTCTGGTTTATTGTACTGGCTAGGGAAAATGCTGAGTTTCAAGTTTTCTTTATTCTCAGAAGACTCTGGTAACTATAATTTGAGGAAGTTTCAGATGAGCAGTAACAGATTATACGCATACAAACCAGTTCTGGAAATGTCCGTGTTTCTGGTGGTCCTCTGAGACCCTCTGGCAAAACCTGGAGGCGGAGGATTCAGTCCCAGCAATGGGATGTAGAGCTACAGCCGATGCCTCTTCCACCTTTGCTACCTGCGTTCTCTCCTGTCATCAAAGAACAAGTTTTGTCACGGCTCGGGCAAGTGCTGTCATGACTCGATATGTGAAGTCACGGTGTGGGAGCAGAGCGGGTTAGTGGCACACGTCACTGATGTGTCAGCAGATGAAGCACCTCAGCACTGGCAGCTCCTAAGCCTTCCCAAGGCTTCCTCTCCATGTCCTCACACTCCCCCCAGGACGTTTTTCGGCTGTGTGTGCCGTACCTGGAGGCTAAGCAAGCGCTGACGTGCTGCCTCCTAAGGGAGCTGGAAAGGCTTTTTGTGGATCTTGCATCAAGCTCCACAGTCAGCAGCTCAGAGAACTGCTAATTAGGTATAGGTCGTCTAATCCTTTGAGCAACCTCACTGCGATGCTTGCATAGCTATGAGAATATTTCGAAGCAAATAAATACATTTAATAATTTCCTTTCTGCTACTCATCTGAGAATATGAAGAAAAATTCCCAGCAATGAAAGCTGATTACAGATTAGCCAACTTAATGATAGAAAGTTCTTCACGTGGGACTTTTGAAATGAGACTAAGGAAAAGACAGTGGGGAACAATTCCATCGGAGAAAGGAATGACAGAGTTATGTCGTTATTAATTAGTGCGATTGTAACTCAAGTTCTAAAATGTGGATAATTTATTTTTAAGAGCCTTGATGTAGATTTCATAGTTACCTGATAGGAAAGCATTATTGACCACTTAATTAGGTTTTCAATGGGTTAATGGGGGTTTTGCTAGTGAATTTAGCTCATGAGTAATTAACTTATACTGGTATCCCCACAGCTTGATTCATGGGTGAATTTCAAAAACACGGTTTCATTTGGTACCGTAGCTTTTATGAAACATCTTTTACCTTAACAACCGCTGCAGTGATGGATTTGCTAAAAATAGCTTGTGAACTATCTATCAGTCTTTGCTGAGTCAACAAGACTAGAGGAAGTCTCTCAGCCCAAGAGAATTATACTCAGTAGACGGTGCAGGACAAAGAAATCTATTTTTTTGTTTTGACTAACATAAATCTACCTCATTGTCTAGCAGTTCTTTTTTTCCTGCCTTTGATGACCCAGAGGAAAAACCATCCTGTTTTAAATAGGCAGTTGTTAATCCTGCCCAGCACAGCATCCTCTAACTGAGGGTTAATTATACTGACTTGTTTATTCCCATAGAATTATTAATGTGACGTAAGGGCTCAGCGAGATTCTTCTCATTATCCTTCCCAACCGAGAGCAAAACGACGTAGCAAGAGCTAAGGCAGTGTGTGCAGAACAGTGTGGAGCCGAAAGGTTAAGGACGCGTCCTGTTGGCCCTCCGAGGGTGCGTGTGACAATGTCCCGGTGACGGTGACGTGCACCACGGCAGTGCTGAGTGACACCCACTGTCTGCAAGCCGGACGCTTTCCTGAAATGATAGCCTGAGGTGAGCTGATGGGAAGGCTCAGGGCTCCTCACAGCAGCAAGAGGAGGCTTTGCTGTCCCAAGGCCACCTCCGGAACGCAGGTAAAGCTGCCTGGCCCCACCAAAAATGTTTTTGTCCTTATGCCCACGATTCTTCATTTTCACTTAAATCCGAAAGCAGATTGTGAGCTTTCCTGGCAGACCGCAAAATCAAATGAATAATTTTTCTTCTAATTAAACAGAAAAGCAAGAAGTTGACCTTAATGTTTTGTCTCAAATAGGAATGTCTCATCGTGTCTTTGAGGTTTAAAATATTAACAGCTGGCACCATACTGGTAAAATAGGAACCTCTATAGCAAACCTTACAAAGAGAAGACTTTCAAATAATCTGGCATGCTTGTTTTGGAAAATGCCAAAAGAAAGTAGCACTGTTTTTACAAATACTGTCTTCTAAAGTATTTGGCTTAAACTGATATGACTTCATAAATGTGTTCTAGTTATCTGTTTGGGTTTTTTAATAAATACTGTTTTTCTTTTGCCTAGCTCCAACAAAGGAAACATGTAAGAAACACCAACAGTTACATTGCTCAGGAAACAAAGCAAACCAAACCACAAAAGCTACAAAAATAGGAATTTATATAAGTGTAGACAGCACATCTCAAGGAACTTTAAACAGCTATAAATTATCTTTTTTTTTCTTTTTTCTTTTTTTCTTTTTTTTTTTTTTTTTTTGTCCATATGTGCATTTGTGCTCTAAGTTATTCTGCATAATGCTTCTCTCTTATCTGGAGGTTGGAGGCATCCAGCAGACAGTCAATTTAAGACTGGTTCATCATTTGAAACGTTATATTACCCCAGAGACAACTAGTATGAGGCTTTGGTACACACAGAGAAACAGAGGCAAGACCTGTATGTAGAGGACGTGCACCTACGGCCGTCTTGGTCCTCCGCATCATAAAATACATTGTCCTCTGCATGTGCACCAGGGAGCAGAGTTGGGAACTGCACGGGTCGTAGATCTTGGCACCATGATTTGTGATTTGGAGGCTGAAAAAATGGGCATTTACAGGATCCTTAGCCAGCCAGGGCGAAGGGCTGTAGCAGCAGCAAGGTGGGCTTCCTGGGGTAGGCGGTGCGGTGGATGTCACCGGTGGCCGCGGTGACAGCAGTGTGCTGGCAGAAACAGCAGCCGCGCTGCTCAGAAGCACAAAGTGCTCTTGCCAGGTTTTGGGGAAACTGGAATCATCGTAACCAACTGCTGCTAAGTGGAGCTGCCTGAACTCCGAGGAGAACCCGTTGGCTTGCTGGGAAAGTGCCTCCGCAGGTCAGCTGGGGTAGGTGGAGGTGGCTGCAGGACCCAGAGACACCCCAAATGTGAGAGGATGGCAGGTTTGTCAGAAACCACTCAATCTGGTCAGTATTATGTCTGAACTCATACTTTCCTGAGCAAAGCTGATTTATCTGGCTATAGTAAGTTCTTGAAATTCAGTGTGAATTTAGATCACGGTCGTAGTATTTATTCTAATAAGCAACTTTTAATGTTAAAACCACATTTTCTAAGTTACTTCAGTTGTATATTAAGATGTTCTCCAAAGAAGTAACTAACAGGGACAAAAATAACACAAATAGCAGGGGAAAAAAAAAAAAGGAGAAAAACCCCTGAAGGTTGCAGTGAAAAGGAACCTGGGTTACATGACATCAGTTTATTTTGCCACGCGATGTGTATGAGACTTCATGGTGGCTGGATCTCGAGTTCATTCAAGCTCTGAGACAATTCTCCTGAATCCTGCTTATGGATTTACCTCATTGCGGTAAACGTGTCCTTTCCAACCCAGTGAAACTACTGGATGCTTAGTGAGCTTTTTTTTGACTTCCCCAAAACCACACCACTTCCCCATACCGCGCAGTGGGTCAGGGTTGCTTACGTTAGTAATAAAGATGTGAGAGGTTGAGCATAGATTATTCTGGACATACAGAGGAGCAAGGTGGAGCAATACAGAAGAATGAACTTGGGAAAAAGATGAAAAAAAAGAAGGGAATGGATGGGAAAGACCAGTGTAATGGAGGCAGAAGGAAAAGGAGCTTAATGTTTCCCATTGGATGAACTTGTACAACATAATATTTAGATTTTTTCTTTGTTCAATTCAATACTTAAATACATACGATTGAACCAGCAGAATGAGAGTTGATGGTGTACTACAGGACATCGTTTGAATTTTAGTGGTCAAGTATGTCCTGATGGCAAAAAAGAGAAATACATATGATTCAGTGCAGGGTTTACTAGCTTTAATTCCTTGTTTTAGTTCCAGACGTGGAATCATCTCAGAATATCACATTATTGAAATGTAATTTTTTCATATGAATAATATAGCTTAGAATAAAAACTGAGCGCACAGGAGCAACATTAATAGATACTGAGAATTTAATTCATTCCATACTGCTTCCTGAAACACATAAATCACTTTGAAACCATGATGAAAACTGTCCAAAGAGCTAGCTAGTTAATGATTATTTTGACTTCTAAGATTCACAGGTATCAGTGAAGTAATGAAAGAAACTTGTGCGGTTGTTCTTCCTGGTCTTTATGAACAGAAAGAAGAAAACCATGAATATAGCAAAGGACAAAGGAATATTGATTGTAGTTACGGGGAGGAGAAGAAAGTAGTAGCATCATCTAAATGTGTAACTAGCTTGGTGTGCTGGTTTTGGCTGGGGTAGAGCTCACTCCCTTCGCAGCAGCCAGCACGGGGCCACGTGTTGGATTTGTGACCAGCGCTGGTCCCCGGGGTGCTGCGGTGCTGCTGA
>JAVJGJ010000060.1:69949720-69961187 GCA_035590215.1 Microhierax caerulescens | reverse complement strand
GGGGGTGGCTGAGCCCCCCCTGCCACGGGCAGCGGGGAAGGGATTCCTCGTCTGGCTTGGCTTGTGTCTGTGGCCTTTGCTTTCCCTGTGGAACTGTCTTTATCTCAACCCAGGAGTTTTCTCTCCCCCATCCCACGAGGGCAGAGTGAGCAAGTGGCTGGGTGGGCCCGAGCTGCCCACCAGCTTAACTCAGCACAGATGGTAACAGTTAACAGGAGGAGCAAGCCTAGTCCTTCTGCGAGGCAGGTAAGGTGAGTGCAAAGCACCTGAAAAACTTTAATATAAGGTCCTGGGAGAAACTGGGGAAGAATCAGTACTGCCCGGGACGTGAAGCTGGGTACTGCGGAGATTGAAGAAGTGATGTGGAAGAAGACGATGCTAGAGCAGCAAGGGAAAGGTCTGATCGTCGAGAGAACGTGCAGGTGGGAATGGTTTCTTGTACTTCAGGGAAGTGATTATCTGCAAAGAAATGGAAAGGTAAAGCCTGATTTATTTATTTATTTATTTATTTAATTGGTGTGGGGGAGCAGTAATTGGGTTGTATTCTGATGTACTTGGAGGCTGCCCAAAAGGGAGCTGTAGCCTGGGGGAACTCGCCGCTATAAACGCTCAAGGAGAAGAGCAGACCGACCGAAGGATGAGTTGGACCCACTGGGGGAACATGTCATACACGTGCTGGTGCCGATGTGCCACACGGTGTGGTGGCTGTCACCAGGCAGCATCGCGGGCGCTGGTGGAACCCTGCGGCTGGTGCCAGTCCCAGGAACGGAGCCTGGCCAGGGCGTGAGAAGGCCAGTGGGATGGGTTTTGGGGTGAGGGGCTCGTCAGGCTAGGGTCTGGGAGAGCCTGCTTTGTTCACCGACATAGGTGCCTGTCGCTACGTGTGTGTATGCACTTATATGGGGAAGAAAGATGACACAATTAAACAAGACAAGATGTTACAAAGGAAACTTAGCATAAAGCAGCTGTTAATAAGCCCAGGGTGGAAGCGAGCTCAGTGTCAGGCCTTTTGTTTTGAGCTCTGGGTCTGATGATTCCCAGCCTGAGAGCTTGGGCCAGCTGGGAGCAGAGGCTGAGAGGGTTCTGCTGGCTCTCCCTCCCAAAAAAAACCGTGGATTTTTTTTCTCCTCTTCTATAAAGCCTGGCTAAACAGACCAGAACCGCCACCTAGTGAGGATAATCTCTCAGCTCAGCCCTTTCAGACAAGCCTGCCGTAAATACAGTTGGGACAATCGCCTCGATGCGATACCTTGCTGTGTTTCTTTGAGTGAAAATGCTACGTTACGCTTGGCAAGGACAAACCAAGTGTTTCAGCAAAAATGAATTTGTTGAGGTGACAGGAAAGCGGGCATTTTCCAGAAAATATGTATCCAGGTGTAGGGATTGCTACCACCTCTCGCTGCAATCGTTAATGTTCTGGCTTTAATGCCTTTGGAGGGTATTTACAGGGGTCTTGAGTGAAGGGTGGGACTGGACGCCTGCGCTGGGCACCTTCTGCCTCCCGCACAGGCACTGCTTCACGGCGTCTCCGAGTTCTTGCTCCTGGTTTCTCTGAATGGATTGCTAAAAATACACAGACTGCATAATTGGCTAAAACCCCATGGAAGTATCCAGAAGTGGTTTCACTTGTGATATGTCTGTAATGAATTAAAATGAATGCAAATGAAAAAAAAAAAGAGAATCCTACACATACCAAGTAAGCCCCCCCTCTTTTTTTTTTTTTTTTTCAGAGGCTTCTAGTTAAATCCCTTTTGCAGGTTCCTTTGGCTTGACCTGAGTGACTGAACAGGCATTTGCAGTCTGCAAAATTTTCATAGCTACCAACTTATTCTTGAAGTTTATACTTTTCTACTGTTTCTGCCCCGATGCCCTTTGTAGTTTCCTTCCTGTTACAGTGAAGAAATAAACTGAAAGTTAAGCTTTAAAAAAAATGATGCATAGTAAGTCACCATTAAGATTTTATTAAAAAATACTGACATTTAAAACATACCATATTTTGGATCCTTTTTTTCCCTCCCTTTTCCTACACGTAGGTATTTAAAATTCACATTGTTGAGACTCTTTGTGCAGTGATAAACATAAAACACAAGAGCAGGTAAAGGAAAATACACAAGAACCTCCAGACACAAGAGCTGTGGCTGTCAACTAACCACAGGAAAAAATTCTGAAGAAATTGTGAGTAGAACTGTGAGACAGGAAAAAAACTTTGAGAAAAACAGAACTGTTATTTCCATTTACTTCCTTTGGTGGAGATGAAGTTGTGGTGCTTGCTGCTGATAAATTGTCTATATCTTTTTGAAAGTGCGTATGCCAGGCTCATGAAAAGTAAAATGTTTGATCTAATAGTGATGTAATAGGGATCAAAAAAACCTTCAGGACTGCATTTTTCCTTTCCAAAAGGAGCTAAATTTAAACTGGTGAATGCTACTGTCTACATTTATTTCCTGCTTTCCACAAAAATAATCAGCCTCTAAGTGTGAACCCTTAAGTGATGAAATGCACTACTTGAAGAGAACACGGGGAAATACAACGGCTGCAAATCTCAATGTGAGGTTAAACGTTGAGTCACGGCAAAGCCTTCAGAATATGTTGTAGTATCTTAACTACTTCTGTTATATTCTGAGGTCCCATAGTGGCACCTGGAGTGGATTGAGCCACTGCATTGTGCACCAGCAGCCGTGCAGCTGCGGGGCGGGCGGGAGGACCGGCACTGATCACGTCAGAACAGGTGTCCGTGAAATTACAACCTGTATTTCACCCGCTTCTGGCCCTAGCTCTGCAGCAACTGTCAGTGCAGAATTGTTTCCCCGTACAACACTCCAGTATGAAGCCCTTTCTTGGGTTGGTTATGCTGCACAGAACCCGTAGTAGTTTTACAAATGCCGACTGAGCCGGCAGACAGCCACGTGTGCTCGTTCCCTGCGTGCCAGGGCAGCAGTCGTCTGAAGTTTGACCTTTTCTGGGTTTTTCAGCTGTGCTGCATTCTGAGAAGGCGCAGAATCTTTAGTTTACTGAGGATTATTTGTTGTGTTGCGCTCCATGAGGATAAGCAAAGAAAAAGGGTGAAGTCATGTGTTTATTCCCTCATTCTGAGAGTACAATGAATTTCAGGAATTGCTTCACAGATTTTTGGCGCAGTAAGGATTTTTCTCTTGCCCTCTAAGAATTAGGGCTTTTCGCCTTCCTTCCTATTCAGCCGTCCTTGGATCTCCTAAGGTGAAAAGATACCCCAGAAGGTGAGTTGCCATAAGGCAGCCCGCTCTGTGAGACCCTGGAGATGTCATATGTGAGACCTGGCCCCTCAAACTGGGATACTAGCAGGAGCAGCGGGGCGCCAAGGGAAGGACAACAGTGGCAAGAGCTGTGTCCTGAGCCCGCTGGCTGCCCACTCTCACGCTCAGTGCCATCCGCAGAGTGTCTGGATGGACTGCAGAGAGCTGAAGCAGAAGGGACCATAAGAGCTGTGGAGCCAGGAGGGTGACCTGGCGTGGGTGCCATACTGCTTTGGCTCCGTTTTCCATCTGTCATCTAGTAGTTCAAGGCAACGTGGGGGGAGGATGCGTTTTCACTGGAGTTGTCTCTTCCAACCCTACCTTCTTCCTTTGCGGCCGTTGGAGTGGAGCCACTATTCTCTGCAGCCTCCCCAGAAGACACGATCTCCCTGGTCATGCCTCCTCAGTCTCACCCGTTATTCCTTATTCCAGCAGAAGGAATTCTGCTTAGGCTGTGTTTATGGGATGAACTGCGTGGAAGGTCCCTTCCAGCCCCAACCGTTCTGTGAGTCTATGCGGGGTCAGAAAAACAGCCGTTACTTTGCACAGCTGCTGTTAAAAGGGAGGAACATTTTAAACAGTGAGAAATGACGGGTAAGGCTCAGTTGGGATGGGATAAAGCACAAGTCTGGAGATATGAGGACCGGTTCTTGGGAGGAGTTTGTGAAAGTTGTTGCTTATGATAAGTGAACTCCAGTAAGTCACCTGAAGGGCAACGTGCCACAGCCAGATGATCTGAACAGCCATAGAGAAACTGTGAAAAAGCACGAGCTGCACCCCTATCTTGTGTACTTTATCTTCACATGTAATGAAGTTAAAACTAAATCTGTTGTTTATACATCTATATGTGTATGGACACTAGTACAGCATTGGGTGTCCTTTTAGCCAATCTGTCACCACCTCAATTATTCATCCAGCAACAGATCTTGACTTTACTAAGTAAACAAAACTATGGAAAAGAAAAGAATCTTTTGTTCCTGGTATTGAATCTTTAACCAAGTAGTTGCTATAGCAATAACATTTCTCAAAATACTAAATTTAAAGTAACAGCTCCTGAGAGCTACCTCAGCTCTTGTAAGACATCATTTTTTTCTTTCCAATTTCTCCCATAAGCCATATAAAGAAGCTGGGAGTCTGTATTCCCATCACCAAAATACTCAAAGTTAATTTTAAAACGGAGCAAAAAAAAAGAATGACTTATTTTCCCCCTTTTTTTTTTTTTTTTTTTTTGGCAGGTATTTCACACCTCCCCTTGTTTTAGCATTCCCATTCCACATCAGTGATGTGGTTACTACGTATGTGTGCGCTCTGATGCTCAGTGAGATGCTATGGCACACGTGCTCTAGCTGTGCTGTACGCAGGCTGAGGTGACACGCTCTGCTGCCTGTGCCACTGGCTTGGCACAGCCGAGGATCTCTCTGGCTTGGGCAGGATCCTTGTCATTCACCTGGATCAGGCTTTTTACATGTTATTTGACACAGCATTTTCTTTACTGATTTCTGTTTAGTAGTTGTTGTTCTGTTAGGTTGGTTTTGTTGGTTTTTTTTTTGTTGTTGGTTTGTGGTTTTTTTTCCAAAGCCACAATCCAGAACGGATTTTATGCCTTACAAGATTTAGGTGAAATCATTTTAATTCATAGCTGAGGAGCCAAAATCTCCCCGTGTCAGCTTAGGCTAGCGATTTATTGGTAACATAGCTTGTGGTGCAGCAAGAAAAGAAAAAGCTACGTGACGTGCACACAGTGTTTTGCTCTCTTGCCCCTTATCAGCGCCAGAGCATCACTTATCAGATGCCGCCTTAGGTCCGCACTGGCACTGTCGGAGGTGCTGCCGGCAGCCTGGGGCAGGGGCTAGATGCATTCTGCAGGGTGCTGAGCACCGCCAGGAGCTGCCATCTCACACAGGAGGAAAACCTGGGCAAGAGGTAGCACTGGCCTGGGGGTGCAGCAGCTGCCCCAGCCCCGGCTGAGCTCAGAGCCACGCTTTGCCTTCCCTCCCCGTAGCCTTGCTCTGGGCCAGCAGGTCTCTGCCACTGTGGTCGCGCTGGTCCCAAGCGCCCCGAAACTCCCACCTGCGTTATCTTTCTGTTGTTTGGAGGCGGGGAGCACAGGAGCAGTTTGCTCCTTTGCCACCTGAGAAAATGGAGAACGAGGCCAATAGTGCCGCTGATAAAACGGGTAAGTAATACGGCAGGTGGCACGTGGCTAGGCTGCAGCCCAGCACCCCCTTCTTTACTGGCATTACGTTCGGCGGGACACTGCTGAAGACTGTCACTACGCTCGTCAGAATTATTTTAGTAGCGTCATTCTCCGTCAATGGAAACAGGAAGTGAAACGTATCAATCTTCTTTTTCAAATTCACACTTCGCTTTTCTCAGTGGCTCTGATGTTGGGTGTGTTAGAGATGCCCCCCCTCCCCCGGGGAAAAAAAAAAAAGGGGGAAAAAAAACCCCAAAAAAATAGGCAAGAGTCTCTGTTAGCCTGCAACCACGTAAGTCGGGACTGACCCTGCTGACATTAACAAAGCAAAACTAAAACTGTTGTGTAGCTACATCAGAAAAGAATAATGATCGGCATCGTGAATGTGTGATGCAGGTCGTGGCTAAGATCCTAAGAAGAACAGATTAAATGTCTGAAATTCCACCAGCTAGGTCACCGAGGTTCACCGAACAGTTCCCAACTGGGGAAGCTGAACTGTATCTTTGCTGGACTTTTGGCAGACGGATTCTGCTTTAAGTGGATTATTGACATATAAATTCACCTCTGCTGTTATTATGCTGACAGCAATATCATTTTGGCACTGACATTTCATACCCTGTGGATGTTAATTAAATGACCACCACAGCCCTTTTAATTATCCATATTCTTATTGTATAGACTGGGAAGTGAGATAGAAACTACAGTGACTCACTGAGTCCATACATTAATGATTTTAGGCATTGCCTGTGAGGAAAATGGAACTGGAATGCACCCATTTCTTTTTAATTAAAGAATTTAATTTAATTTAAAAAAAAAATAGAACCCTATTGCTATTAAATAGAACAGGGTTCACACAATGTAAATGCCTGTAAGGATTGCCCTTGCTTTGGGAAGAGTTCCTGTGAATCGGCGCTTGTTTGTCGCCTGCAGAGCCATCGGGAGTTTTAAGTGGAATATTCAGCGTCTGCTTGAAGACATTCACTTTTCGCAACACCAGTTTTGCGTAGTGAAACATACCTCTCCTGTAACTGCAACTTTATAGAGAACATAGACGTTCACTTTCATACGGTAAATTTGGTCCAGCTGGGACAAACTAATTTGGAAAGACAATGAAAAAACGTGTTAATTTTTAGCTGCGTAAGAATAATGAGGTAAATATAGAAGTGATTGAAGTACAGGATGTTGTAATCTCTGCATCTCAAAGGTTCCTTGTTTCTCCAGAGGGCTGTGATTTGAACACACAACCCGAGCATTTTGGAACAATCTAAGGGATTCGGTACCTACATTTTATTATCAGAAAGTGATAGGACCCCGAGCTTATCTGAGCCTTGTCGTGAAGGCCAGCCTACGGGCCAGCCATCGCCACTGCTTTCCTTTATGCTGCAGTGCTTCTTCAGCAGTGCAGGGAGCTACAGGAATGCTATACAATTCCTATACTATACTATATAATTCCTATACTGTAGGAAGCGATGCTATGAAAAACATACGTGCATACCAATGTAAACTGGTCCCAGCTATGACTTGCACAAGCGTTGGTGAAATATTAAAAAGTATGACATTTCAGGGTCAAATTTTGTGGAAGTTGAAGCTCTTTGCACAGGGTCAGGGCATGGGGTCAGATCCCAGCCTTGCCCTCCTGACTTGGCTTCCCAGCTTGCCCTCGGATCTCCCCTGTCACTATGGATTTGTCTGGTGATCACAGAGCTGTTGGCCAGCGCTGGTTGGCACCACTGTATGTGTTCTGTGTGCCTTGCTGGTGTGCCATGGGACTGCCTGGCTCCTCGGTGAGGTTGCTACCCAGCCGGCCTGGCTGTCACCCCCAGCTCCTGCCTCCCCATCCCTTGCACCGCACTCAGCTCTCACTACTCCCTAACGCACAAGGTAAATTTGACTCAGTTTTGTTGCTTGGTTTTAGTTTTCATTATTCTTTATTTGAAATAAATTAAAAGTTCAAAAGAATTAACTTTCCAACCTTTCTGGCATATGAAAGGTCTAGAAGTGAACCACTGACTTTTTTCCCATGAAGTTACAGTGAAGCTTGGTTCTGCTTTTATTCCAGTGCTTGTAGTGAAATTTCACATTCTGTAGCAAAATATATATGTTAGCACAGGAAAAAAGTCTGTGGTGAAGTATCTTGCAGTGCTGCTTGTGTATTTTTTTCTTCGTGATATATAAGAAGGTATTACAGAAAAAAAAAACAAAACCCTCCATCAAACCAAAATCCAGCAAATGGAAACAAAGAAGGGAAGGGAAAATGCTTTCTTAGGGAGGATGGCAAGAGCCAGAATAGTGACATGCACAGTTCACAGGATAATTCTGGTTGGAAAGGAGCTTAGGATGTCTCTAGTCAACCTTCTGCTCACAGGAAGGTCAGCTATGTGGCCAAACCAGGTTGCTTAGGGCTTTGTTCAGTTGGGTCTTGAAAACCTGTCAGGATGGAGCACGCAGAATATCTTGGTGCAACCTGCTCCACTGCTTGGCAGTCCTTGTGGTTCGGAATTTTTTCCTTATATCAACTCTGACCCTTCTTGCTTCAAGTTATGCACATGATTTCTTGTCCTGCCGCCACATGCTCTTGCGAGGAGCCTGGCTCCATCTTCTCAATCCCCTCCTCGCAGGTATCGTAAGGCTGCCCTTGGGTCCCCCAAAGTCTTCTCTTCTTCAGGCTGAACAAGCCCAGCCTCCTCAGCCTCTCAAATTCCCCTCTCAGAATGTGAAATTAAAGTATAAATAGACACAAAGAGGAACTAATGAAAACAACAAAAGTGGCTCTTCGTAATGGAGACATTCATAATTTGCATGCTGAGGCATCTTCTCAGAAGAATTTCCATGTTGCTTGTGACCATTGTATGCTCCCCCTCTAAGTATACTGCCAGACCTAGAACTAGAAGTAAGTGCTGGTCAAAAATCTTTCCACTACACAGACTTGCTAGACGGGGATTTTTATTTTTTTTTTTGCGGGGGGTGGGGTGGTGGAAATAATTTCCTAAGAAACTACACAACCACCATACCCAAACATTCTTCCTGGCACAACAAAAGGGAAAATGTGGTGAGAGGAGAGAACAAAACCCAAAAACCAACAAACCAACCAAACACTTTCCATGGTGTCTGAAGTCTTTTCAGAGGTTTGGGTGCCCGCCGCTAGCAGGAACCCGCACAGCCACTGCAGGGGCTTGTGCAGGAGCTGGTCCCTGAATTAACAGCTGTGCTTTTGACGTGTGTTTTGCTTTTTTGTCTTCAACCCTTTCAAAATGTGTGTGCTTTTGTTGCCGTTCTTACCATTTGTTGGTACACTCGTGTTCTTTGCTGGTTTGTCAGTATTGCTTGCAGGTTCATTGTTTGATATTTTTAAAACTGGCAGGCTAAGAACCCTGAAACCTTCAGCTGAGGTTAAGTAAATGGATATAAACCTTCTTGCTCAATTGACTCTGCAAACATAAGCACACTCCGGATTTCAGTCATGATGAGCAAAGTTAAAGGCTGGTCCTTTATGTTGTGGAGCTGTGAAACCTCACCTTTCAATCCTTCTCTTTCCTCCCTGCATCTATCAGGAAAAATTTCATCTGAGTTAAAGCACTGGTGGCTAGAATTCCGTTCTTTATAGACTCTTGCAGTGAGGAATCTTGCAACTACCTGAAACCCAATACTGGTATTGTAATGAAATTGCATGATATGGTTATGCATTAGAATGCTATTTTCAATGAAAGCAAAAGCTGAAAAGCTTAAGAGCAGGTAAGTACCCATCCACATGAGGTAAACAGTTTTAAGAAGTGGTTAATCGCTGGGGTATGCAGAAGGAGAACTTGAGTCATTACTAAAACACAGGAACCATCATAGCAGCATAAATTACACCACAAAATTAGCGAGAAGATTTACCACCCTCCCTCTGCTCCTTTGTCAATCATTTGAATAATCTCTGTGTGTGTGTGTATTTTATTCATCTCTATCACAGTACTGATTTAAAAAAAAAAAAAAAAAAAAAAAAGCCCTTTTGGGACTCCTTCACAGCTAAGCTTTAGGTTTCTACTAAAGCTTGAAAACAAATGACTAGGTTAAGAGGACTCCAGCCAAGTACGCCCAGCACCCAGGCTAGCCAGCAAGCTGTGACAGGGGGCAGTGCTGTGGGGGATCCTCAGTAATTTTGTCATGTGTCACGATCATCTTTGTTGACTCTGTGTGTGTGTGTTGATGTACATTTATCTACCATGCCTGATTTAAAGATACATGTTGATAGTCCATTGAGTTCATTGACCCTGTAATAAGCTCTCATTAGCTCCAGCTACTGGTTTCACTTAGATTAGTATCCGTGACTTTTGGGGTATTTCCTAGGTACAGACTGGGGAAGCATTTTTCTTTCTTTCTCCGTTAGGTTATCCGATTTTTCTATGAATGTGCTTGCTCAGTCTCTGTTTCACCTGAAGTTCTGTGGGTGATCAGTGCGCTGCTCTTTGTAGCAAAACTGCACAGAGCATGGTCTTTCGCTTGGTCTCCCTTCTGCTTTTGTAGGCACAAGCAACACCTGAGCAAATTCAGTATGTCTGTTCGTGCCGTTTCACTCACGAAGCAGTAAAGAATGGGATCAGCAATGCAATTGAAACTTGTAAAGGCCTGTGTGACTCTGTAAACCTTATACATCAGCTGCAAAAGCTGTGGGTCAGTGCTGTAAGGTTCTTTAATGCTGCGAATAAGCAACATAATGTGATAAGGAGTGAAGCAAACAATGAAAGTAACTGTGATATTCAGAATAAGTTTTCTCACTTTTTTCTTTTCTTCGTCTAGTGTGGCTTGGTTACACCTCACTACCTGGTAGATTTTGCGGTAGCAAAACATGATGATTATCAAAGGGACCAGGTACCCTGAACATATCCGGAATAAATTCATCCATGCCTGCCACCATTCTAGGGGGTATTTATCATAGCATAATGTGTGATTAGTGAAATTGCAAGGATCATTGAATACTTCGTTGTTCATCAATATGGCTGAATTCAAGACGCTTTCCAGAAGCCAAACAATTATGCTGATAATCAATGAAAATCTTCTTGTGCGCAGGTGCTGGAGCTTCAAGGGGTGAACTAATGCCAGGTACCTGTCAACAGAGATGCAAGCAAGGAACGCAGTGCTGGTGTAGAAATTCATATACATAAGGAAGGCAGAAATCTGACAAAGCAAGGCAGAGAGCCTCCAGTTATCTCCATTCCAGGCATAATCAATCCACAGGGGCAGAATCAGAGAGTACAAAAGGTCAGCCAGGGACAAGCTGAAGATGTAGACTGCTAACTCATTCTTTTTCCTCACCTGAATGCAAGATGCATACAGGGATATGCAGTTGATGGGAATACTGATCATCATCACAATGCTGTACACACTTGGAAACAAATACTTGTCCAGGGTGTGATCATCATGGCACTTAGCAGTGTTGTTCATCGTTCACCCTGGGTAGTATCTTCAGGCTAATTCCAGCCTGGATGGAGTAAAATATCCTCTGTAGTCTGCTGTGTGGTCATCTGTTAGTCCTTCAGGACTGGGTTGGTGAGGGTCCAGCCTTCTGTTACCAAAAAGGAAAAATGTCAGCTATAACAACATTTTGTTTGGTTTTTTTTACGGTCTTCTTGGTGCCTGCCTTTATTATTTTTTTTTTTAATTTTTTTTTAGAAGAAAGAAACTGTGTTTCTAGGAGATCTAACTCCCAGAGTTAGAAGTGCATAGGAAGAGGAACCCAAAATGCCTGAGGTGGTCAAGGTCAGGTAGATGCAAGCTTCTACAGCAAAGGCAGGATGAATAGTTACGAGACTTTCAGAGAGGTAGGGTCCTGCAATGCCAGATCTCCCCTGGGGGAGAGCCGAATGAGGTCACAAAGCGCACCACAAAGAACAGAAGTGCACTTTTTATTATTCTGGTGAGCAGAATAGGGTTTTGGCCATATGAATACGGCAGATTTCTTATCTGAAATAACCTCCTCACCTCTAAGTCAGTAGAGACACAAGACTAGAAAGACAGT